>WBMY01004999.1:424731-513097 GCA_013397315.1 Donacobius atricapilla | reverse complement strand
TTTTTTGTGTTAAAGCACTGGGGCCCATAAATGAGGAAAAGATAATGGTTTACAATTCATGCCTATGGACCAGGGAGAGCTAATCTGAACTTAACTAAAAAGTCAATATTTAGCTGTACCTTATCAGTGGAGAAATGTCAAGTGCAGAGATAGACATGAACAAATTTCCAACTGATTTCTCTTTCTTATGCCTCAGCATTCAAAGCTTCATGGAAGAGTTTCAACATCAGATAACACAAAACTGCCGTTGAAAAAAAAACACATAACAAATGACAAACTTGTGTCTATGGAGACTGGAGTTTATGAAATGAAAACACACGTCAAAAATTCATTCTAATCTCTTCTTGCACATTCCATTGGTCACCTTCCAGTCCGTGTGATGCAGCAGTTGATAGTTAAACACTGCAGGCAGTCTTTAAGAGATAGCAGCAGGAAATGTTTTCTTGCTGAGTGAAGTCATAATTTGCTGCCACCCAAAAGAAAATTGACATAACTCATTTTGAATTCAAAAATTGCTAAGGATTTTAATACACCTATGAGGTACTGACTGGGTACTGTGTAGTTTTGCAAGAACAAATTTTGCAGCAAACAATTTGGTAATTAAAATTTGTTTGGTGACTTAGCTATTAGCTCACAATGGACATAATTTCTACTGCAATTCATTTGGCTGTCTTGATTTTTGTGAAGGAATAGCTCATGGAGTTACATCAATAAAGAATTTAATCCTTGGCTAGAAATCAGGACTGCTTTGTTTACTCCCACTGCCATTGAGTTCATGGGTGATCTCTTAATTTTGAGACATGATGACTCATCTCTCAACCACAGTCATGGGGCTTCTCAAACTAGAAGGTAAAACACTGTTTTTAAGAATGGTCATAGCCCAGGAATCCACTGGGTTTGTTTGGGTAATTCCAATATCTGTGTATACTGCTTTTTGTGGATGGGAGGGAGGGGGTGGGTGAAAGGTGGCCTGTGGTGTGCGCAGCTACAGTTCTGCTGCTTTATGCTCTTCTTCAGAAATCTCCTTAGGAAAAAAAGGCATGTTGGACTACAAAATGTTGCTAAAAATATTGGTAAGAATAAACCCAAGAGGGAGTAAAAATAACTGCCTGTAGAAATAGTGTAATTCTTATATCTAGTGAGCAAAATGCGTGGCTGAGCTTTTCCTGTTGACCCTGGATGTCACCCAGTGACTTATTTCAGAGAGGGCTGCCATCACATTCATCATGGGATGACAAGCTTTATCAAAGAGAGGGAAAGGTTGCTCAATCAAAAACGGGAAGAGCCTCCAGCCCTCCATCTGGACTGGCTTTAGCTGCTCTAGGGGAAACACAGCCAGAATGGAAGAGATTATCAGATATATGTCTGCCTGATATATCTGTAAAGATTTCTTTTCTACACAGATGTCAATTAAGGAAGTTCAGATTTACAAATTATATATTGGTGAACTTACTGCTTTTTACCTAAGCTAAAAGGTTTGTCATTTAACATAGCCAAAGATATAGAAAATTTTCTTTTGATAACTGGTTGCAGTCCTGGTGTAGGAACATGTTTAACAGGTAGATTTAATATATTGCTTTGTTCCTTTACTAGCTCTTTCTGTCATGACTTTAAATCTGTTCCAGATTGTTTTGCAGTTGAAGTGCAAATAAAAGAATTGGAAATACTATTTGTGGATTTTTGCCTGTTGAGAAATGCACAAATTAAAGTCAAATAAATAATATTTTAAAATTCTATATAATTTAAATGCATCATTTCATTCATTTAGAACTCCTATTTCTTCATCTGCCTGGGTTTATTTTATAGAAAGGCATTCTGGTTTGATTTCCAGACACCAAGAAATGGAGAATACCTTGTTTTTCTTGGCAGGTTCTGCCAAGAGGTAATCACCTATAGCTCTTACAGTATGTTTCCTCTTCTTAGTTCTGTTTCAACCATTGGTCTTTGATCCACTTCTCTTTGGTAGGCTAAGGAGCACATTATAAACATCTGGTAAGTACTTAGAGGATAGTGTCAAGTAACTCCCGCATCTTTCTTTTGACAAGCCAAAGAGATGAACTTCTTTAAAACATTCTCGATGAGGTATTCGTTTAAAGTCTGAAGTTATTTTTGTAGCTTCTCTTTGTAACATCTCCAAATTTCAACATCCTTTTTCTAATGTAGATACCAGAAATGAACTTGATATTCCAGAACTGATCTTGCCAGAGCTGCCCATAAAGGCAGAATGTTTTTGTGCTCTCAGCTCTTCTTTTTTCTTTATCCAGGGCTCAAAGAGCCCTTTGGATGCTGCATTGTACAGACTCCTCATGTTTACCCTGTATTCAGTCATAACTTACAAATATGTAGCCACTGCCTCCAAAAGGTCTCATCCCCTCCAAGTACAACCTCTGTTCTCTGTTCCCAGCTCTATGACTCCCTGACTGCTCAGAAAAAGCCTTGGCTGCTGAAGCAGTGGTCTGGGGGAGTGCCACATTTGCATACTTGTGCATGTGTAGACCAAGGCTTTCCATGGATGGGGGCTCATGTCTGGGCAGGGTGGGGAGCTGAAATCAGCCCTGCTGCAGCTTCACTGGGGCAGGGACTGGTGGTCCTGGGAGGCTAAATGGGATCCTGGGCTGTGGAGAGGTGGGGGGCTTGGGGTGCTGGAGTGGGTAAGTCAGGCTGGCTGGTGCCCTGAGGGAAGAGTTTGCCAAGCTCTTACGTGTCTCTGGCTGGGTCTGGAGGTAGGACATGGGGGAGGGTGGGCTTCAGCTCTGGCCAGGCACAGCCACTCTTGCCTTATCTGAACTGGACTGACACTGACACTCCTTCTGGACACCTCCAGTGGGTGCGCTGCAGCCTCAGTGTTTGTTCTTGCTGCTTTGCTCTCCTCAATGGCCACTCTGGAACACAGTGTTAGCTTTAACACCCTTTCCTGAGGTGACCTACTCCAGCCAGCTGCACATAGGCAAGATATTTATCGTTTTCTCCTGAATAACCTGTGGCTTTTAAAATTTTCCCTTAAGGAGCTTCCAGGAAACAGATACCATCATCTCCTGTTTCTTTCTTTTGCAATAATTGCCTGCTTTTGCCATTTAGAAAGTTTTCATTGTCTCTGACTTTTATCTTTTTTACAGCAAAATAAACAGATTTGTTCTGTTACTACCCCTTCTGCAGCTGGAGAGCAGTTTTCCTTTTGAAAGACTGTTCTCATGCCTCGCAGAGTTCTCCATGTCTGAGACTAATAAGGCAAAATTCTTTTAATCATCCCAGAAAAATCATACTTTCTAAGTATCTTATACTATTTTCTTCTCCTGTCTGTGTCTTGTCTGTCTATTTTTTCTTGTTAAAATGCAGTGCCCCAACAAGTTCCTGTATCATAATTGTGATTTTACCAGCTCTAGCTAAAATAATTAGTACTTTGACGTTGCATATGACACTTCTGTTAAACAGCATCTAAGTAGCAATTGCCTTAAATAGGAGGGTTCCTGAAGTAAGATATGAATGTAATAACTACACAGATAGTTCTACTCTGGAGTCAAGTGCATTTTATGTTGTTTGTCTCCTTGGAAAACTGAGTGAAGGACACTTTCTGTTACATTAACTGGGGAGAAGACTGCACTAAATTAAGGAATGTGAGCTGAGATCTTTAAAATTTTTGTCTTTCATTATTTCTGTCTTAGTTTAGCTTTTTCTTTACAAATGCATGTGTAGGCTTCCTGGTCTGCTTTGCATCTTTCAGCTGTCTGACTTGGTATGCTCTAGATCAGGTCACATATATATCATTTCTGAGCAAGGAAATTCTTTATTTTGGATCAAGTTAAATAACCTTGACTTATCACTAAAAAGAATAATTATCAGGAATGTCTACTCTTAACTCTGCTATTATGTGCTGCATATAAATTCTTATGTGAGTGATACAATAAACAGGGTTATATCTGAGTGACAAAATAAGCCATACAAGCTGTAAGTACTGCTAATTTTTGTGTCAACCCATCATGCTTATCATCAGTCACATTGGCAACAACAAGCAATCAATCACTGACATGGGATAGCTGAAAATGATATTCTGAAACATTTCTTGCAAATTGGTCATATTTCAAGATGCTGGCTCCCAGCTTTTTTGTGCGCGTTTTGGATGATTCATTGAATACAAGCCAGACATAAAATATAGCAGAAGACATGATAGATTTAACTTTGACAGATGATGTCTTTCCCACTGTTCAAACATCATCAGTCAGAGCTAATGCAGGGTTCCAGCATTACCACATGGCACTCAGCGACCAAAGCACATGCTTCATGGAAAATGCATGTTTGATTTCTAAAAACTACTATTAATATTCAAAATAATAATAAAAAAACTCTTATAGATATTTGCACCCAGTAAATTACCTTCTTATTCTCTTTGAGTTTTTTCTGAGGCAACATTTTTCTCCAGTGAGAAGATATTTTGACAGTAATATTCATTCTTTTGCAAAGGACTGATGTGATGCCAAATATGAGATGAAGTCTAAAGAAGAAATGAAATTATTTGTCTTGTTGCAAAACTCCTCTTAATTCTTCTGTTAGGTAGTAAAACTACCCGAATGAAATGAACATTAATTTTTGAGCATTTCATATTTAAAAAGGACTTTGTTTCTAAAAGGATGCCAATTTTCTTGGAGCTAAGTATTACCTATAAAGAGAACGGAAAAAAAAAGTGGTTGAGGAATTCAACTTGAGGTTCATAATTGAAATACATTAACAAGAATGCTGCTAGTTTGGGATGAAACAAAGTTATCTGAAGAAGAATTAGAAACATTTTTATATTAAGTTAGATCTTCTCTTAAGGTCGTTGCAATCCTAGTTGTTGAATAGTTGCAGTTAGCAAACATATTTCTGTCTGGACAATCTAAATAACCTGTCTGTGGAGGAAAATGAAAGAGTAATTTTTTCAAAAAAATCTATTATTATTGTTTGTTGACAGACATTACTCTGAAGAAAAAAAAGGAATCAGATGCAACTGCTGAATTTGATAAGCCCTCTGTATGAGAAACCCTTTCCTTTAAACACATCAGGTCGTCAGTCCTGTTTGAAACCACTGAAATTTAGGACAAATTCCATTCTGGGTGTGAATTTTGTAATCTTAGACTGTATCCAGCTATTTATAAATTCTATGTTTTTCAGCTACATGAATACGGCTTTCTTGTTATACCTATGTTTCATAGGCAGATCCAATATCTTTCACTAGACCAAATGATACAACTACTTACATAAGAAACAAGAAGAAATTTTCAAATGAATCAATTTTAATTACAAATAATAAGAGGAAGGCAAAAGGTGAATGATGAAAGAATAATCTTTGCAAGATGTTTAAGAAATGGATTTATCTACAAATGTTCTGTAGGTTACCTGAGACCAGAAGCAGTAGCTCTTTCTGCTGCGTGGAGATTGATTTCTTGTCATTTGAAAGTTCAGTGCACAGTGAACAACTCATATACGCCACATACCCCCAACACCACATACCCTGGCAAACTCTGCAGCCTTGATCTTCTGGGACCTCTGAGAGGATCATGATAACAATTCAACTTCCAGAAGGAAGAACTATGGAAGGAGAAGTGATTGCATGACAGACATTATCTAATGCAAGGAGGTGATTCAAATTTGTGTTCTTGCTTGTGTCTTTCCAGTGTGTTCCCTTGGCAATCGGTAGAATCATCCCTTTCCTGGGACAAGCATTTGTTTGCCTTTGCAGTCAGAGATGTAGCAGGAAAGTGCAATGTGAGGAACCATTTTGGACTAGAATGATGAGGGGAATGATTGCACCAGGGTCAGGGTGACAGTTACTTCTCACTTTGGATAGCAAATAAGTATGAAAGGTAGGAATAAATATCATGGATCACATTGAAGAGTCAATGTGGTACAAGAGACAAAGAGATGAAGGAAAAATATTAAGGGGTCAGTTGTTCAAGGGAAGTAGACATATTTTTAAGAGCTCAGTCCTGAGTGTAGAAGGATCATTAACATCAAATTAAAAAAAGAAAAAAAAAAGAAAACTACCTGAATTAGAATGGAATTTTAGGACATTTTGCGGCATTGTACTGGGAATAGGGACTCACTGTAGGATATGCATATTCCTATACAAAGCCAAAACCAAATTAAAAGAACACAAACATGGGCTATGCTTGCATTAGATTGATTTGAAAAGTAGCCTGAGGGAATAAGGGGAAAAAGAATAAATCATTAAAAATATTAAATTAAAAATATTCTATAATGAAAAGTGGGAAAATGCAAGTTTCCAAGAAGAGGCTTTAAGTACTCTTAGCAGAATATGTCAAAGTAGTAGAAAACTTACACATCCCTAAAGAAAAAAGAAAGTAAGGTATAAACCCCTAACTCCTTCCAGGATAAAATTGCAGTGGTGGTTATTTGGGTGGCTTCAGAAAATGGAACATGAGTCCACAGATAGAGGCCTAACTGGTGAGAGACAGTGTTATATTCTGGAAAACAAGAAAGATGAAAACAAGATTGTCAGGAGAAAAAACCGCAACAAGAAGTAATTCCTTATCAAACCCAGGAAGACAGGAAGACTGTGAACTTTTATCAAACCAGCCAAATCCTTCTTGCTGCCTTCCTTGTCAGCTAAAAAAAGTGGGAACCACCATAACCTTAGGCACATTGAGATGTTGATTTTGTGAATCAGAATGAGCAGAAAACAAACTTTTACAGCTGCTACGGCACTGAAATGAAAAGTTAATTAAAATTAAAAAGGATATCTAAGTCCTTTTCTGCAAAGCTGTTCTCCAGAACACCAGTCTATATTGGCACATTGGATTGTCCTTCCCCAGGTGCATGCAGGAGTTTTCATTTGTGTTGGTTTCACAAACCATAAACTGCTTTGTGAAATCATCAGATTTATTTCAAGAGGCTTATATAATGACAAAAAATTAGAAGGACATAGTTATGAATCACTGAAAAAATGTAAAGATATCAATTTTCAGCATAAATGTGGCAAGGTCAGTTGCGTTTTCTGTGTGCAATTATGTTCTATGGCGTCTTGACCAGGATTAAAGAAAACTTCTATGCAGACTTTTACAGCCTTTTGGTGAGATCACTCTAAACTTGCTATGAAAATAAAATCAATCTTAAAATAAGAAGAATAGTTGTGTTCTGTTGGGGGTTAGATTTGTTGGTTTTTTTTTTTTTCCCCACAAAGTCGCTAGGAGACTAACTGCTGGGACTTATGGGTGCTTAACCTAAACAATACGAACGGCTAGGAAAGTGTAGCACGAGGCTACACCCTTTTTTGGGCTCAGGGAGTTTTTTCTCTTCGAGGGAAAAAGGTGATACCGTGAGGTTTTGGGAGGTAAAGGGCAGGTGTGGGGACAGCTTTGCTCTCTTGCTCTCGATATTGGAGAGAGAATGGTCAGGCTGCTCTTGCTGCAGGAAGAATTTCTCACTACCATCACCGGGTCCGGTCCTGAGGAAATTTCCCATCATCTCCTCGTGTGCCCAGGGACTCTAAGCTCTCTTCCTCCTGCCCTGCTGGGCTGAGCCGGCCCTGTTCCACCGCCGCCGCTTTCCTTCGGCACCGCTTTGGATACGCTGTGTCCCTGCACTGCCCTGCCCTGCCAGGACATCCCTGCCCTTCCAGCCACCACCGCGGAGCTTTGGTACACCCCACCCACCAGCCAGGGATTTTCCACCGTTCTAGCTTGGTGCCCTTGGAGCCCTGCACCGAGACCAGACTGCCCCGGGCTTTGTGAAACAAAAGCCCCCTCGAGGTTCCTGGTTTTGTTTATTATTAATGTGTAATTGTTGTTGTTTGTTTGCCTTGTTATACATACTAGTAAAGAGCTGTTATTCCTATCCCCATATCCTTGCCTGAGAGCCGACTTAATATCAAGGTTTTAATAATTCGAAGGGAGGGGGGTTGAATTTTCCATTCCAAAGGGAGGTCTTGCCCTCCCTAGCAGACACCTGTCTTTTCTAACCAAGACATGTTCTTAGAAGGCAGATAGCATGAGAAACACAGTACGTTTTCAACAGTATGAACAGTTATTGACCTGAGCATCTGGCCTCTAATGAGACTGTGTTTGTTAAAACCCTTTTATAGTCGTTTGGGAGGGAGAATGGAAACCTGAGACAATTTTCATATGGCACAAAATTGCTTAATTTGGCAGGATTATGGAAGACTCTGGAAAACCCACAACACAACTAAAGTGGTGGTATCATGGCAGACAGTTCCATAAAGCCAACAGCAAGATTGCACAGACTGAAAAGACTTTCTAAAAATATTTTGTGCATAAGGTTGGACTCTAATTCATTGTAGCCTCATATTTCAAAAGAACACTTGGAGTCTGTGCTAAGACTTCGCTAAACGTTTCTGTATTTTGAAAAAGGCTCTCCTCAGGTAAATTGTATTCATTTCTGATTAGAAAAAAATCAAAAGAGACACAAGTAGATTGAAGATGGAAGAGTTTTATATGTAGGGAAAAGGGGTTATTAGAAAGACAGGAGGCCCCACAGAAACAAATAATAGCAATCCTGTACACATGACAAATGAAAAAAGAAAATTATTTAGTAAATACCAATTCAACTAAGTAGTAGAGTAATTACATAAAATGATACTCTAAAACAACTGACAAGCAGCATTTGTATTGAGGGCTAAAAGTACAAGAGTGGAGCTACTGAACAAAGGACAAATATAGGAAACAAAAGCTTTAAAGAAAATATGTTGCTTTAACAAGCAAATGACCTATGGAAATATGTGCTGCTGGGTTTAGCTGGAAAACATCAAAAAGGAAACTATTTACTGGAATAAGGAGATAAATAAGTGTAGAGAATAGAAACTGTGAATCTTTTGAATGTCACATTTAAATGTGTTCATCAGCCATTGAACTAAGTTGAGCTTGGGAAGTCCTATGTCCTGTGTTCAAAGATTTTGACCAGCTGTTTTCTAGGGACTTCAAATGAGAGATAAGCTGCTTTGCAAGTCTCCCACTTTTGAATCTTTATTTGAAGCTTTTGGTCCTGGCGGAATCAAAATTGTGAGTTTGGGTTAGGTAGGTCTAGGTCTGATCCAGTAGCATTTATGTTCCTCTTATGCAGTTGCCAAGAGAAGGGATTGAAAACCTTATGCAGAAACTGACATAAAGAATGTTGTGCCCTTGAGACAGCTTCTATGTTAGTATGTCAATTTAAGGTTAGGAATATCTCAGCAAGGTGGAATAAAGCCTGATGATGGTGAATTTATACAAACAGCAGATACAGATGTCTCCAGCACTTGCAAAACACAAATTTATGGGATTGTCTGAATCACCTTGTCCAAGTGTAAAGGGCAAAAAAAAGAACTGGGTGGTAGTACTGCAAAGGGAAGACAGACAAATTAACCAAATCGATTTTTTCCTTTTGATTTTGATGGTGACAGAAGTCAGTCCAAGAAAAATGCTGGAACAACACCTGTGACTCTTCTTCAGTGTCATGGCACTGCTACAGAATTCTTCTACTGAGAGACTTCTGCTGTGCAAAGGCACCACAGTCTGAGAAAAGTACATAGTGTTAGCTCTCACTCTAGATTCTGTTTGGATTCCCACATTTTTAAAATGCATTTTTATGGCTTCATCCCCTATAGATTTCTTCAAATAACCAAAAAAAAAAAAAAAAAAAAAATCAAATAAAAAGGAGCTTTCTGCACATAAAAGCACTTGAAAGTTACTTCACTTTCATCAGTTTAAAAACCAGTTTATCAGAGGCAATCCATCAGCTACACAATTTGCATGTTTTAAGAGGTACCTACTACCTTTCACAAGACTCATTATGATTTAATATGTAACCCTAAAATTAACAACAACAGTAGTTTCACCAGTTAACAAGAATTACTAGGCAACATCTGTAAAATGTGGTATTTCCTTTCCAGTAAGAGTTGTTAGGAGTGAGGATTATGATACAGCGTAGAAAAGCAGAGGTGCCACTCAATAGGTAGCAATTCTGGTGGATGTCATTTGTGGAACACCCATAATGACACACCTTTTTTTCCCAAGAAATGTTTATTTTTTGAAACACAAGCACATGTATAAATAGATATAATAAAAATTGTTTAAAAATATTTCAAACCCTTACAATTCTGTTTAAATAGCACCATACTAAGGGACACATTTTAATAAAACACAGTTATCAGTAATTCGGGTAAATAATTGGTAGGGAAAATTAATTTTGGACATTCCATTTCTTTACAGACTTCTGCTGCTTGAATGCTGTGAGCTATATCTGAAAAGAAGCCTTGGGCCAAAGCCACAGCTATCCCCAAGTTTGTATTTAATTTCAAGACCAAATTTTCCATTTTAATCCAGTTTGCATGACACTGTTTTTTTCTTCATGCCAAAGAAAAAGTGGTCATATTTTTTCATCATCACAGGTTAACCCAGATGTAGAGGTGAAACAGTTTTCAGCAGCAGAGAAAACTTACAAATTGTACTGTTCTATGCAATACTTTTGCTGGTACTGCAAAGATTTAGGGTGTGCTTCCAAGTGTACAGCCCTTATCATATATGCTTTGTAAAAATTCTTAACTTATGCTAATAATTTGGTGATAATCAGACAGCTGGACAATTTAGGTTTGGCTAAATCATATTTAGTCAGTCAATTAATTTGGAACAGATTTCACTTCTATACATGGGATATAACCATCTCTCTTGAAAAGTGAGAGAGACTTCTCTAACAGAGATTCTGTGCTGGGCATCCTCAGTCTCTGCACCTTCCTACTTGGATGCCACATAGTATTATTTCTGATTCTAATCAAACTGAGGGAAGTGAGACATCCTTGATATGCCCCAAAGACAGCAAAGGCTTAACATACATTTCTAAGGGAAAACCATTTATATGGTGGAATTCGGCTGTGGTGCTAAGTGCACCTTGTGTTTTATAACATCTGTGATGTTGAAATAGTTGCTTTTGTTAATCCATACAAGACTCATGCAATTCCTTTTCAGCTGGGTAACACACAACAAAGAAATAATGCTATGAGAATGCATGTTATGCTGCTATAAGATTTTGAGATGTTATACTCCACTTAAATTAACTGAGAAACAATTTTAAAAAAGAAATTTATTTATTATTCATTTCCTTCATGATGCTTCATTGAGGCCAGGTGGATTCAGAAAAAAAAATTAATTTTGTTTTGTTCATCATGATTTGTTGGCACTCCTTTGTGCAGAGGTACTCAACAGTTTTTCATCAACATCCATCCACCTTGAAGCAAGAAGAAAAAAAACTGATTCATTTGGATTTCATAAAAACTGCAGATACATTCCAGAACATCAGAGAAAAAAGGACTAAATATGCAGCTTAATACGTTGTTTAGTAAGTATTTTCATTATTTCTATGTAAAAGATTCCCTGATTAATATTTTCATCCTTGTTTGTCTTTTAATGTGGTGGAGCTTCACTGAAAGGCTTCTCCAGTATTGCAGAATCATCAGAGCTGTAATGCAACACTACTGTGAAGCTGAGCTAAGAAAAGGTAATAATCTTCTTAAGGTAGAGATATGGAGTGACTTGCCCAGAATAGAATGGGAAAAAAGTGATGGCATGTTTTGGATCTACAGTCTGCCCCTGGATTCCCTGCAGACACATCTTTTCATGAAAGGGCCAGATACCTGCAAAATAGGGAACCTTTCATCCTTATCTCTTTCTTCTGAGCCCATCAAGATCTCCCCATGTATAATTTGGGTACATCTGGGTGGCTGGAGGTTTTTAGAGGGAAGCATGTCTGGCAAACTCTCAGGAGGAAATTATTTACAAGGAATTGCTGAATTGGCAGCAGTCCCCTGGCACTGGGAAGTGTTGTGGGAAACTGAGTTCTAGCTGAATTGTACTTCTGTAGGAAAAGAGGAATCTGAAAAGCAGCGTGCATTGCAGAAGGAGAAAGTAGTATGTATTTTCCCAGCTTTCTCACACAGATTCTTGGGGTCAGTGGCACTGGGAGATCACCTTGCTTCCTCTGCAAAAGTGAGAGATAGCAGATATCTTGCTTCCCTAGAGGGGATTTTTACAGGAATGGATCAGACCTGAGCTCTAGGGTCTAAGGGATGTTTTAACCATGTCTGTGGAGCAGTACGAGCAGAAGGTAAGTTGCTCCCAGCTAAGGTGGGAAGCAGGGAAGCAAGCCAGGGGGAGCTTTGTTCCTCTCCAGCTTTAATAAACAGTGGAGCTCTGAAATGAGAGCAGGGAGTCTCACCTACAATGTGTTAAAATACTAAATGACTGTGTCAAACTTCACTGGATGCTTTTTGGCTAACAGTAAAAAATTAAGGCTGCTGAGCTAAGTGCTTCCCTGCTGAGCTGTAGCTAAGGTGAACGAGCTGTTTAGTTACTGCATAATGTAAAGGAGGCATTTTGAGGGCCTTAGTGACAGCTCCACCACTGGGTCCTACAAGAGAGCTGCTTCACTTGCTGCTCAAAAGACTGTCTTAGGGATAATATTGGAGGCTTCACACACAAATCAGCTTTGGTTCTCCACTTGGATGCAAACAATTTGACAAGATTCATCTGTGAAGTTGCAGGAGTACTGCTCTCTTCAGACTTTTAAGAAGAGCTCTCGTTCCTGGCACAACATAACAGATCAGAAATCCCTTTCTGTTTTCTGATGATGGTTTTGATTCTCAGCTAAATTGTAATTACCCAGGAAATCCAAATGTAAAGCTGTATAACAGGGAGAGGTGCTCTTTCTTGTTCAAAAGCATCTCACCATTCTGTGGGTGGTCGCATAATTCAGCAAACACCCACAAATGGCAGAGGGTTGTGTCAGGCAGCTCTGTCAGCACAGCACCGCTGTGCAGTGCTGGGGCACACCTCACCTAAACACTCCAGGGCACCCTGACTTTGCCAGGAGGTAAAACTGGCACTCAAAACAACATTTCAGAAAATATCATGTTTGGAAAAATAAATGTGAAAGACTGCAAATAGCACGTAGATCAGGATTGTACTGTTCTTACCAGGGGGATATTTAATACTCACTTCCTCAATGAAGCGCAAAATTAAAGAGTCATGAAAGCCACTAATAGAAGACAATGGTTTAGGATTTTTTGTAGTATATTATTAGTCTGAAAAGGAATATTCAGAAGTTTCCCATTACCCACTTTGAAAATGTGGGTAAATCTGCCTGTTAGGATTCAGTGAGTCCCTGCTGCCCATTTTCTGCACCATCAAGTTTATTCCTTTATCTTAAAAATTCACATTGAAAATGAAATGCTGTTTATTTAAAACTTATTATCCAATGGCTTATATGTTGTCATTTGAGACATTTAGATAATCAAGTTGCAGCAACGCATTAAGAAAATGAACTGTGGCTGCAAATAACTAAAAAATGTTTGAATTGTATCTGTCTCAATAATACAATGATGTTATACATCTGAGTCCAATCTGCTTGTTTTACTGACAAAAATATGGATTTGGTCTGGAGAGCAAAGCAAAAGCTCCGAATTGCAACACTCTAGTTGAATTCTGACTCCAGGGTTGCCAGTCTGACTGTCAATTCAGTTGTGATTATGGGATGTTTAACACCAAAAGGAATCCTTGCCTGTGTTGGGGTTTTGTTTCCCCCTCACCCCTGTCACCAGCATGTCTGGGCTTTCATTGCTTATCATCAGAAACAGATTAAGGCTCAAAATGGTGCCCAGATTTACCAAAATTACTGGGTGTTCTGAACTGCTTCTTCGCAGCCTCTCTGCACGCAGCCTGCCCCGTGGCTCCATCCCTTCTCCTCCCAGCAGGATGCCGTCTCGCCTCCCCCTGCTCCCGAGCCCTTGATGGCCGGGCCAGGGGAGGCAGCAGAGCCCCCGGGAGGGGCTGCCTGTGCCTGTTCCTGTGCCCGTGCCTGTGCCCGTGCCTGTGCCTGTGCCCGTGCCCGTGCCCGTTCCTGTGCCCGTTCCTGTGCCCGTGCCCGTTCCTGTGCCCGTTCCTGTGCCTGTGCCTGTGCCCGTGCCCGTGCCCGTTCCTGTGCCTGTGCCCGTGCCCGTGCCTGTGCCTGTGCCTGTGCCCGTGCCCGTTCCTGCGCCCGTTCCTGTGCCCGTGCCTGTGCCTGTGCCTGTTCCCGTGCCCGTTCCTGTGCCCGTTCCTGTGCCTATGCCCGTGCCCGTGCCTGTGCCAGCCCCGTGCCCAGCCCCGTGCCCAGCCCCGGCTGCCGCTGGGCCCCGGGCCCGCCCCAGGAGCGTCCCTGACCCGCTCCGGCGGACGCTGGGCAGGTAGGGGCCAGAGCCGCAGTTTGTCCGCGATGCGAGGGGGCGGTTTTAGCAGGGGAAGCCATAACGATAACAGCTGGGCTTGTAAACTGAACTGATTGTATTTGGAAGGTGTGGGAGGGATATATTGTAACCTCACAAAATGTCAGGCTGCAAAATAGTTTACGCCTCCACGCAAGGGCAAAACTAAGCACTGGTTAAAATTCAAGTCTGTTACTATTTTGATGCTACATCGTAATAGCAGATGTATAAACTATAGGTGAGAACACTCTGAAAGTATTTGCAAACACAATTATTAAAAAATAAAGTGCTCAAGGGCTTGAGAATTGTCAGTCCCAAAAAAGATCATTTTTTTTCCATTTGAAAGTCTAATATTGTAGCTGGTCATTTATAATAATGGCATGCTGGGAACCTACTGCTCCAGGGTCAAAATTCTTTCAGCCCTGATGGCTTTTATGCTAGACTTTTCTCCTTGCTCTTCCTATACGTAGGACAGAGACTGTCTGAAGATGTGATGGCACATTGCACAGAAGCTGCCTGAAGTAGTTGTTGTAGGCAGGTCCCACAGTGTCTGAAAATTGGGGCACCATGGTGGGTGGAACTGCATAGTCCCAAAATGATGCTCCTACAGTCCAGCTCCTGCCCTCAGTACGTCAGTTATATGTGCTTGCATTCACAATGTCCGCACACACACACAAACGTCCTCTGACAACTTCAGTAACTCTCTATCTCACTGAATGCTCATCCAACCTGGTTTATGTTTTTATTGATGTCAGTGTCTAGAACTCCAAGCAGCTTAATAAATCAGAACATCTGTGTTCTCTATCATCATAAAAAATGACTCAGTAAAATTGTGACCCGTCATCTTTAAGTACACCTGGAGTAAGAATTATGGAAATCTCCAGGGAATAAATAGCAAAAATTTAATGAATGAAAGGTGGCAAAACTATGTCAAGATTTTAAATCAAATCAAAGTTGATTATTTAATGATCTGTTAGTCAGAAGCTGTTTGATTGGTTTTCTTTAGCTTTACAAAAGCATTCTTTCCTACATGAAGTCTTCTGAAGGCTAGACAACCATTCTATCTATAATAGTGTAAGGATTGCAGATTCAGTTTTGATAAAGAGGTATGGACTAGGAAATCTGAGTATTTTCTTTTGTGTCTATACAATTCTGTGTCTTTTGGGGCAGATCGGAATACTATGACAACATTTATCAGAGTGCAAATTACAGTTTTAGTGCCACCCCTGCTAATGAGTGGCTGACCATTTTCTGCAGCTGGGGAGGGAACAATTCTGTATCTATAGTTCTGCCTTGTAACCTGTGTTTCACAGCTCTGTTTTCTGTTGTACATTGATCTGCTGCCTTTTTGATAATTTTACTGTATATGCAATGTCAGTTCTGCCAGGTACCTCTAATGCCGACCTCCTACTGTATTTCATACTGCGAACGGAACAAGGATGTTACTCTTGGCATCAGGCTGAGGCACACATTTTGGGATAAAGAAGCTCAAAGACCAGTCAGGCAGTCAAAACAGAGGCAGAAACAAACAAATGTAGCAGTCCACAGTTGGTTTCCTGGCACATTATTTATTTTGTTAATCAATGCTGATAGTGAAATCCGTTCCAAGAAGTCATTCAAATTTGTTATTATTTCTCTTTGAAGCTGTGATTCATTAAGGTCTATTTTGTTATTAGCATTAAGGTTCCTCAATAAGGCTCCAGGCTCCAGCTCAGGCACAAGCAGTTTAATAAGATTCAGATGGTATACAAGCTACCAGAGAGGTATAAAATTCTTCAGACTTGCAATAACAGCCCCTGTTCCTGGCAGACCATAATATCAGCAAGCTCCAGTTATGCTTTCTGTTTACTATAGATAGTTCTGATTCACAGCAAAATTGAAATTACACAGGAAATCAAAATATTCACACTTAAAGGTATGCGACAGAGAGGGTCTTTTATTCTTTCAAGATTATTTTATAATTCTGGGGAATGAAGGCATTTTTCAGTGTTGAGCATGCTAAAAATCTCACAGGGAAAAAAATAAGTGATCGGAAAAAACACCAATATAAAAGTATACTAATCCTCACTCAAAGAATTGCAGTGTGTGCAGTTTAAAGACACATAATTGTAGAGATATACATTTCTTATTGTTAAAAAAATTGCTCCTGGTGTTTAACGTAGAAAAGCATGAGGCAGGACGAGAAGAGCAGTACTGAGTAGAAACACCTGCAAATATATCTAGCTCATCAATATCTCCTTATTTAAGCTCTGATTGGAATTTTTGCATAGAAATAAGGTTAAATCCCTAAGTAATTGCTAATCCCCCACTTAAAGCTGCAAAATTTCCATGCTGAACAGTATCCATGTAGCTGAAGAGGGTCAGTCTTTGCACATGTCTGCACATATGTATATATATGTATATGTGATACACCTGTGCCTGTTTTACTTGCAGAATGAAGAATTCAAAAAGGAAAATGGATTCATTTTATTACTCATAGCCTTCTCTATGTTGTTGTGCATAGATGACCGGATACTTTTGGCTGCAATATCTGCCATGCTGGTAATGAATTTACTAGCTGGAAATGAGCCAGCTTCACCATCTACTTATCTTCAAATTAGTTTGCTTGTGTTATTGGCAAATTGCACCAATGTACCAACATCCCTTTCATTCTGAGGGAAATGAAAAACATAAAAGACGCTCAATATTTTTTGTGTGAAATGTAGATACCAGTGAGGGTGATGAAATCTTCAGCAAAAAGGAAAAAAGAATTAAAACTGGCTGAAACTATGCGTTCTTTGATAGTCTTTCAGCTGTATTTTTAGATTGCTGTGACTACAAGGAAATAATATTCTGAGATATATTTATATATATATATTTATGTGACATCCAGACAGACACCCCACCCCCCTTTAAAAAACCACACTGTCCCTAGACATAATAAAAGAATCATGTTCTCATTTTGGTGCTCTTCTCAAACTCAATAATTAATTCTATAACTCATGTTCATAATTACCCTTATCAAGTTTTTTTTTAATAATGAGTTTAAATTCCGCAGAAACCTGGCTTCCTTTCTCCATGCAGAAAAGCTGTTGAATAAGCACAATATATTTCTTATCTTTCAGGAGCTCAGGGTAGTTCACAGCATAAGCAGCTAAGCTGCAAGATTTAATTCATCTTGCTCATTAAAATTCAAATAATTATAAAGTCAGAGATGTTAACTTTTTGGTTATTACAATACAGCTGGCAAACAGAGACTGTTGCACCAACTGGGAGACTTAAAACCTCATCTTTGGTGGCCAGGTAATTTTATTTAACAGTTTAGCAGGAATTTAAATCAATACTTCTGAGAAATCGCCTTTATGCAATTATGATTAATTGATTTAAAAGTGCTTTTAAAAATCTCATGATATTTCACATGACATACATGTTGGGATTATTTCAAGAGCCTGTGGGTGTGTTCCTTGCTGTCTTTAAGTACTAAATAGAGTTCAGTGTGGAAATGAATAACCCACGACCCCTTTAATCTCTGATTCTTCAATTTTAATGGGAAATTGCACTTAAGTATACAAGATGGGTGGGACTGCTTGAAACATTGTGTTCAGGAGACAGGGTAGATCTGGGTTTATAACCTTTGCTGGGGTCTTTTTGATTACTTTTTCAAACTTACTCTTCTCTGAAATCTCCCTGTGAGATTATTTTCCTTCACTAGCTGCACTTGCCTTCTTAGCTCAAACCTTAGAATGCTTCCAAGAATAATGACCAAAAAGTCAGGAGTATGGTTCACTACAAAGCTTCGGCATTACCACACCTAAAGATGAAATATTTTCACCAAGGCATTTACTCCATGGTGTATTCCCACCTGCTGGTGCTACTGGTCAGAAATGGTCTGAATGGACACAGATTTATCATTTGCACAATGAATTTTTGTCCTTAGGGAAATTCACATGAGCTTCAGCAGTAGTGGTGTTCATTTACTGCTGAAATTGCACTTTCTCTTCAGTCACACACTAGAATATGGGCTCAGCTCCTATTAGACTTGAAGAATTGTGAGTGAGACAAAGGGAAGGTATTCACAGCGCAGCCAGCCTGGTCCTATGTATCAGCTAGACTTCAATGTTCAACTTTCATTAAAAGAGAAAAACTAAAAATTGACTGACCACTACCTGCCACAATTACACCCTAAAGACATGTCCCATTGCAATCCAGCATGTTTGTGGATGCAGTTTTCTCAGTGGTGAGGATAAGGCTGTTTGAACAAAGGAGGTGAGATTGTCTGGCAATCTGATGCCTTTTTTGTGTGACCAGAGATACTGGAGATGCTTCTTGGGTAAAGGGGTATTCTCTGAATCTGACCTCCAGAGACATGAAAAACTGCTGGGTACTTGGAGAGCTGAAGATGTTTACTCTCATGGCAAGCAGTAACTCCTGGCAATGTGTGCAAGGACAGTAAGAGAAGAATCTGTGGGCAATGAGATAGGAAATTCCTCGCACTACCTTCACACCCCTTCTAAACGAATAGCACTTTCCAGCCTTTTATATTGCGTGATTAGAAAGAGTTAAATGAGCGTGTTTGCTATGGAAATTTCATAGGCATTAATGTTTTCTGCTCCTTCTGTATTGAATGCCCTTGTAACAGAAGAGAAAGAACAAACATCAAAAGTACCTTTTAACTTTGCAATTCTTTCTAAATTTCTTTAAACTTATAGGCTATACTGCTGGCTTTCAAACTTCAAAGCATGAAGGAAAATCAGGGTCACTCAGAAAATTATTTCTTACAGTTTAATAAAATATGCATGTGAATTGTATGACCTGCCAGAGAAATTATTTATGTGTTAATGTAATGCTGTAACATTAATTACACACTTTAATTTCTTCCTTAGTAGCTTCTTTACTGTAAGAGCAGTACTGGTTCTAAATGGGGGTTGAAACATATGGTGTATCACCAAAGCTTAAATAATTTCCACACTCAACTGCTTTCTTGCTTGCAAAAGATAACAATCTCTTTTTTCCCTTATTATAAGTATTTGGGCAAAAGGAAGTAACTGAGTTCTTTTAGCTTTTACTTAGACTATTCAGGATGGATATTTTTCAGTCTCACTCTTCCACAGTGTTGTACTCTGCACGTATCTTGTTTATTAATAGTTGCAGACATACCTTTTGCATTTTTTTAAATGAATTAAACAGATTTTATTTGTGGTAACTATTGTAAAGTATTTAATCCCATAAGATTGGTTCCTTTGAATTTCTTTCCTTAGGGGATTTCCTACCTCTTTTTCTATGGCATACAAGTGTTTAAAATCAGATACATGCTTGCACAAGGAGATGTACCTTGAGAAGAGCCTTATCTTCCGACTTACTGCTCCTATAAAGATCTTAATAGATACAGAAAAGTTCTGTGTCACTTATTTCAACAATTTCCAGTGACAAATCTACAATTCAATTCTAAGTTGTCTGGAGACAATGAGAAATTAGGAAAACGAGTTCTTCTCTCAACTACCATGCAAAATTTCAGTATGGTCTTTGCAAATAATCTTCTTCTATAGTGCTCTCAATTGTAAGTCTGAGGTCCCTAACTTCATTAAAATGGTTTGAAATCATTCGAGGGAAAGTGCTATTTTATAAATATTTTTATAAAAAGTATTTGCTTTTTTCTGTACTCATTGTTTTAAATGCTAGCATTTCTTTCATTACTATTATGTTCTTGTACTATGGCCCAAGGTAAATTAAGAAATAAATAAGAGAACCTATTTGGCATTGCTGGTACTGTTCATTATGTTATATATGTCTGTCTTACTTGAATAAATTCTCCTGGTCTCTAATCCTCTGAAGTATCTATCTGTCTACTATTTCCAAGATTTTAGTAGAGACAGTGATGCTGGGATTACTATTTTTTATAAAATTATTGATTTTTCTCCTGTCAATGTCCAATCGTTCCCTGCTATACTTTTTGTACTGTCACGAAATAACCTAAGCCTGTAGATCACAAATGCCTATTATGTTTTCTCTAGTTAACACACCAACTTTCTAGTATTTTTTCCTGGCATCAATGCTATCTTATGGAAGAGATTCTCCACTTGCTCTACATTCAGTCAGTCTGCACCCAGTCTTGGTGGAACTCAATAACATCATAATGCCACCTGAGGCTCTTTTGTCATGAACGTGCAGAACCTGGAGCTCAATCTGATTTCATAAACCTCCCAGTAAACTTTTGGCACTTACTCATTAGGTTTTGGGCTCTGCCAAATTTCACTCAATGTGACACTGAGCACTGATACATTCAAAATTAGTATATCTTGCTCGACTTTTGAGTCACACAGAGCTGTGGCATTGTTCAGGCTTGAGACATGGATTGGGACCTGAAGGCCATCATCAAGTATGTCAACAACCACGTAAGAAAGGTATCTTTGTTCCATGTAACATCCTTCTTTTAGAGAATGAATTGAGAAAACACAGTGTCCAAAAAACAAATTCCAGAAGTCCAGTTGATGCAAAGTGCATTGGGATGGTCACAAAAGTCATGGACAAGCCATAAGGAGACACAAATGAAACATGTAAGAGAAAGTAACATTTAATTTCAGCCTTTCAAATACGAAATTTTTTGGGGTTAGGGATAGGGTTAAAATATATGTTTTCTTGCACGTTGTCACTTTTTGGAATCTGTGGGAGAAAAAGTGGAATTATGAAAATACCACAGGTAGTTTCTGGGTACTTCTGGTTTAAAGGAAATCAGGCAATACTGAAAGCCATAGAAAGACATTTTCCCCTGGTATTTCCTACCATGAGCACTCTGAGACACTTTAGATACATTTGCAGAAGCTCTGGGGGGATGTTCAGGTTTTGCAGTTCTTCAAAATGTGTGGAATGGTCAGACTTTTTTACAATTCACTAGAAACAGCTTGAAATGTTTCCATTCCATCATCAGTGTGAATTATGTGTATTTTTCATTTATTCATGACCCATTCATTGATATAGATTGAGATTCTTTATATTACAGTCCATTGAGTAAGTTGTAGAATGTTACTTCTGTTTAAAAGATTTTTTGACATTTGGGCTTAGGATTAGCAGAGTGGAGCCCTGACCTTTAAACCTAAAGAACCTAATGAAGAACCCAGAGAGGCAAGAGATGAACGTCAGGGAGAGAAGACAAAAGGATCCTGCTTTTTATTTAAAATTATTAATTGTTCTCCTTAAAAATTTGCTCATTCTGAAAAACCCAAATCTCTCCATGAGTTTGCAACACACAGTCACCTCTCCTCTCTGTCCTCTATGTTTGTTGACTCCTGCATGGTCTCCTCCAGTCCCCTTGCCGCCCTAGAACTGCAC
The DNA here is from genome assembly GCA_013397315.1 of Donacobius atricapilla. NCBI lineage: Eukaryota > Metazoa > Chordata > Aves > Passeriformes > Mimidae > Donacobius > Donacobius atricapilla. The sequence goes on along the minus strand of WBMY01004999.1, from coordinate 491,574 downwards.
TTTGACCCTGTATCTTCACAGCTCTCCAGCAGCTTCCTGTCTCTGCTCTGTGCCACCCTGACTGCTCTCAAAGGTTCATTAGCTTGACTCACACTGACATCGCATCTACAGCAGAGATTTCCCAAAAGGAATGAATTCTGCTCTTCTCATAGGTGAGTGTTTTCCTCTTGGCATCCTGTTCTGGTATGTCTTTGCTAGAGGTGTTCAGGCTGGAAGAGGACTGTTAAGCATGGCCTAACGCTGGCATGGAGAAAACATGAGGAACAAAAACCTATGAGAGGTATGCTGCATCCACAGAAACCATGAGCAACATCCAAACCCAGGCATAAGTTTCACCTATTTTCAAGTTCCTTCACAGTTCATATTCCCTGGTTCATGTCCTAGATAGTCCCTTTCAGCAGGCACTTGTCTGGGTATATTGTGGATGACTGGCAGATCAGGGCAGCATCAAGCTTTTATTCATTAATTCATAATTCTTCTCATCAGCCCCTCTATTATTCAGGCTGTCTCAAAATTTCAAGTTTGTTTGTTTGTTTGTTTCAGATAGCACTGATGTCCACACATGCCCTAATCTTGCTTTCCTCCCAGCATGTTAGATCTTTCCACATGGCCAGACACATTCTTAAAAAAAAAAAAATTACCTAGATGGCCTAAGCAGTGGCATATTTCCTGTGAATCTAGTCTGCTTTCCACTGTGAATAAAAACCAAATCAGTACTGTTGTTGTGCTCCATCAGATTTCCTGATGAAATCAGTCCATTCATTAAGAGGACTGCCAGGCTGTATTTACATACAACACATTTCTTTCGTATTCTTCATTATACATATATAATTATTTTTAAATTGCATTCCCAGAGGTGAGTGACAGCATACAGGTACTGGAGATGTTATTCTGCCTCCAGTAAGTGCTCTGAGAAGTGTATGGTATTAAGGGCCCTGTTTCCTTGGTTACATTTAGCAAATTTGCATGCCAGCATGGTGCTAGTCATCACGAGAGACATCACTGTCCATAGAGAGAGGCTTTTGGAAGTGAATAACCTTGTCAGCATAGCAGGGGATAGACGGGCTGAGAAGCTGAGTCCTGGAAGCCTTTGAGAATGAGATCAAGTCCAAAGACTGGGCAAAGAATCTGTGGGGGCAGAAGTTCCTAAGTTTGACTTTAGTGCTGCTTATAAGCGACCACAAGATAATTAGCAGCTCTTGCTCAGAACTTGTGCCCTGCCTGCTGTCTCTGGTTATGCTCTGTGATGGGGAGGGGCAGGATTCTGCTGTTGCTGCTCTCTGAATTAAAGGTCTGTTAACTTTCAAACTGGACAAGGGCAAAGAGGGTATTGCAGTGCCTGGAAATGGATGAGGATTCAGGGAAAAAGTGCTGAGTGGCAATAAATATAGTCCATAGCTGTGTTTTCAAACCAGGTAAAACATAAATGCAGTTTCCAGTAACACATTAGAAATGGATTGAACAGTAAGTCATTGATCCAAACATATGCAACTGAAGACAACACAGGCTGCAAGTTTATTCAACTGATGCACCAGATATTTTCCAAGTTGCTCCAGAGCATGAGTCCACTGAGTTTCCACCAGGGTGGTATCATAAACAGAGCTATTTGCACTGCCCGCTCCCTCTCCAGGATCTGTGGTGGTGCACTTCACTCCAGTTTGGGCAGTAACTGCAAGTGTGTTGAGCTAAATGGCCCTGTAAAGTGCTTCAGTGGAACTGTTACACTTTGAAATCTAATGCCCTAACTGTGCCTTTGTGGCACCAGGAAGAAGATGGGATGAGCTGTGTGGTGGTGGATTTTTGTTTATGCGTATTTTTGTAAACCCTGTTGAATGGTTTGTTCCTATGTTTCCCCTAACGTGTATGGTTTTACCCAAGGTTTTCTCCTCCCTCCCCTGGTGTTCACTCCCTCGACCCACCTGTTACCTCATCTACATAATGTCAATCCTCCCTTATCCCTCCCCCTTGTTCCAGAGAATTCCCTGTCAGTCCTAAAGGAATTCCCCTAAGCCAATTCCCTTTTACGCCAAACTGGGTAATAGAAAGTATGCATTTTTACCCGTCTCCTCTCTGAAGGTCTCTCCTGCCCCTTGGTCTTCACCTGACTCAGCCTGATAAAACCTTAGCACTTAATGAAATGGGGAGAGGGGTTTTGAGATAAGCTCTTTCAGAGTGGTTTTAGTCTGAAAAGGGTGAAATGTTTTTCTTTTTTACAAAGGAGATTCTTATCAGTGTAGAAATAAATTACCTTTCTTAAAGTTTTGCTATTTTTCCTCATACTGCAAATTAAGATATGAGGAGATTTATTGTCAAGGTATAAAGTGCTGGTGTTGTCTGGACAGGGTTTTCTTTTTTGGGATGTCCTTCAAACTATCACTAAGGACATCAGCCATTAGGTTGATGTATCTAATTTAAATTGCAAAGAAACTAATTTTAAGGCATAGACACTGCTTTCAATCCTGGCATTTGGCTGATCTGTGGAGTTGCATTGGCAGGAGGCTTGAATGAGCACTGCTTCAAGCAGCACTAGCTGTAGGCATCAGGGCATCCAGCTGTGAAAACAGATCTGCATGCTTCAGTAATGATAACTGGTACTCAGGGAAGTCTCTTTATCTTGGATCCCAAAGTGATTAATTGCTGAGGAGGACCACGGCCAGGTGTACTGTAACCAAGATACTGACACCATTTCTGTCTCTGCTGAGGGCTCATCCCTCCTTTTGGCTTTGTCCCTCATTGAGTACTAGATGTCTTTTCCCTAGCTATACTTTCTTCCTTATTACATGTCTTTTGTTTCCTAGGTTAGTCAGACCAAGAGCCAAAATCCTAAATCCCAGCTCTATACAAATTTGCAGGGGTCAGAGCCAGCCTCAGAGCTGAGCCTTAACAACTTGCAGTAATCACCAGCCTGAAATCATACTGGATGCTTTCAGACTCTGGTGAAACAGACTTCAAAATCAATTTTGAAAAATGTCATCTTTTTATTTGCTGCTTGTATTTTGTTCCTAGTTTCAAGATCTTCTTTGTGAACTTGGGAGCTTTTTTTCATTGTAAATGAAAGTGGAAATTGTCATGTAATCTCCAGATGCCAGAAGAGAATGTTGTGTCTGCTACCAGGAGACTCTTGATAAAGCAAGAAAGTGGGCAGCTGGATACATGGGCCTTTTGAAATGATTCTAATAATAACAGAGGTTAAAGGCTTCTGGCAGACCCCGTGTGTAATCCCTGAAGAATTTACAGGCATATATATTCTGCTTTAGAGTATCTCTGTTTTTTCCATATTTGATAAACAAAAAATTTTCATTTGGGCATAGATGTAAATTCCATGCCAAGGACATAAAATAAGCTTGGCCTTCTGAGTTCAAGCCCTGTGCTTCCTGGGACAAGACAAGAAGATAAAAATGAAAACTTGAAGGATTCCAACACAGCCCCTGAACTGAAACAGCTGTTTATTGTTGGGTTTGTTGTTCAAAAATCTACATCAATACATATATCAGTGTTCTCACCATCTGGACTTGAGAGCTGTTTAAAGCTCTTGGCTTAATCCAAATGTACCGAATACGTGCAGAAAGCATAGTTCCATATCTTTTACCTTTTTTTTTCTGGCTCAACAGGAATCTTTAGTTCCTGGCTGACAGCCATGCTGTGAAGCCATTTGCTCAGCTGAGCATGGGCTTCTTGGGGCTGCCCACGGGCATGTACATCATACATTGGATTGGTGCTCTGCACCCCGTCCCCTCCTTGTGCAGCATCTCTGGGGGTCTTAGTGATGGAATTGGTCCCCTCAGAGCTGCATGGAAGAGAAAGAGAGGAGGGAAATAAAAGGTATGTGTAAATATGGGGAAGTGGGATAAAGACCTGTGTGTGTGTAACATGAAAACTCATGCACCTCTGAGAATATGAACTATATTGGTAAGGAACGGTTTTGACAGTCAGTGGGAGGTACTGACACTAAAAAGAGAAAAGTAATTTTATTAACATTATGTGTTTGAAAGATGAGCTCTGGAGGCAGAAATCAGAATATAATTAAGTTTTAGTCTATGAACCAGGTCAGAACACATAATTCAATTAAAGAAGTTCAGTTTAATCTGTCAAGCAACCTAGTGATACTGATTGTGGAAATAAGTTTTTTTCCTGATCTTTTCAACTTCAATACACTAGAAATTTAACAGTGAAAATCTGATGTAACATATTGATGATATTTCTTTCCCACTTGTCTTCAACTTCTTGGGTGCATGGGAGTGCAACTTTAGCATGCTATATGGGTACAGGGTGCATTTCAGTCCCCTTTAAGAAATACATTTTCATGTGCCATTTAATATCCCTTTAAAAATACAACAGGAAGCATAGGTGTATTTGGCTGAATTTAGTTTGCATAAATAAAGTATGCCCAAGGTAGCTCCTCTCCTTTCTCCCATAGTGGCAGCAGAGAGCTGTTTTTCTTCTTATGCTTGCAAGTCATCCAAGTCTGGAATGTTCAGAGATTAAAACAAATTTAGTGACTGAGAGTCCTCTGTGCACATTTATCTGTATTTTCAAAGTCATGCTGACTTCTCGGAGTAACAGAAAATTGAAAACTGAGAGTATATAATGGAGATGTAATGCTCCATGCTGTACTTAAATCTAAAATTTTATATTAAGAATCTACTTTTGGCTCCAATCACAGAGGAGAATGAGATAGTGGACTTTGGATATGACCTGGTATGGCCATTCCTGGGTGATAGTAAGGTATATACAAAATATGTGGGGAAAAGGCAAAATAATAAATCCTAATATATGTAGTTCATCCCATACACATATAAAACAATCCTGTAATGGAGGAGACTTTGCCAGTAGTGAGAAAGACCCTAGCAATGTAGAAGGTGTGTACCCGTGAATGCATATCTGTTTTCATGGGAGAGGCAAATTCCAAATTAAAGCAAAATCTATTTCAGAGCCTGTTAGAACCCAGTTTTTCATACAGGCTCTAGCGTTAAACCAATCAAATTAATAAAAAGTAACTGCTGTCAGATATCAAGAAGTCAGGTAAATCTCCAATGGCTTCATTTGTTTTTTTCAGTTTATTGAGGGTGAACTATGGCCCAGCACACTGAAAAGTGATTTTTTGATGGACGGAATCCTGAGAAACAAACAGGTGCTCTGGGATGAAGGCAGGGCTCTCTGCCATTGTCAACCATCTTGATTTAAACTTTGGATTAAATATAAAAAGGTGGAGAAAAATGCCTTTTTGTGCAAAGCAGATTAAAAAAAATAAAGCAGACTGTTAATTGCATGCAATCCAGATGGAGTGATAAATATCTACTACAAGGATTTTTTTTTTTTTTTTCTGGGTAGCAGTTAAACCAGAAACACACATTTTTTCTTGTTAAATTCTCAAAATTCAACACCTCTATGTTACTCCAAGAAACATGAGTATTTATGTTTCCCATTAGAAAATAAGCTGTTTGGGCTGCCATAAGTTTGAGAAACTGCTTTTCCCTTGGTTTCCATTAGCTAAATTGATGAGACAGTTCTGTTCTCTGCCTCTGTGTTTTACCAGCTTTCAGGCAGCCAGTAGCAAATCCCATTTCTAATCAAGTCTCTGAGATAGCAAATTTGTTTGCTTGGTTTATGGTTAGGCTGAAGTGCTCATCTTAAAACTGACTCACTTTGTTGGATCAGATTTTGAAATGTGCTTACTAGCAGTTTCTTATAGGTTTCCTGGGAAACAGCAGGCAGTCATGTTTGGGCATGATGTTGATGAGAGGAAATGTTCTGGATTGACACGGCTGACATGGTGTCAAAGTCAAGACTATTTTGAGGGAATATGAAGCTAATGCAATTAAAACATAAAACATATTTAGATTTTTTTTTCTCAATTTTTCTTATAACTTCACCACGTTTTCTTCAGGAAATTTTCTTTGTGTATCATCAACAGAATTTGAGGGAGAGCTGAGAATTAAATAAATAAAATATTAAGACACATGACGCTAGCATTTCCAGTTCAATGGCAGGGAAAGCATTGCAATAAAAACTAGTAACAATGAAAGATCTGTCTAACAATATTATGGAGCAATCAAACATTTGATTCTAAAAACAGAAAGGAAAACACTGTAGTTTAGCTTCAAGATAAGTATTTCTGCTTTATGCATGCCATAAAAATGTATCCCCCGCTGGACAAAGTAACCAGATATGAAAAAAACCCCAAACTTTGCCTTTTTTTTTTTTTGCACTCCCTAAATCTTTCTTTTTTTTTAATGACCTCTGTGCCACAATTTTTGCCTCCAAGCAGTAATTAACCACTCTGCAAGTCAACACAAGTAAGCCAAAAATGAATTGCACTTAAAAAGATCATCCGTAGCATTAATATATTTTAAACTGAAGTAATCAGACTTATATTACTACACTCTCATGTCTCTCAAGTACAAATATAATGAATTTTTCTATAGCTTTCAGTGTCCTGCATAACAACTGAGGCTGGAAAAACTGCAAAGCCCGCACCACCAAAGGAAGTCTGAAATGAGCAAAACCGTCCTTGAACACACCTTCAAATGGTTTACGTTTGTTATTCACAAAAAGAGATACTTGCTTCATGCAACTTTTTTTTTCCAGAGTCTTGAATAAAATAATGGGAAAATATGCAAATAAGACTAAGCATCCTGCATTGCATTTGATCATATCTTGCAACATCTTTGGGGTGGAGAAAATATGATGAATGCCATCATCCAATTTTCTCTTGGGTTTTTGGTTAACCAGCATAATGTCTACATGCAGAGCTTGATTCTTTCACTTAGGCTGGTACCAGTTGGGAGAAAATCTATTCAAGTCAACAAAACCTCCCTCAGGCACACAATGCTTAGAGAATGGAAGGCTGCATATCCTATCAGGTTACAGCTACAAACCTTCCAGTAAGTTTGTAGTAAATCCCCTGAGGTATGACCTGAGACATGTAGTAAATTTGGAGACATGACCTGCTTTGTTTAAGAAATACATGGCGTGATATTTACTATGTTTGCTTTATATCTGCTTGAATAGTGGTAGTTTTTCTGGATTTTTCTCTGACATCATCTTTTCTAAATGACTTGGATTTGCATGACCAGTATTGCCAAATTAGAATAAACTGCCCAACTTTGCAATTTTCTTCAGTTTTCTGATAATTTTACACCAAAGTGTAACATATCTCATTATTTAAATCTGTGCTAAATTTGTTGGAGTAAGATTCATTTGATATGAATGCTGATATTTAACTGTTCTCTTTTTACATCAAGGAAAAATAGACTTTTAATTAGGAATTATGGAGCAGTGTGATTAGACTGTTTTGTATACTCTTAAGTACATATTTTGGGGTCTGAGAATAAGGACTGTTTTCAATTTGTTATGACTATGTCCATCAAACCAGTAGACAATAGATTAACAAGAATAAACCTTTTAATCTACTGAAAATTCAGGATGTAATCAATACTGGGAAGAGAACACAAAACCTGAGATAGACCAATGACAAACTGAAGATCAAAGAAAGGAATTAGAAGTAATTTTTATGGGCATCACAACCTAACATTACAGTCAACTTTTAAAACCATATTATGTTTATCTCATCTGGAAATATTTCTGGGTTAAATTCTGAGGAAATTCTTCTACCTTCATTTTTGGAGTAACTATATGTATCACAAAAAAAAATTAGCTAGATTTCCATCAAAATAACTAAAATCAGACTTTTGACTACTTAGCCAATCTAAGTTGAAATGGGGCATTAAGGAACATTTGATGGTGACATTCAGGCAGAGAGATCCAGGACCAGCCTTGCAATCTGCATGTATGTGTATGCTCCACCTTGTATGGCACCCATGTGTCCCCATTGCAGACATAAGTTTATTTCTTCCATGTCACATCATATCAGAAACTTTGGGAAAAAAAAAAAAAAAAACGGAAGGAGTTATTACAACAAGTTTTCTGGACAAGAGAAGGGCTATATTGTACTCAGTTTGTTAGAAATGACTGAAGAGCAAATGTGATACTCCAGGTTTCTGTAAGATAGTCCGGAAGCCTTAGGCATTCTCCAGGACTATTACATCACAACACAAACCCTACCCTACTTCTTTTGTCATCAAATAATCTGGTTGGTTTTAGATGACAAAAAAATTACACGTCTCAGGCATTATATCTGAAGGTGCAAAGGCACAAGGGTACTATGTTGGCTATTCTGTGTCACAGAAATTCTGCAGTATTTAAAAAGAAACAGGTGGGAGATAAAAAAGAGGACTAAAATGTAAAATGGAATGGTATCTTATTTTCTTAGTCTCCTTTCACACAACTCTCTCTGCTCTCCCCTTTACTCTTTCCCCCCCCATTTTAATTTTTTTATTGATTTTCCCCATTTTATTTTTTTTTTTAATTTTCTTCCTGAGTTTCCTTTTCCACCTCTTTTCCTCTCTTCTCACCCTTGGAAGTCTGATACTGGACTTGTGAGGAAGGCTTCCAGCAACAGCTATGGAAGCTGCCTCGGGACCAGCCCAATCACTCTTGCAGGGCTGGCAGTGTCAGGAAATCCAGTACCAGAAGAAGCATGAGAACCAAACAAACAAATGAATGCATTTCATGACCTGAGCTAATGATTCCTCTCAGATACAATCAGAACCCATGGAGAGGATTCAGAGCTCTCAAGCTGCTGTTGCACACCTCTCTACCCATTCCACCTGGTGTGAAGGCTGGAGCAGAAGCAAGATGTAATGAATCCATCAGGGTGTTAAAGCAGTCTGCATTTAAGCCAGAGTGACTCTATTTAGTTTGAATATTCTTAGTACATGATTTGGGGGTAATTTCCTCCTTTTTGTTTGGGTTAGCACAACAGCCCAAATGTCTGACATCTGCATAAAGTGTCTCTGTAAAAACTTTTTTTCAACAAAACTTTACTTCTATGCACAGCAAAAGGATAACACAACAAAGTATTTCTCTCCCCCTGCTTGATCTCGCTTCTGGGTATGACAAGAAGCCTTCTCTTGTTTGCTGGGTTCCTCCGTGTGCATGCTGGAACCCCATGTTCCCAGTCCTTGCATATCTCTAAGCATTTCTCTTTGTTCTTCAGTACTGTCTGGGAAACATATATCTTACTGGGTTTCCATCAGGCAGATGTGGTCTCCAGTTATTGGCTGCTCATGTTGTTCCCGCCAAAGCTTCCTTTATAACCTTATCTTTGGCATTGTCTAATTTCCTGCTTGTTTCTCACCAGAACTTGCCTTTGATTTAGCAGGTGAACTTGGGGGCAGATCCTGTTTAAAATGTATAGATGGGTACCTTATTCCTCACCAAAGCCTCAGGAGGGATGCACTCTCTATACTACTCAGAGGGGCTTTAGAAACTAATTGCAGCTCCTCCTTGACTAGTTGGGCTGCCCTCTTGCCTGTAGCTGTCTTCCAGCTCTGAAAGTCAAGGATAGCTCTGAGAAAAACAAACAAAGGGAATGTTTTGTTGGCTTGTAGTTGAAAATAATTGCTTTGCTTATTAGACCTTGTATAACAACCTCTATCATTAACTTATGGGAATGGGCTTTTTTTGTTAAATCCAAACATATACTCACACACTGCCTGGGAAATTCATGACAACCCACTGAGATGGGATGACCTTCCACTGGGATGAATAATTTTTGAAGAGAAATTACAGTGGCACTGGGTGAGCTGTGCTGAGGTTGCATATATGGTGTCACTCATCGTGATAACAGCATCAGAAACCTTATTGTTACATGTTTGTGTTCATAAATATTTTAGCAATGATTTGTGGCATTTTGCACTTAATTTTTCACACACTCAGGATCAAAGGTTGCTAGTAACAAGCCAATGAGGCAAAGGGCATTGAAACTGCCATTCCCCATCTGGTATATGTAGCCCTTGATTTTTTGTTCCCTGAGTGTCCCAAGAAATGGGTAGTCATGGTTTCTATGTTAATGGCACTGTGAGGTGAGGGTGAAGTGGGCTCCCCTGGAGACAAAGATCTATGATGCAGCCTTCAGAAACTGCTTAAAAATTCACTTCATAGGCCTTTCTGTCATAAGAAGGCCAAAATTATAACCCGCTTACCTTAGAGCAGGAGTGATGAGACAAGCCAAAATGACATCAGAAAGGAGCTTTTGACTTTTTGTTAGGGAGGGGAGAAATCAAGAACTACACATCAAGAGCAAGAGCATGCAAACATGCAAAAATAGGATGTGTGAAAATATTACCCTGACTAAGGTCATCTAGTCACCTTTGTGTGCTAGCTTTGCTTCTAATTTGTCAACCAAGAAGTTGAACTTTTTATATTTTCAACTACTGTCTAGTTTTGACTAGGATACAGTTGATTTTCTTCCTAGTTGATGGTGTAATGCTATGGTTTAAATTTAGTATGTGAATAACGTTGATAATACATTGATGATTCAGCTGTCACTAAGCAGTTTTTACACTTAGCCATGGACTTTGCAGCTTCTCTTATTATCACACCAGCTAGTAGACTGGGGAGCACAAGAAATTCAGAGAAGACAAACCAGGTCAGCTGGCCAGTGGGATTGTCCATGTTATATGGCATCATGCTAAACATATAAACTAGGGGGAAAGTGGTAAGAGGCTGCTGCTTAGGAGCTGCTGGATATCACCTGCTGGGTGGTGAGCACTTGTTCACTAAATCACTTGTTTACTACATTCTAATTCTGTTATTGTTATTGTCTCATCCTTTTCTGTCCTGTTAAACTGTGTTTATCTCAACCCACAGATTTTACTCTTTTTTTCCCCAGTTCTGTACCCCAACCCACTGGGAGCAGGGGAAGTGGGTGAGTGGCTGGGTGATCTTTAGCTACCTGCTGGGTTAAGCTTGCTAACAAAGTTGTTTGCCTAAAACCAAAAAAAACAGAGAGACAAACATGACCCAAGATTGCTTCTCAGCTCTAGTAATCTTCATTTTTTTGTTCATTTTCACATGATTGTTGGTATGTATTTCACATGGAAGTAAATTTGATATTTATATGGCCACAAGTTGCACCCAGTTGCATTAAGCATTATGTGATACACCACATATCTGTAGAGCTCTCACAATTAAATAGAGAAGGCAAGTGGGTGACATACAAGTGAGCTAGGATAAGACTGCAGCAAGGAGCTTTGGTAACATATAACTGCTTTGCTGCTGCTGTTCTTCTCAGTGCCTACCCATAACAAGTTTTACTACTCTGCAGGTACTGAAGTGATGACTTTTTGGGGAAGTTTCTTTAAGGATGACAACTCGGCTTCACTATTCCTTATGGGAAGCTCTCTTTTAAATGGGTGGTGTACAAGTCAGGAATAACTTTGTTCTTGCACCTTAAAACTGATGTGAATATACACCAGTAATTCAACCACAGGCGAAAATCCCAGTAGAATATAATGTGTCCACGCTCAGTTAAAACCAGTTCACAGACCTTAGCTGCCAGTTTGTTGACACATCCTGCAAATTGCTGGTGAACAATCTGCAGCCTACTTGCTTTGTGGAACAGTTGTGAACAGAGAGAACACCCAGTAAGACTCCAGGGAAAGATCAACAAAGCACTCAAACCCTAAGAGCGCTGAAAACCCTAAGAGCACTGAATACACCATTTGTTAGGAAACATTTGCATTTTATCTTTGAATTCTGCACATAAAACCACTCCTCAGTTGCAGTTTGCTAAGAGCTTTAATAGTTTATTCTTCTTGGGTGACTAATCAAGCACATGCTTTTCTCTGTTAGGGGTTTTAGTCTTGCTAGATTTCAGCGGAGTAGCCATTAAGGATCCTCCCATCTTATTAGCAATAAAGGAATAGATTAAGTAAAAGTGTAATGCTGACAATATTTCTTTTTTATAGCAGAGAAATGAAATGCAGGAAAGAAGGAGTGCAGAGGTTATGATCCTGATTGTGAGTTCCATAGGCTGTGCTGTAGGTCTCAGCACAGGTCTTGAATGGCACTATAAAACTCTGTAAGATGCACTCTATTTCTTAGAGTTTTCCATATCTAAACCCATGGTAGCTGCTTTAATCTCTGATTAAGGAAAAGGATCTACAGAGCATCCTACTCTACCAGTAGAAAAGTAGGCATATCATTTGATGACAGAAAAGCATCAGCAGCATATTTGGGTCAACTTCCCACTATGACTTATTAAGCCTTTTATAAAATAAAGCTCAAAGACCTTATTAATATCAACAAGGTGTGTTATAGTCACTCTTAATGGCAGGGATTAACCTTGTCATGGTTTTCTGCTTTCGTTACAGGGCTAACAGCTAGCTAGGCTTATCATTCTGTTCGCTATACTGTATCTTTACTGAGTGTCGCGAATAGCTGATTTGGTCTTATTCACTGCAGTGAAATGATATTTCAGGATTTCAGCTTTCAGGATATTATGAATGTCTTCTGCAAAGTATGGATCTTAGCCTTGAGATACCGTGGCTAATCAATTATATTAATTTCTTGTTGAAGCAGTGAAATAAATTTTCTGACCTCTGATGTATTTCTCTAGTTGTGAACCAGCCAGGAGGATTGTGGGGACATAACAGACCTTCTAGTTAAAAATTGAAAGCATAACGTGAATATTGAGCTAATGTTGAGCTATAAATTTAGGGTTAGATTCCAATCTCAGCAGAGGAAGGCACAGAAGATTTATTTCCGTATCCCTGAAATCCCTATTAGTTGTACTATCTCTGTTAGTGGACTGTGCTGTGTTAAAACTGGGAGGGCATGAACAGGACTGGAGCAGACAGAGTATTTTGGAAGAGTTCTGTTCCAGAGAAGACAAACTAACACCAACATTTATTTACAGATATTAACCATTGAAAGGATGCTCCTATTTATTCCAGACATGAGTGAGCTTGTCAGTATGGATGGAGTTGGTCAGCAAAAGCGCACTATAACACTTTGAAGTGCAGCTGCAGCTTCCCAGAAAAGTGACTATGTTCTCTTAAATTTTAAGAGATTTAAGTATTTGTGTATCAGTTATTATTTTATGCTTTTCACCTGTGAATCTTTTCTTCATGCCAGGGGAACGTCTTGAGCCTGGTTTCCGCCTCCATTAGAATAAATGGCAAGTTTTCACAGGACAGGTGAAAATACTCAAGACCTCAGAGACTCAGATAATACATGTCATGTCTTTTTTAAGTAGACTGGATAACTAGAGAGAAAAACCTACCACAGCAGCGTATCTTAATGACTCTAATGCACATTATGTTGGAAAGTAGGACAGTTAACAGTTTAACATAATAACAGAACATGCAGAATGGTCTCAAGGATGGCTCAATAGATTCGCTTCAAAGTCAGACAGAATCCACATCTGGGAAGAGGTAATGCCTTCGTCTGCAGCTTTCCTGAAGTGAATGTTCAAATAATTTTTTTCTTTCTTAGCAGCTGGGGAAAAAAACTCAGGGGACTTGATGTGTTTGAACCAAATCTCAAGGTGAACTGTTTCAATGCAGGTAGTAAAGGCTGCCATAAACACACTGGGGAGATTAATGTATCTTTTTATAAAGAGGGCAGGAGAGGTAAAAAGGTGTTCCTGCTGCTGGAGTTCCTCAGTGGAGTCTGCCAGGATGCCCTGAGGTGCTTAAGACCTCCAAACATGCCCACAAAGTAATCCTCCATCTTGTGGGCTCACCCCGCGATCCTTTCCTGCCAGGCATGACTACCTCTGCATTTTTATTAACTTGACATTATCATTTATTTTACTTTCATGTTCTATATCAATCTATTTCTGCCAGTTACTTATAAATTGTTTGGGAACAGGATTTCCAAATGGAAGCCTGAATATCAAAGACAGAGTTATGATTCTATATGTCAGACAAAATCCTGTCTCCATGTACATGTGTGAGGTGTATGGAGGTAAGCATTGTTGCCTTTTGCTCCACTTGGAAGTGAAACTCAAGATAATTTTAGTAAGGAGGTAATATAAAAGGGGATCTTTATTTGAAGGCCTTCAGGAGCAGTTATGGAAAGATGTCCACAAAAGCCCACCCCCCTAGGGGTGAGTGCATTTTAATAGGATTTAGCAAATTAGCATAACTGATAAAAAGCATCCATTAGGATGACAAGTGGTGATGCAATTCCCCCCAGGTCAAGCCCCTTCTCTGGAGTCCCCCTCGGCGCTAGTTGCACTTTGTCCATGGGAATGTATCTTGAGTTTTTCTCAGCCTTGGTTCCCAGGAAGAAGAACCAAGATAGTATGGAGCCTTGTACCTCCTGGGGCTTGGAGCTCTGGAATTTGTTTTGTCTTTCTGCTTAGGGAAAGGCCATGGGAAAGTACTAGGAAAACTAGAAACTAATACAATAGGTGACAGAGTTATAAATATTTGTGTGAAGGATACAGAGAACACATAAAAGAAAAAGAAGGCAAAACCCAAACAGCATCAGGACGACCAGCTGCAGTTCATGTGGCTCATGCTCGGAACTGTGCAGAGGTCCACACACAGTCAGAAATGTGCTCACAAATGAGGAGGGTATGCAACAGGACGCTCACAGGAGCTCCAGAGAGATGTCTCCTGCTGCTGAAGACCTGACAGCTGTGGCTGGATGAATGAATGGCTCAGGTCCTGGCAGTGCAGATGAAAGAGCTGCAGCCTGGTTGATGGAGTCTGTAATGGTTATACTGGTTTGCCAGGAGACTCAAAACCATTGGTACCTATTTCTGAGCAAGTTCTAAGAAACATCTGGATCTCAGAGGACTGATTGCCTTTAAAGTTGCACACTGCCTTCGAGTGCTTTGTTTTGGTAATCCTAATAACTGTTTATTTACAGGCTGTGGTTTTATAGTATTTTGGAGGTTTTTTGCCTTTTTTTTCCTTCTCCATCCCAATTTGAACCACTTAGTGGAGTAAAGGGGTAAGACTTAGATCTACTTGTTACAGCTGAGATGGAAAAACATCCAGGGAATATAGGGTGGATCTTGCAGTTCTTGTGCTTTCAACTCCAGCTATACCTTGTTAAAACCCAAAATGTTTTCATTTATGCTGGGACAAGTGCCAAAAGTTAGAGTTGGCCTAAATACAAGGAAACAGCAGGTAAACTGCCTGCTCAGCTCTCATGCATAAGCTAATGGTATCAGTGGACCTGGTCCTATTTTCTCATTTGTGGACATCCCTTTATGCAGATTCCTCCTGTTTGGACACCAGAGACAGGAAGAAAACATAATGTGCCTTTGAAATTTAACACATTGTACTTCACGAAGGATCTGGAGGAATGTCTTAAATCCCTTGTGGAAACAAAGGTGTTTAAAATCCTGGTTAACGTGGACACAGAGAAAACTGGCATGATTTCCCTTTTGCTTATGTTTCAGCTAAGCTGTAAGTTCAGGACCATGGTGTTGAGGCAAAGAAGAACACCAGGGCAGGTAGCTGACAGTAAACCATGACTAAGGTGGTCCCCCTGTCTCTCTGGAGGAAGGTCTGAGGTTGCAGGATCATTTACTTAAGAAGCCAATTCAAGTCCCAAGTCTGAACTTTCCCTGAAGATTCAGGTTTCTAGTTTGAACCCCTTTCTTCTCTGAACACAAGTGAGGAACTAAACTAAAAGTGAGTAATCAGAGATGCCCCCAGTGAGGACAAAGTTATTTTAATGTAGTCCAGAACTTCGTTTAAAAAAAAAAATGAAAACATACATGAGCTGTGTATTGAATATATTAATAGAAATTTTAGGAGAAATTATCATTGTGTTGAGATGTAGCTGACCCAAGTAAAGGGAACTAATGGAGCAGAAAAACCAGCATATCTTGAGTGAGCATATCTTGCAAAATCTTTCTGCACTGGCTTTGGATTGGCTTGATTAAGGGATTTCTCCTGTAGGCTACTTTTCTTCAGCATTTCCCTTTAACAGATTTCTACGTATTTTCCTCTGAAGAGTCCACATATAGAGCTACTGAAAGTACCAGGAGAGCTAGAGCCTCAGTGGCATTATGGCAAGTGATGACCCCCAAATCACAGATGCACTGCTGCACTGACTTTTCTCAGTCCTGCTGCCAAGCAGCCCTGAAGGCAGAGCCTGAGGTCTGCCTGAATAAAACCAGAGCACCAAAGTGTATCAGCAGCCAGGACTAATGAGGGTGAAAGGAAACCTTTTGCCTTTCCTTCATGAATAAGCCTCAATGCATGTCCACGCAGGGGCTAGCCTCCCTGGAGGGCTGCAGGGAAGAGGGCAGACAAGATCTTCTCTCAGTGTTCAGGTTCATGTTGGCAAGTTGGAGGGTGAGTGATGGTGCTGTCTTGTCCAGAGGGCCCAAGAGCTGGTTCCTCAGCATGTGTTCACTGGGACACCCAGGAGGCAGCTGGGTTGAGTCATCCCCACTCCCACCTGATGCACGCACTATCACGCAAATCTGCATCTTTTATGGCTTCGAAGCCCAAAGCTTGGCATCACAACAAAACAAAGAGACCTGAAGTCCCAGTTCATGTTTAGCTTAGTCCACGGATGAGTACAGCTCCAATTTCTGTTACTTTATTGCTCTGCTGAACTTGTCCAGCCATGCTGATGGTGATACCAAGTGCCCAGGCATTACTTCTGTGACCAGTCTCACACTGTGGTCATAATGTTTGACATCATTATGCACACTCCCATTTTGTCTGTGTCCCTGACTTTTTAAAATGAGGTTAGATAGAGTGATACTTATAGTATATAGAACAGTTGGATAGTTAGATACTTCATAGAGTGAAGCTATTTCATCACAATAATGACTAAGATTTTCCTGTTTAGGGAGAAAGACTTGCCTTATTTAAAATTCTGAAGAAATCTCTACTATGAGATATTTTTACTGGGGAAGCAGTAAGTACTGCTTTAGTTCTTTTTCTTCTGAGTAATTAACATGATGAATATGCTTCTCTGCATATATAGTAAGTCTTATGTTCAATCCCACTCTTCCTTCTAGTCATCAAAAATTACTATAAATTAAATATTCATGTTTGTCCCCTACATGACAGCAACTGCATCCTGAGAATTTCTCTGTGCAGCCTCAGTACTGCTACACAGAAAGAGAAACTGAGGCACAGAGAGGACAAATGGCTTGCAGATTTAGACAGAGCCTGGCATGAATGCCAAATCTACCAAGTCCTAGTTAAGTGCCTCGGCTGCAAAATAGGCCTTCTTTTATGGATATTACAGCTGTGATTTCCAGTGGAGCTTACAGAATCTACTTATGCCATCCCGTAACATTTGAGCACCTAACTCATTTAGTACCTTTGAAAATACATTTGAAAATACATTCTTATCCTTTTTTCAGTATAAAATATTCTCTGTTTCCCATTTAAGACTGTACCTGATATTAAAGGTGGATTTAAAGTGTAAAAATCTCTGTTTTTTCTGACTTGGCAAAAAGCTTGTAAGTTCCAACATTTTACTGTTTAGTAGACTGTGTTCAGCTGTCTTTCCCTGCCACCGTATTGTGTAATAACTTTTGTTAAGTCCCACATCCCACCTCAGAATGAGTATGTTCTTATATAAATGACAGTGTCACATCCCCAAATGTTGTGTCAAAAAATCTCTGGTGTGAGTATTTAAAGAAAGGAGTTGGGACTGCTGAGAAATATGTCTATTATTTACCCTGCCAGTGTTCCAGCAGAGAGATGCTGAAAGTAATTGCTGAGCTACATAGCTGAAAGGAAATGGAGGGAATAAGTCATCCAACAATTCTAGATACTGCAAAAATCAGATGGGAATTGGCTGTTTTGTGTTTTCCAGAACTTCGTTTAAGCAAATTATTTTCTAGGTTGCAGTAGGTGGAAGAAATGTTACTGGGGAATCACAGTGGACTCTGTAACCTCTGTGCATTTCAGGGCAAACTGCCAGGCTCCAGATTCTTCTCTCCCTCTAAACACAGTCCAAAGTAGTTCAGTAGAACCTCAGCAAATGTTACAGCCTCTCCTGTTTGCTTTGCACTGCTAATATATTTGTGCATTGCAAAGCCTTGCATCTTCTTGAAAATATCCTTCAGGGAGGGGAGTGAGAAATCCATATTCCTCTCTTTGGCAAAATCTCTTTGATGTCTCCCCTCCTGTCATGCTTCTGTCAGTGTGGGGGTAAATGCACTGCAACTGGAAGAGTGAGATAAATAGCGTAAGGAGAAATCATTATAAACCTTGTGCTTGAGAGGTGCATTCTCAGAAATGTGCCAGGTCATAAAACCTGACCAGGCCTGAAAAATAAAAATCTCTCAAATAATAATATAGGATCTCCATGGACCATTTTCTTATGCCTCTTCCCCAAGCATGGAGCATTAGAAGATTGAAACTCCTTTTTGCTTCATTCCATACAGCCTGAAAAACCATACAACATAGTCCACATGCGTTTATAATAACAGAATGCGGAATAAAAGAATTTTCCTTCTTGGGACTCTCTACAAAATGAACCTTGTCCCTGCAAAATTAAATACAAATAAAAGGAACAGGGGACAACCATGGTATAAGCCTATATATTCTTCCCACTGCTCTTCTGAATGATAACCTAGAAAAGTGCTGAAAAAAGATATTTTATCCCATGTTCTGTGGGGTGGTGAAGATGTATATGTATGTTTATATATAATTGAAGTGCAAGTCATATCATTTATATGGGGAGTAAGCCTCTTACAGGCAGGTCCAAAAGCTTCCTTTCCTTTCTGGGGAAATTTCAAGTGCACAGTGAATGTGAAAACAATATAAGAAACCTTTGGCCACCCAAGACGTCACGACCATTGTTCTGCTGTGCTTCTGGCCTCCTTGGAGCTGACACACAGCATAATGAGTAACAGGACTCCTCCCTGTGGTGCTCCTGTAGGCAATGTACAGGACTTGTTTGTGAATCATTCTTCCTCCCCCTTATTAACAGCAACTGCTATAATGATTTTCTGACCGTAGTTATCTCCTGGAGGAAACCTTGCTGATGCAGTGTTGTACTCATTATGCTGTGCAGGCTGACTTCATCAAACCTCACCCCTCACCTTTTGCTTTGATGCCTGAATCTTGAGCATGAGAGGGATGTGCTTTTTTTTCCCACAGATTATTCAGTGGGCTATTAGGGAAACCACATTTTATAAATGGGGATTGCCTTGTTAGAAAAAGCTAATTAACACGATGAGGATTTAGGAGCATTCCCTTGCCATCTGTCTTTAAAATAATTCCAAACTCATAAAGTAGATGGCTTTATCATGAGCAGTCTGCACCGGCACTCAGCCCCTGGCTTACGCTGTCTTGCCTGACCGAGATTCCCATTGTGCAGGACCTGAGGTGTGCAAGCCAGGAACCAAGGCTTGCTCCAACCTGCACCCTCCTGAATGGCTCACAGCAAAGAGGAGGCTGGTGATACCTCTCCTCCACACCTCTCCCTCCTGCCTCCCCCGGCAATGCGCCCCAGGGCTTGGGGAGCTCTCTGCCAGCTCCCCTGTCTTTCACCTGGTAGTAATTTTCACCTGGCTGCTTGAGCACTTTTTAACAGCCAGTGAAGTAAAAGCATTAAAATTGATATAATATATTGTCATATTTCTTCTAAAAGAGGAAATGTAAAGCAGTGAGGTTTTTTATTACAACATTTTTATCTGTTTATCTTATAGGTAGGGTTTAATTACTCCCTAATTATGTTTGCTCAAGTTTGCCCCAGTTTCTTCCTTCAGATGAACACTATTCAGATCACACATTTATGATTTGCTACTCATGACATGACCTGTCTGGCATTTTCATTATCCTTCAACTTTATCTCCTCCTGAATCAAGGTTGCTGCCATTAATAGTATTTTTACTGCCACAGTTAACTTCAGTTCAGGATTGAGACTGCATTTTTCTCCACTAGCTATAAGCACCTAAGGAAAGGAGGTCTCTGTACTGGGGAGATTATCAGTTTAAAAGACCTTTCAGGGCCCTCATTCTTTTAGAAATGGTTTCTGTTGAATTCATTTATTGTTTTCTGTCCATGTTTGTATCTCTGAAACTGTATTATTTTTTGTCCTCATCCTCCTGCTTCACTGCTGACTGTGTTTATTGATACTACACTTCTTGGGCCATTGCCCCAGTAAGTAGTGAGCTGTAATGTTCCTTGCAGATATTATTCAGCATTCAGACACTTCACCTGCACGCATCAATCCTGCTTCACCAACCAATTTGATTTCGTGTTTTAGGTAATGCTCTGAGAGATATGCTAAAATACTGTCAAGTGCTCAGTATCTCTGATACATTTTGCCTCTTTTCTCAAAACCATAAAATGGTATCTCAGTAGGCGTCACTTTATATATTCAAGCACAGAAGCATCTCACTTTGTTGCATGTTTTTGATCTCTCCTAGCTCTTGCCAGCTTCACAGGCCTCAGTGGGTGGCTAACAGTTTATTTCCATTGTACTGGAAGCTCCATTTTCTGTCCCCTCTGTTACCCATCTCTGCTGATCATACACTATTGGACTTGATCAAGTTTCCTTTGAGATACCCAAGGACTTTTTCAAATTAATGGTTCACAAGCACGGTAAGTTTGCTTTTTAACTTTTTGCCAGGTAGAGGGTATTGTTTGTGTAAGGATTGCCAGAAGTTCCTCTAAAACTGTTAGTGAAGATGGTTGTATATTGATTTTTTTCATTGATTCATGCTCTATCATCAAATTTCATTTGGAAAGAACAGAGAAATTTTTATTCTGTCTCACTTAACAAGGAATATAAAATTACCTTTTGTCACAGATGCAATTACTTGGCATTTGATATGTTTCCCTTTAGTTAATGAGATAAAGAATATGAGAATAGTCCATGATTATTCCTGATTATGAATCAAATCTGAACATGAAATGGGTCAAAAGGTCACTGCAAGAAATTTTCTTTCTTCCATTTAAAAATATCTACTTATCCACCTATCTACTGTGTTCATCCTGTCTGTAAAAACACTTTAGACTGAAGTTAAAAGAAGGCCAGTTTCTAAATTAAGTGAAAAACCTTATGCATCCTTAAGATACAGATGCTGCCACCAAACTCTACTGTGAAATGCTGCTCTTTTCAACCTGTTTTACTGTGCACAGAGAAGAACTAGTGGAATATGTGATGTTTGGAAGCCATTTCTCTTTTGTCCTAAGGAACTTTTGTGTTCAAGATTAGCTTTGTAAGATTAACTTTTAAATTGAAAGACTTAGCTAATTAAAAAATATTCCCTGAAGGAAACTAATTTTAAAATACTCATGGACAATCATTGAGGTAAAAATCTATGTCAAGTCAACTTAAGTTAAAAAATTCTACCAAGATAGAGCCAGGAATCAACATTAATGACTTGATTACTACAGTGTAGACACAGTCCTCTTGGATGTTTGTGTGCCCATTTGGGGAACCTTAGAACTAAAAAGCCTAAGTGAAAGTGTCATCAACACATCAAAACAGAAAAGAGATGCATATAGTAGTAGAAGGGTTGGGAGGACTAATGTGAAGACCACAGAGGAAAGCCGAGGAAGCCATGGAATTAAAGGTCCAGCCAGTCTAAGTAAATAAGCCTTTTGCATGAACTAGGAAGAGCATTCCAATTTGGAATAGCTTTTTAGGGTGTAATGACTTGCATAATGTCTAAATGGTGGATCATTGCATAACAACTGAATGCTAATGGAATGATGAGTCAGTGCAACCAATACCTGACCATGGTGGTACGTGTAGGGTGCTGCCTCTCTCCAATAGCCACCCTAAGTGAGAGAAGACCCACCTTTTCTGGCTCTGAGCCATGTTATCCAGCTTCTTTGGTTCTGTAGTCTTTATTTCCTGGGGTACAGCAGTGAGCAATCATGTAGCTCAGGTTCTAGGGCAGTAGAGTCTTACCTGCTATGGGCATGAAAGCAAAGTAATATGCACTGATGGAGCACAATTGTCTCCAAATGGAGGCTGCTTGGGTACATCCTCACCTGTAAAGCAGGTGAATTTTGAAAACCAGGCAATCTGCCTGTGAATAATGGAAAATTAGGAGTATGCAGTTATGTCATGTCTGCAGCACACAGTGCCTTAGGACAGGATTCAGCTTGCTGACTATGGCATTGACATTTGATGTCTGTAGATGATATTCAGTATGTGCACTAAATTCTAATGAGAGCTGATAGAGATCAACACAAAACAGTTAGTGCAGCCTAAAGGATGATTCTGTCCATTCTAAAATAGATAGCACCCAAATTATGAGGAAATTACTTACTTAGAGGGGTTTAGTTGTGTAAAAGCTCCTCCAAAATAAAGATGATGGGCCACAACCTCTAATACAGCAGCATGGTGTGGTGCGTAATGTCTGCTACCTCCACACAGGTGTCCTGGGTTACTCTGAGCATCTCACTTGACACCAGGTACAATGGTTTTGTTACAGATTTCTGCTACAGTGGCTCATCAGCTGAGATACTCTTGTGTGGTTGTTTACTGTCCTGACCAAATCTCTGTGGAGCACAGCGAGAGCTTGTTCTCTAAGTGACATGTAGATAGCTACCTGCACACACCTGATAATTTTTGTCCTAAGCTGTGTTCTAAGTCCCACCCTTGGAATCTGCATGGTGCTCTGTAAAGCACAGCAACATTTTCTCCCTCAGCATCCATTACATCTCACCCTGGTATAGGGAGAAAGATTGGGTGGACATCCTCGTGACAGTGAAAGTGACTTCCATAGATTTTAATTTTTATTGCAAAGAACAAACCTTCAAAAAGTCTTTGGATGTGACTTTGTCTCTCTGTAAGCAAAGTCCATGCTCCTAATTCTGCACATCTATGACCCAGGTAAACTGGTTTCTTTTGTGATAGAAGGGGGCATTCCTTTTAATCAGAGGAGTATAAGGTGCCATTAATGAATCATTACTTGTAGGTGTCATAATTCAAATGTAAATGACTTTTTACTTGTAATCAGATAAATCCTGTGTCTTGAAGGTGAACACTCAGATCTGAGGGTGTGTTGAAGCAATTTATTGAAATTTATGCACCTGTAGGGTTGCTCTAAGAACATGACTTCACTAAAACTAACCTTCTTTACAGAAGGTTCTTTACAGGAACAATGTTATGCTGTGCTTGGTGTAAATAAGAAGGACACTGTGGATGTAAGCTCATCTTAGAAAAGATGAACTTGTTCTGTCTGACATATCCAGCTGTGCAAACAGCAATATGGAGTTAACTTTGCTAATATGTGGGCATTAGAATAGAAACTGTGCTAAATATAAATGATTCCTCTGCTTCTAAGTAGTTGGATACTACAAAAGACAGAGAGGAAATAGAAGGGGAGCATGAATAATAAATAAGGGGAGCTCCAATAAAATAGGATTGAAAATGGTAAATTTCAGTACTTAATTCTTATTCATACCAATGGCTTTTGCCTTTGTTAGGCAGCATTTCCACAGTATGGAAATTTCCATAGTGTATCAGCTGCCAGGAAGGAAAATTATGCCCATGCCAGAACCATTTCCTCATTTCTGTAGCACAGAGCTCCTAGTAGTCTGGTGCTGTAACTCCACTTGAGTGATGGATGACACGAGCTGGATCTTCAGTAAAAGCACAGGGCTCTGAAGCTGCTGTGTCCTCTTTAGAAACTGAGAGTATGCAAAATTGTGGTCAGACATTGGGGAAGAGAATGTTCCATGTTCACCAAAGCTTTAGGGAGAACTGGAATCCTGTTTTCCTGAAGTATTGTCCACTCAGTGACTGTAATGCAGGCCTCTATAGTTGTTTTGTCTTCCAGCTGCTATCTTATGTCACAAAAAACCAAAGACCAATAAACAATCAAAAAAATAAATATTCTCTATCATTAGCTGCATATCCTATCACATGTTGTCAGTGCTTTAGTTGCTTAAGGATACTTTCTGACCAAGACATCAAATGATGGACATGTAGCATGCTGCTTCCACTAGAATTTCCCCTTTTCTACAGGGCTAAACCACTGTTGATATCTCATTAATTCACCCAACCCTGGCTGTGCTGCACCAACATGTGTAGCTAACCTTTGTGTTCAGACAGTTTGCTTTTTGAAAACATTTTCTTGTGCTCAGCACCAGGCTTTTTTTTGCTGCTTTTTTTCCATTGCATCACTTTTCTCCCCTTCAGCCTGAAATGTGGGAGACCATTTTCCTTTGGAGCATATGCCAGTGTTCAGCTGTAGAAACAGCGGGGGGGGGGTTATAAATCTGGACAGGGAACTGCTCTTCATCCTTAGTAGCTGAATGCTTTGCGGTCATCACAGGCAATGCTTTCTTTAACCCTGTGACCTTGTCTGGTCTCAGACACAGACCTTTCACATGGGATGGAAGGCAGAAGAGTGCTAAAACACAGACAGCTCCAAGTCTGTTTTTACTGAGTAGCTTTTTTTAGGCAAATGCCAAATAGTAATATTAATTTGTGATTTTTCAAGTGTGTCCTCATTACTTTTTTTGGACTTCTTCACCTCTACCAACACAGAAATAAAAGAATAATAAAGGCAAAATCTTATCTGAATACAGTATCTAACTGTAAGGATTTATTCCAAAATTTTTCACATTAAAGCAACTTGAGCCCTCATTTAAAAATACCCTGTTATATTCCTCACCATTGCCAAGTATACAATTCCATTTTCCTTCAAAACATGGCTACCAAAACCAAAAAAAATGAGTCACCTTTTCAATACCTACAAGTTACAGATGTAACTTCTGGTCTTTTTCACAACACGATTGGGCAGAAATTTATAAATTACATTTTCAAGACAGGACACAACTTTCGGAGTTAACTCTGGAAGAATCTAAAATCCTGGACACCAGAGTTTTGGCAGTTAAAAAGTTTTGGTAAATTCTTTCTGTACTCTTTATAGTAAATGCTTGCCCACAGACAACAGTTCTCATTAAATTATTCAGATTTCCCTAGAATAGATAAAAACTAAGTGGTTTAATTCGTTTTTTTGGCTTTTATAATAGATATAGAATATAAGTGAAATATCTGATATAGGATATTCATTTTTCTTGAAGTTTTTTCTCCTTTAGAAAAAAATACTTATATTAAAAAGTTTCTTCTTCCTCAATTAAGTTTTTGTTTTTTATCAAAAAAAAAAAAAAGACTTTTGACTTCACTTTCCCATTTGTAGCACCTCTGAATCTTGTTATAAAGCAGCTGTCCTTAGATTTTTGTGCTTTAATGAGAAGGGTGACACTATCCACCGTATCAAGGTAGAGAGACCATGGTGGATAACTTTAAAGATGAAATCTTGGACTTCCCTGGAAAGAACAGGAAAATCTTTTAATTTGAATTTATTTCTGCTATAGTCTGAAAAGGGAGACCTATTATACTTCACATAGTATGTAGAGATAGCACTTCTATTATGAATTTCTTGCAGTAGTCTTTGGTTACAAAAATGAAAGCTATTCCATGAAAAGGGATTAAATTCTTTGCTGTGCTGAAGTCTCAGCAGCATCAGTCAGGGTACATGGTAGCGCCCCTGCTTCTGGTCTTGCCTACAGCCATCCTGTCTGCCAGTGGCTCTGCTTTAGCAGGTGATGTGGAGCATTACAGACTCCCATGGCCTGGCAACTACAGAAATCTTTTGGGACAAGGGAATGTGGACTCTGTGAGGCTGAGAGCAGTTTATATGTCATTTGCTGTGTGCCAAATAGTAGGTGAAAGACCCTAAAACAATATTTTTCCTCTTCAGGCATAGTGAGGAAGTCTACTGAGACTCTGTTTCACCAGGTGTGAGTGGAGCAGACAGATGTATTAAATGGGTGTTTTTTCCTATGTGAAGTAAAATTCTCAGTTAAGGGCTCTGGATTAATATCTGGAGGTTTCTTCATTCTGATACAGTCAGTGAAAAGATGGAAGCACCTAATCTAACCTAATAGTATCTTCACCTGCATGCCTTCAGAGAAAATTATCATACCTGTCATGTTTATGGGGAGTGCAAGTAGTTAAACTATGCAGTCTGACCCATCAATTACCTAAATTTCATTAAGTTAGAAGTCCGACTGAGTAAAATGGAAAATTTCACACAAGAGTGGTGAATCTGTAAGTCCTGTAAGTGTTCTGTAAGCATTTGCCTTCCCTCTGCAGGTGATAAGTGCAGGTCACTAGTACTCAACAGATCAAACCCAAGTTGAGTTAGTGGAGAGATTAAGTATGTATGGATATGATGATGAAGGTGGGAAGCTCAGGAATTACATGGCTGTGTGTTGAAGAGCAGCTGTTTCATATTTGCTTTCTGGTTCATCAAATGATAATATACATCTTCTGTGCCACAGGATTGTCTGCTGCAGCTACTGCTAACAAACCCAGACCTGAGCATCATTTTGATTCATGAGAGATGGAAGTATTCTTGTACCCTATCTTCTTTTTGTCCTCTCATAATTACTTTCCTTCCAGCTGCTACCTTTCTTGCTATAATTGTCACTACAGTTATTTCCAAGTTTTTGTTGTAATATTGTAATACCTACATAACTTTTCAATTAACTTCTCATTCTTTCTTCTGCTTTGGATTGTTGGCTTGGTTTTTTTTTTTTTTTTTTTTTAAATTCTGTTCTCAAAGTAGAGTGCTTTTAGTTTGGTTTTGTTGTGGTTTGGGTTTAGGGTGTTTTGGCCAAAACCCTTTTTTGGAGGTTTGCAATAAGTATCACTGAGGGGTTGCTTGTATTGTAGGATTTGGTGTGTCTCATCATATGACTAAGGATGTCAGTTGAACCGAGATGATCCCTGTGGTGCCTCAGAACTTATGCTAATGATTGACATGGTTGATTTATATCATCCCACATATTGCCAAGTACATTAAACATGTTTAATATTATTACAAGATAATTTCATAAAATATAGTGAATTCTCATGGACAAATATCACACCAAACGTATCTCTCTGTTGAAAGGATGATTGTTTTTTTGCTAGAAAATGGCAAAGGTCAGTATAAATATGTATCAGATTTCATTATGCAATAATTTCCAACCAGCATATGGCCTGTATCTTTTCATGAATGTCATTGGATATGCAATTATCTAATGGATATATTGATGTTTGAACTGAATGATTGATGATGATGTTATGTATGACAGAAATCATGCCAAATTTTTGTTTGTTGTTTTTGGATGAAAGTGCCATCCAAAGCCTTTACAAGGCAGTGTTGTATGGTGTTCATTTCCCTGCGTATGATGAGTTCATCATGCCGTGGGACAGACGATCCCTTTACTTCCAGCTGCAGATTGAAATAATCTTTGTTGGCGTTTGCTGCTTCTTCAGTAGCATGCTGCATGTCTATGCAGAAAATTGAATCAGCTTGCATGTAAAATGTTACCAGACAAAGAATTTCCCATTAAAACTGTTTTCACATGAAGCATGGTCAAAGGATAAGTATTCCATTTATTTATCAGGATTGCAGCAGGCCCCTGTCCTCCGTGAGTTATTGTGAATTACTAATAAACCTACTCTTGATTTTTCTGACAGTTGCAATACTGCTCCTTTTCAGTTCTTTGTCCCAAAATGCTCAACAACTTATCTTGTTACCTGGTAGAATGTTTGAGTTTCACAGCCATTCTCAGTTCAGCTTTTTTTCTCACAGAGTCCTAGGTTTTCAAATCTACAGAGATTGACTCTTGAGAGTCCAAGCTCAACTGCTTTCACTTTAGCTGCCTAAACCATGCACATTTGAACTTTTGGGTTGTTCCTGCACATGTGGCTCTAGGTCTCCCATCCGATGACAATGGTTGGTAAGTCTCCTTGTCAGGAAATATGAGAATTAAATATTTAAATGTTTCTTAGATGCAGATGTTCAGAAGAAAAGTGGCTTTTAAATCTTACCGAGGACTGATGCTGCCTCCACTGAGCAGGGAGTGATGGTGCTTTTGCCTTTATGGACTCAAGGATAATAATTTAGCTCTGGATGTGTTCAGACTGAAAGAAGTTAATGTGCAAATAGAATACTTGTATGACATTCAAAATCTGCTGGAAACCTTGTTAGAAATAAAAAAATTGGAGCCCCCTTCTAAGCACAGTAGGGCTGTAAGATTTCTGGCTGCTAAATCATGGAAAAGAAGAAGAAATGAGAAACTCTTTGGAGGATAAACCTGTTTAAGAAGGATTAAATATATAAACTGATTCATTCTATTGGGCATATCTACCAGCTCTGCATGTGCTCATTCTATGTCTGTTAACTATTTCTCACTGTAAGAGATGCATGTGCTGTGCATAGGCAGTGATAATGTTAGCTCTGCATTTTGTATGTCATATTCCCTGCTCCCAGGAACACCATCTACATTGAAACTGAGAGTCTATAGGCAGTACTTGCGCTGTACCTGGCTGGTCCTGAGAATAATCCAAGTTTTAAGATAATCTCCAAAACCTTCCTCCCATCTACTGTCATTGTCTTTTTATTTAGCTTGCAAATTGATGCTCTTAAATCCCTTTTTACCAGTGACATATGATGCCAGCTTCTAATTGGGATGCATGGCTGATACTGTGAAATAGAGTTGTTTGATGGTGGTTAAAGGGTTGGCCTCATGACTTCAGCCCATCCAGCCTACGGGCTAATTTCCTCTTGGTGAATATTCTTCTGGCATGTCCCAAACCAAACCCCAGAGATACTCTCAAAGATGAAAAAATGAGGCTGTGCATTTGCCCTTGCTGCTATGTAATTACCCTCGAAGTGCATGAAGTGTGCTTGAAATCCTTTTCACATTGTACATTAGACATCAGCAAGGAAGGCTAAAGGTAGAGGGGCAGCTGAAACTCTGGAGTACATATCTACAATCACAGGCCAGTCAAACATCTCTGGCAGCAGGTATGTCCTAATCCCTGGTCTAGGACTTCAGGTCTTGCCCAGCAATGTCAGACACCATTCCATAGATGTAGGCTTGAACTACACCCTCAGACAAGTCTGCAGATTACCAGTGGCTGTAGATCATTAATAGAATGGCTGTTGCTGGAATTCAGATTCAGTTTAGTGTCTGTGGAGATGGATGACTCCTGACTGACCTTGTGTCCCAGAATGTCATGGAAACCAGGCTGACATGATTCATGAGCAAAGAAGCACAGCCACTTGATCTTTTTTTTCCCAGAAACTGGGAATATCTAAAAAAGTTAGGATATGTAAGGGTATTTCTTGTCCCTCATGAAAGCAGATTTAAGAAGCTGCTGAAATGAGTTCTGCAGGGCTATTCCCCATCACATACTTGGGAAAAGGAACTGGATGCAGGCAGGATTTTAGGTGTTGCTCCCTTGAAGCACAAAAGCCCTCCTCATTCTTGAGGAATACAGTAACTAGAGGGAAAGAGGGTAGGGAAGGTGATCTTTCACATACCTTCTCTCATATGCAACCTGCCAACAGTGAGGTCTGACTCTTGATATTGACGGAGGACACATCATGTCTTGCTCGTGGCACTCATCACTGCCTATAAATCCCTCTGCCCCTGCTCAGTCCCCTTCTGTCCACCTCATTGCAATGGCCTGGAGGCAATTCTCTCAGTCAAGTCATGAGGAGTCACTTTAGACTCATCCTGTTCTCTTATTTTATGCTGGTGTTCCACCACCACCTCTGAGTTGCAGTTTCCTTCTGATGTTCCTGCTGATGTTTGACCATGCGTCTTCTATAACTTTCATGAAAGTGAATGCAAAGTTTATCTAAAGTCTGCTCTTCCCCAATAGTAATGTTTGACACCCATTTTTCTAGATGGCAGGGCAAAGATAAACAAAGTTCTTTAATCTAAATGGAGTTATCCTGATTTGCATCAATGAAGTTGTGTGGAAAAACAAATTCTAGACCATTATTTTTTCAACCAGTACAGAGACAGAAACCCTAGGTTGTGGGGCCCTGATTCAAGAAAGTATTAAGCACCTGCTTAACTTTGAGCACTGACTTCAATGTATTTAAAGTTAATCAAGTGCTTAAGCTTTTTCCTCTATAGAGATTCTTCTCTGCATAAGGGCCTAAGAGAAAATAGATAACTATAAAGAGCAACTGTAATGAGCCTGCATATGGGCCAAAGAGAAGGGGATTATTAATGCTTTCAGGTTCAGTGAGGACTAGGGTTTAAATATCAACCTCCTACAGTGAGACATGAAAGAGTTTCATAAATGTGTTAAATCGCATCAGGTCCATTTAATATCATTATGTTTAATAAAAGTATCTCTGCACTATAATAATCAGTGAGGACAGTAGGTGGACCAGTGAGGCTGTTCAGGAAGCAGAATGTATTTTTTCTGCTGGAGTTATCCTCCTTTCTGCTGCACTCTGGAGTGTAGGTCTCCAATGAGCAATAAGTTTCCAATTCTTTTAATCTCTAGGAAAACGTTGGAATTACCTTGAGGATGGTAAAAACAGCTCCATGACACAACTGAGCTAGGAAATTAAAAATGTGGTTCACTGAACCAGAATGGTAGAAATGAATATGGGAAAAGTTCTTGTTCAGCCTCTGTTTTGTTGGCAATGTTTCCAATAATTGGTAAGACAGACCACAAAACTGACAATCAGAATAAAACTTGGAGTAAAACGGAAACTAAGGCTTTTATCAGAATGACCTTTCAACAGTCTTAGTTGTTGCTCCCTCTCTCTTTCTAACCCTCTTTCTGTGGACAGAGAAAAAACACATCTCATTTTGGTTGTTTTTCACCCCAGAGGGCGTGATAAACTTGGTTTTCCAAGTTGTTGATTTAAATGAAGCATTTATTTCTAAACATAGCTTATGATATGTAAATGCTGCAAAGATCATTTGTCAGAACAAGAACATTGTGGAACCTTGACCCCAAACCTCAACAGCTTTTATTATAATCACGTTATGATGCCTAAACATCACAGCAGTACAGTGTGGCTAGAATTCGTATGAAGTTCGAGGGTAGTCAACAGCAGCTTTTATGTTTTACAGCTTATATGGGAAATTTTTATTTTAAATAGGTCAAAGACAAAAATACTCCAAGCAAGAAATATAAAGGCAGAAATTCAAATAGCTGTTTTGGATTTTATAGATTCAAGCTCTAACTGATGAAAAGTTACAAACCTAATTTGTGTTTTCTTGTCTTGCAGAAAGTTTAACAAAAACTTATGCTGGCTATTTGGTATGAAGATCTCCCATACTGTCAAGCTTCAAATGAAATTGCATTTTTTGGAAGAAGGAAAATGAGCTTTATGCAGTTTTGCAAAATAAAATATGAAAGCACAAGACTTTTTGGGACATTTGAAAATTGTATCATCTGTATTACATTAAATGGTATTATGGTTTGTTTCTATTAGGCAATAAAGGTTGTCTTGTGTGAATAAAATGTGATCAATTGCATTAATACATATTATGACACATTTTCAAGTAAAAAATACATCTTTCTTTACCTCTGCTGTAATTATGGTCTTTGATTCCAGAAACTTTAATGCCCTGATCATTGTACAAAATGTCTAATTATCCCATTGAACTTTTAGTATAGGGTACCACTGAATTGTTATGTTCAGGAAATCAAGGAGTCAACACAAGGAAAATGTTAATCACCAGGAACACATGAGATCTGGCTCAGAAATTCCCTGAACTGTACAATGTGAGAAGCTGTAAGGGCACATTTAGAGAAGGATTTCTTTATGCCTGGTCCATTTTTCTACTCCTTCCACAGTGTCTGTGTCTTTGACTACTCAAAGAGAGGTGGAAGATGCCACATCCCTCGAAATATTCAAGGCCAGTCTGGATGGGGCTCTGACTGATCTAGTTGAAGATGACCCTGCTCCTTCCAGGGGGTTGGACTAAATGACCTTTAAAGATCCCTTACAACCCTGACTATTCTATGATTTTATACAGGCCATGGATCTTTCAGTAAGGCGCAGGATGCATTTCAGAGTCCTTTGCTGCTGCATTCACCTTTCTTCATATTTACTTGCCAGAGATGTGATGTAATTACTTCTCATTTCACTTACAGACCTCACAGGGTTAGATGAAGAGGAAAGATGCGTAGAACATCCTCCCATCCCATCTGCACAGCTCTAGAGTGTAGACGATGCGTGTCTGAGCACTTTCAAACCTCTGGTGTTCTGCCCTGGAAAGATGTAGAAGTCAACCATGGTCTGGAATGAAAGACAATATTGGGTTATTGCATCTTCAGGATGCAAGTTGCTCCTTATACAGGGCTCCCAGAGATATGCCCTGGGCTGGCCACCATCTGTCAGGGAAGCAGATAATCCCTGGCACAGTCTATTCTGCCAGGGGAGCCACAAGCTAATGTTATAACCTGGAAAAGGATCACATCTCCCCAGGCAAAAAACTCCAATGACTCAAAGTGCGCGCCCCCCCCCCAAACCCAAAACCAAACCAAAATAAACAAAAACAAAAGACCCCCAACCTACCCAGCCTTAGTCCTTACCTAGAGGTTTATCTGTCACATATATGTTAATTTGGACTTCATAGCTTGTGTCACTTGATGATACAATATGAGGAGAAGAGACTACGACAAAGCATATCTGTTTTCCCCCTTTTACTGCAGACAATGTTGTTTCATTGACCATACAGAGGAACACATAGTGCATTGTGCAAAAATTCTGTGAAAGGCAATGAGTGTTGTTCTGGAGTGAGAAACATCATCCATCAGGCCAAATTCAGGGAAGGATTTTCCTTTGTCATGCCTAGGTTCATGCTGACTTGAATAGTTAGTATTTTCAAACAGTAGTAAGGAACAGTAGGCAAATCCAGCAGGAAGCCTTTGTTCCTTCCTAGGCAGTCTCTAGACAGATAATATAAAAGATGACCAAATTTCATAGGATTTCAATAAAGGTTTTATTGAAGACCAAAGACAGATACAAAGCAATTGTCTAATGCCTCCTCACTGCTAAGCTCACAGTGATGTTTTGTAATAAAGGTAGAAGAGCATAATCCTATTAGGTAAATAGAGAATTAGACTGCTGGACATCTGAATCTCTTCTATTGGTTTGAGAGTACAGTTTTATCACTGATGGATGTTGAGGAAATAAGAATGATGTATAAACCGCAATGCCAAGTGCTCTTTCATGCATAGTACCCACTATTTGCATGTTTTGCATGCTCACCCCTTTAAAGACCTGACAGAATCCAGTGCAACACAAATATGATGAGTACATCTATAAAGTAGGGAGATGATACCTTGTGACAGATGGACTGATAGGGTCCTCCAGATTCCATCAAAGGGAAATGCACAAAGGCCCTAGGAGAAGATGTGAGTTCAGACAGCAGCAACACCTTTGCAGAAAGACTGTCTAGGTCAGGAACTGCATTTTTGTAAATGATTTTATAACTATTTTAATTTTTTCCTCTTTTTTTTTTTGTTAACTAACAGAGTGTCTTTTATAAGACTGCACTATGAGCATATTGTTAAACATGGTAGGATGCCAATCTACAGCCAGGGCTAAGAACCCTTACTAAAAGCTAAGTCAGCCTCAAGGGTTATATCAAGTAACACCCCCTGGCTAAATTGTCCTTTAAGACTTAGCAGTAAAATATTTTATATTATTCCCCATTTTTTCTATTTTGTGAGTATGACAGCAACTGGGAACAGATCCCCTCCCTCCTCCTGTACCAGCACAACTCTTCCAGGCTGTACTGCATGTGTTCTGTGGAGAGTGGCATTAGAAGCAGAGGAAAACTTGGAGAACAATAGCTGTCTGCTCAAAAACAATACAAGGCATCTTATTTTCATTTTCATTTTTAGAGTCTGTGCTCCAAATCGTCTCTCTTCCTTGAAGTATGAAAAAACATACAATCTAAACAGCACTGGCTGAATGTGATTTTTTTGCAATTATCTTTCAAAACAAAATAATCCCTATTCATATTTAATTACTCCTTTCCCCACACAGTTAGCCAATGAAAATAAATTGGGGAGTTGCTCATCCTAAAGGAATCCAAATAATTTAAAAAGTAATAAATTAGGCATATTCCCCCCGGATCAGGGCATATTATCAGTCAATAAGTAGGATTAAATTATATTTCAATATGTTATGCTCTCCATAATCTTTGCTTGTGAATATCAGAGAGTATTTTGCCCCACAAGCTCAGTCCGTAATAAGTAGACTTAATCAATGTTCATCTAGTCTCTGAGAATGATTTAATTTTCTCAATCCTTTAATAATGAAATTGTTTTTTATCTGTTTATGTATCGAAAAGGTAATCCTCCCATTTTGAGTAGCTGATTATGTTTCCAGTTTTAGGAAAAATTAAATACAAAATAGGATGAATCACTTTAAGATGTTCCACTATGCTAGTGCTTCTCAGCATTCATATCTGGAAGAGAATAAATATTTCCTTCACTTGATTGTTAAAAGCTTTTTAGATAGCTTTTCCTAAGTCTTCTAGGACATTTCCCAGAAAAATATATTTCCTCAGATTTAGCTTCTTTGGTTTTTCCAAACTAGAGATTCTGATTTAAACAAATGACGTTTGATTCATTTCTATCACTGTGCTCTAATTCCACTGTATTAAGATGACAGTATATTTTATTTATGCTTTATGGTTTCCAAAGGATGAAGAAATCTCTCCAGGTTCTCATGGAAAGTCAAAGTCAGAAAAAGCAGTGAAGCCAAGACAGAGAGAAAAATTATTTGTAGCCCTTTTTCTCAGTAAAACGGGTGTTTCCATTGCTGATAAGAGATATGGCTTTGCATTAGGCTATCAGTACAAACTTCTTTGGGTCTTTCGGGACTTGTCTTCACCCAGCTGGGGATTTGATTCAGCTTGAAACAGAGGTTGGGGGGTGGGGTGTTACCTGCTTGGTTACAGCTTTTGTTTCATTTGGAACAACTCTGAGTTTTAACACCTCTTAGTACAGGCAAAGGCAGATGCAGAGGACCCGAGGGCTATAAATTTGGGCTGGTTAATGTTCAGCAAATAAATGCAACCTTGGATGTCATGTAAATCAGTCTCAGGGGTAACCATAGGAACCTAGAAGTGTCCCACGTATGTAAAAGGAACCATATATAGAGAGTACTTGGAGATACAATGAGGATTTGCAGATTGATGATGAAAGAGCAAAGTGCACAGCATGTCAGCAAACATAAAAACGCCCCCAAGCAAATCCCAGAAAGGGAGGAAGAAACCTTCAGCACCAACATCATACTCCTCCTATCAAAGGATTTGGGATGCTTAAGACTCATGTTAATCCTCTCTGTGCCAAATGGACACCATTAGGTTTTGGACATCCTGCATCAGTGGAAGGCTGAGGATAAGACCAGAGAAGGAGCTAAGTACTATAAAANTAATATAATATAATATAATAATATATCACTTTAATTGTGATATCCAAATTGAACTGTCATATCACAGTAGCTGCACTAACAAAAATACCTTATAAATCTGTTAAGATTGCAAATAGATCAGTTGTTGAATTATGTATATTGTCTGCTCCTTTTGCCCATCACAACTGGTGTTTTTAACCCTGAGAGTGCTGGGGTAACATTACATGGTTTGGATTTGCTCTATATATTTGGCAATTAATATTGGTACTAACCAAGAAATCCCAGCAAATCTCAGTGCACATGCCGGCTTATTGGTGCACATCCATGAGTTTCCCATTCCTGAGGTCTTCCTCTCTTGACTTCTTGAATCCACAAGCTCCACTCATGCTTCAATAAGAGAACATTGAAGCCACAAAGAGCATTGTGCATACCAAGGGTCTGCACAAATACAGTGGTGGCCATTCCAGTGCACAGCAAGATTACAATATTGGCTGTACTGGGAGATATAATTTAGTCTCAGACTTGTCAAGGTGGTTACATGTACACTAGTATTCAACTTCACATGCAGGGCAATTTTTAACCCACTCTTCCTTGTAAACAGGCTCAGACAGGGTAGGAAATCTTGCCCCTGTTGTGCTGATCTGCAACTGTCCTCTCTTGCTCTTTATAAATCCCTTTCCTGTCTGCTTTCAAAATGTTATCTTAACTAGTATTAATAAAAATACACTGGGGAGCTACTTATCTCTTATAGGAAATATGTTTATAATGATAATAATAGAAAAGCTTTAATCTTGGAAGAACAATGGAGGGGGAGGGAAGCTAGAAATAAGAAATGTACATGTAAGAGAATAGACAGGTAGGAGATGGGCACTGGAGATCACTGGTGGACCCCCACCAAAACCTGAGCTCCAAATACCCCTGAACTTGGAGAACATCTGAAGCCAGATCAAAAAGTTTTGATCTGAACCCCTACGTTTCTCTCTGAATTAGGGATGGATAAGTTGGCTCTGATAAAAGAAGATCCATCCTGAGACTCTTTGAAATTCAAAAGAGCTCAGTTTACCTTTTAAATTAAGTTCTGAGCAGCTTTCCTACTTCTTGCATTCAGCCAGAAGATGGGGAAATATCAAAACACAGCATGAAAGATGTGCCTGCCCAGTCTGAACGAAGGTGTACTGAAAATCTCCTCAGGGAGATTGATCCTCTGAGATTTCCAAGGCAAAGAAGCCTGGATGTGCTTCAGAAAAAGAGCTGAAGTTTTAGGCAATTGACTGAATGAAGCCACATCATCAAACAAATAGAGGTTCACTATGGCTTGCTATTTAGCTGGTATATAATTAAATTTATTTTAGATGTATAGGATTCTCCTCTTTGTAACCAAAGACCTTCAGAGTTCTCTGGCTTCTGTGCCAAAGATTTTGGTGGCTACATCTGTACCAGGAAATAAAGTACATCCTGCCTTTTCTCTGGCCAACTGAAAAGGCATTCCCATTCCTATTCAGTGCTGTGGTCATCTCATGCCCATAGGACTGACCTCTCCTGCCCTCCAGACCCCAGTGGCTGCATCCAAACTGACTGTGGTGTTTGGTCCTTGGCATTTTTTAACTTGTGAGCCATACTGAGGGTCTGCTGGAATGTACCAAAGGCATGACCAAAACTTCCAGATACTGTGCGCATATTTAGTAGTATGGATAATCATGGGATAACAGCAAGTCTGTGTCCTGGTGCTTTTTATGTCACTAATAAAGACTGAGCCATCTTGATGAGGATTATCTGCTGCTGTAACTGTAGTTTTCCTTCCTTGTAAGGTGTAGTGCCAAGTTTTGTGTATTATCAGTCTTTCCTGCAACTCTTGCTAAGTTTCAATATTCTGTTCTCTATGAATGAGCTTGTTTTTGTCTCTAGTCAGAGATCAGATTGCCCACTTGATTTTGGCCCAGTTCATCATTAAATATTCAGTAACATTCACTTTTGTTGAGGTGAGTGTATGTACTGTCAAAAGTCTCTTACTGTTTCCAGAAATTAAGATTGGAAATTGCTGCTAGTTTGTCTGCCAGTGATGCATCTCTAAGCAATATATCCATGTTGCAGTGAAAGCACGGTGAAAGCATCTACAGATAATTAGTATAGTTGCCTTATTAATTCAATGTTGGCCTTTAAAGCATTGGAAGACAGCCTCTGCTGGTGCACTATTATATCCTGCTCAGGTACAATGAATATCATTGACACAGATTAAGCCTGTGTTGAAAAGAGACCTGGATGAACAGACCTACATCTTGTGTCCCAGTGCTTGCCCATTTTCACCTTGGAAAGAAGCCTAAACCTATAGACCAAAGGCACCTTGCAGACGACACTGAGTTAGGCGTGAGTGTTCTGCTTGAGGATAGAAAGGTTTGAAGGAGGGATCTGGACAGACTGCATAGTTCAAAATGCATTTAGGCAGGCAGCAATTAGTTTGTCTTTCAAGGGGTCTGTGCCTGACTCTGGTCAGATCCAGATATGAATC
This sequence comes from Donacobius atricapilla, assembly GCA_013397315.1. Classification (NCBI taxonomy): domain Eukaryota; kingdom Metazoa; phylum Chordata; class Aves; order Passeriformes; family Mimidae; genus Donacobius; species Donacobius atricapilla. The sequence goes on along the minus strand of WBMY01004999.1, from coordinate 454,054 downwards.
CTGCATTCAGTCTTTCCATGTGTTCCCACATTGATACATGGATCACTTAATCTTTTCAGGAAGGCACTGTTATCCCAGGAGATCCCATAATGTTTCAGAGCAACCAAGGTCCTCAAATGGCATCCAATTACAGTCTACTTTAACTGTACCGCATGGTAAGTGAGTAACCAAAAAGACCGATGAGGCCCAGTGACCCTCTGATGACTGTCTGTTTTCAGAGCAAGGGACAAAGTTTTATCATTGAGTACAATAAGCTGAAATGGTTAAGCTTGAAGGTGATTAATGCAAGGACATCATTTTTTGGAGATGAGAATGTTTGGATAGAGCATGGCTTCCTGGCTAGGGAACAATTTCCTTCCATACAGTAGGAGTTGTCCTTACGTGCATGTATTTTTTATTTAGATAGATGTTTGTATGAGCATCTGTGTCTGTGTTGAGAAGGAGGAGCACAAGAAAAAAATCCAAGCATGCAAATGAAAAAAACCTGTTCTTTTGTGAAGAAAATGGGTCTGCTCTCTTTTAGTTACATAGTTGTTAGTTTAATCTTTATAATATAGTTTTTTGTGTTCTTTTTAAAATGTGTGGCAAACTAAGTAACTGGAACATAGGTAGAAATAATATATTTGGGTTACAGGAAAAAAACCTGGCATGACTTTAAAGGCACGCATTTCATAACACCACATGTGCAAAGCATTATAGTAATTGCACTGTGCACATCTGTAGCAGACAAAGTGAACAATGAATATTAAAAACACATTCCTAAAGCTGGCCCAGAAGCTTAGAGACTGGTACTAGAGCCCAGATGCTGGGACTTCTGCATCCAGAGCTGGGGTGCTTTGGTGGCAGCTAAAGTGATGGGCTTGGGTGCAAGTGAGGGCATTGGGGAGGAACATGCAAGGCTGATCCATTTGCTGTTGCTTTTTTCCCTGGCTTCCTACCCCATAGAAGGTATTTCACTGAGAAAAGTCTGGCTGGAGCCCTCAATGGCTGCTGTTCAACGCTGTTGTAGTGCCAGAAAGTGAAGGAAAAGGGGTGGATGTGGAAGCAAAACAGTGACAAACAAATGGTCTGAAGGCCATACAGGCCCATTTTCATTGCAAGGAGACAGAGTCACTCAGGTTTCCTCAGAAACACACTCCTGGGCAAGATGGACAAGATAAACACCCACACAGAGGTTGTGTGGTTCTCATTAATTGATGATAAATCCCATTTAATTAGTGGGATATGGAGCATATTGAAGTTGTTTTATAGGGAAAAACAGTGGCATATCATTCAATCGAAACAATCGTGCAGACAAGTGGAGAATGCAGTAGCCACCTCTCAAGGAATGGTTCATCTTTCCAGTAAGAAGCAACTCCAGGATGGTTTGAAGATTCTGATATTGCTTCATGAAGCAAAAAGCAGGAGATCATGTTTTTCATTTTATGGCAGCTGGAGACAAGCCATGAAAAGCTTCAGAGCTCAGATGCCTTTCACAAGCTCAGGAGAGTAAAATTCCTCTAAGACTAAAAATGTGAAAGATGTCAAGGTGTCCCAGCTCTGAACCCATGAGCTTTGCCATGAGATTGCAGCTGTGCAATCAATGCCCAAGATTTTATTTTGTCCTATAGATGGAGGAACGTGGGATGTTTGGTTTACAGGCGCAAATGGTAATCACTTAACAGGGGATTGCTTTTCTTCTTCCCCTTCCCTTCCCTTCCCTTCCCTTCCCTTCCCTTCCCCTCCCTCTTTGAGTCCATTCATGCATCCAAACTATTTTAGTTATTAGAATGTTTTCTCCCCTTCCTTTTCCTTCTTATGCACCTTAGAATTTTTCTCTGTGGATGCCTAACCAATCGTGATGTTGTTGCTNTCCTCAAATGGCATCCAATTACAGTCTACTTTAACTGTACCGCATGGTAAGTGAGTAACCAAAAAGACCGATGAGGCCCAGTGACCCTCTGATGACTGTCTGTTTTCAGAGCAAGGGACAAAGTTTTATCATTGAGTACAATAAGCTGAAATGGTTAAGCTTGAAGGTGATTAATGCAAGGACATCATTTTTTGGAGATGAGAATGTTTGGATAGAGCATGGCTTCCTGGCTAGGGAACAATTTCCTTCCATACAGTAGGAGTTGTCCTTACGTGCATGTATTTTTTATTTAGATAGATGTTTGTATGAGCATCTGTGTCTGTGTTGAGAAGGAGGAGCACAAGAAAAAAATCCAAGCATGCAAATGAAAAAAACCTGTTCTTTTGTGAAGAAAATGGGTCTGCTCTCTTTTAGTTACATAGTTGTTAGTTTAATCTTTATAATATAGTTTTTTGTGTTCTTTTTAAAATGTGTGGCAAACTAAGTAACTGGAACATAGGTAGAAATAATATATTTGGGTTACAGGAAAAAAACCTGGCATGACTTTAAAGGCACGCATTTCATAACACCACATGTGCAAAGCATTATAGTAATTGCACTGTGCACATCTGTAGCAGACAAAGTGAACAATGAATATTAAAAACACATTCCTAAAGCTGGCCCAGAAGCTTAGAGACTGGTACTAGAGCCCAGATGCTGGGACTTCTGCATCCAGAGCTGGGGTGCTTTGGTGGCAGCTAAAGTGATGGGCTTGGGTGCAAGTGAGGGCATTGGGGAGGAACATGCAAGGCTGATCCATTTGCTGTTGCTTTTTTCCCTGGCTTCCTACCCCATAGAAGGTATTTCACTGAGAAAAGTCTGGCTGGAGCCCTCAATGGCTGCTGTTCAACGCTGTTGTAGTGCCAGAAAGTGAAGGAAAAGGGGTGGATGTGGAAGCAAAACAGTGACAAACAAATGGTCTGAAGGCCATACAGGCCCATTTTCATTGCAAGGAGACAGAGTCACTCAGGTTTCCTCAGAAACACACTCCTGGGCAAGATGGACAAGATAAACACCCACACAGAGGTTGTGTGGTTCTCATTAATTGATGATAAATCCCATTTAATTAGTGGGATATGGAGCATATTGAAGTTGTTTTATAGGGAAAAACAGTGGCATATCATTCAATCGAAACAATCGTGCAGACAAGTGGAGAATGCAGTAGCCACCTCTCAAGGAATGGTTCATCTTTCCAGTAAGAAGCAACTCCAGGATGGTTTGAAGATTCTGATATTGCTTCATGAAGCAAAAAGCAGGAGATCATGTTTTTCATTTTATGGCAGCTGGAGACAAGCCATGAAAAGCTTCAGAGCTCAGATGCCTTTCACAAGCTCAGGAGAGTAAAATTCCTCTAAGACTAAAAATGTGAAAGATGTCAAGGTGTCCCAGCTCTGAACCCATGAGCTTTGCCATGAGATTGCAGCTGTGCAATCAATGCCCAAGATTTTATTTTGTCCTATAGATGGAGGAACGTGGGATGTTTGGTTTACAGGCGCAAATGGTAATCACTTAACAGGGGATTGCTTTTCTTCTTCCCCTTCCCTTCCCTTCCNTCCCTACAACACTCACGGCCACTATTTCACTGCTGCCTTTTATGTTTGCTTTAATCCACCTGTGTCATAGACTGAGAGTATAAGGTTTTCAGAGGAAAGACGATCTTACATTCTATGCTCATATGACAACCTAACCTATGATTAGTGTTCACAAGTACTATGATAATACTTCCATTATTACCATTAATTATTCATCTGTGGTTAAATCTTTAACGAGGACTATTTGAGGTCACATATTGAATGAGTGTTTTGGACTTAAAAAAAATCCTCATTGTCACCAGACAGATTTAAATATAATACTATTAAAAATAATAAGTAATGAGACTTCTGAAGCAATTAAAATATATGTGCTTTTTTTTGGCTGAAAACTGGGGATTTGCCAGCAATTCTGCAACATGAAGAACAGGGCTTAGAGGAAAAACAAATACAAGGAGATCAGTAGTAAAGTCATAAGAAATGAAAACGTGAGATATTTATAAGCTAACAGTCACAAAAATCAGAGATGTAATGAATTTCAATAGTAAACATGTCAGTCATCTAAAAAATATTCATAATCTCATTCTCTTTTCTTTCCTTCTTTTATGCACTTCTCTAGTTAAATGAATATAGCAAAACTGTGGTTTGCTTTGCCCTATCATGTAATACCTTCAAAGACAATTAACAGCATTCAGAAAAGCCCTTTGATGAGAAATTGGAGAAAATTAATGTATTAAAAATTATGTATTTGGATTTTGATTAAGCAACCCAATAAAAAGCCATTCTGAGATGGAGAGTTAGAGTTGTATTCCTTGAACAGGAGAGTCATGGTTTGCCTTCACCCAAGCAATGTCACTGTGCATTACAATTTCCAGACAGTTACATATACGAAGTACTTAAATGCCACATTAGCCATCTTCATTATTAAGAGGTCACAGGTTGAGAACTCACAATGACCCAGATATTATGAAAACTAATGAGAAGTATGGAAAATTAACAGTTCTGATGTTGTATGATTCAAAAACTAGTGTAATGGTCTTGAATTGTTGCAAAGAGCAAGAAAGCCAGTGGAGCTGAAGGAATGTGCTAGTTAAAGAATATTTTTGGAATGTAAACTCAGGTAGGTTTCCAAGAGGCTGTGGGAAGAAGAAATCTGATACTAGCTATCAGGGAAGAGGGAGTCATACTTCATGTAAATCTTAAACCTACACTCCCAAGGGTCAGAGATAAGGATAAAGCAAAAGAAAGGCAAGAGAGGTGGGAAGGAATCCATCTCGGACAGAGAGCACACCCTTGAGAGGTGCTGGAGTTTTGAATGTCTGCCTTTCTTTCCTTCTCTCACATCTTCTGTTAATGTTGTAAATCTACTTTGCAAGATGGCATTAAAGAGACAAAGACCTGCTTAGCTGCTGCCTTGGTTACTGAGGCTGACTGCAGCCTCAGAAAATATAATCTGAAATACAACCTCCAGTAGAGGCTAGACATGATCTATTGCCACATTTCACAGCTGAGTAACATCTCAGATAAATAGTGAATGGCAATTTGAAGAAGAGATTAATCCCAGTATTTGAAGCTCGTGGAAGGGTGTTGCTTTTCAAGGATCCGCCAAACTTAAGAAAGGTACAACCCAGTGAGTGGAAATCAATGAGGCCTGCATGGATGAACAAGGAGCTCCTGGTGAAACTCAAATATAAAAATAAATTTTACAAGCAATAGAACCAGCATTGGATTTCCAAGGAGGAAAATAAAGACACTGTCTAAGTGTGTTGGTATGGGGCTAGGAAAGCCAAAGCCCATCTGGAGTTGAGTTGAGGCAAGTGACATGAATATTAAGAAGAAACACTTCTTTTTTACTATGAGAGTGATCAAACAGTGGAACATGTTTCTGAGGGGGGGTTGGGATGTGTCCATCTCTGGGCGCCTCCAGAGCCCAAGTGGATATAATTCTGATCAACTTGCTCTATCTGGCCCGGCTATGAGCAGAGGGGCTGAACCAGATGATCTGCAGAGATCCCTTCCAAACTCAACGATTTTGTGGTTCTGTCATTGTGTTTACTTCACTTTTCTTTTTAGTATTTTTGATCAATAGTTCAACCATTTTGTTAGTGTAATGCTAATCAAATGGGCTTCAAATTTGTCATTGTGATTTGGCTTCAACCTTGTGCCAGTGAGAATTCAGGTTAATCTAACAGGCAACATGTGCACATAAATCAAGGTGTCTATGATGCTAGCAAAGTTTCCATATCTGCATGTGTCCCATTAAGGTATGAATTAAAAATCAATATTAATTTTGGTACTATCAGGTTCCAAGTAAAATGGAATGGACTGTGCCAAGTTGACAATTTCTGGATCTCTCCAATAGACAGTGGTGAAGTAAATGTCAGTTATAGCTACCCCTTATGTCCTCATAACGTGTAAAATGTTTGTCTTCGATACATCTGGTGGAGAAGTAGGTGAGGTGGACAGCATACAAAGTAGAAAAGTTCACCTTTTATGTGTCACCACTTGTTCGCATGCATCTGAAGTGTCACAGTTCTGTCTCTTGGTCTGGAAGTGTAGGTGTTGCCTGAGACAGACACATGGAGCTATAAAGCTTTTACCAGAAGCTTCTGTGGCAAGCAGACAGTGTCAAGGAGGTAGTGCAGTTTGACATGGGAATGCTGGAAATTTGCCACAGTACAGATTTGCAGGAACCAGGAAAAAAAATCAAAGAAGTTTTGGGTAGGGACTTTAAAATGCAATGACCAACCATCTTGTTAACCTAGTTATCCTAATATCCTGCACACAGTTTTGCAAGGAGGACTTCCAGTATAGTCTTGTTGTAAACCTGAAGCTGTAAAAACCTTGAGAAGCACATTATCTTGCACTGATAGAAAGGTACGTTGGTGCAGCCATGAAGTATTATAATAATTAAAGCATTTACATGAATTGTCACAAGATGCTGTATAAAATGTCTTCAGCTGTATCAAATGGTTTTCTTCTTGCAAAAGGAAGCAAACACGTATATAGCCTTGGGGAACAGTTTGCCTACTGTTGATATTGGAGGGTTCACATAGCAGGTACCTAGGATTTACCTACCAGTAAATGACAGCTTGCTAACAAGTCTGTCTTCATTTGCATACATAAAGTCAGGAAAAAAAAAATTAGTTGTACAAATTTTAAGGCATTTCAGTTTGAAAACAGTCTTAGATGTTTTAGCATTATAGTTCTGTGAAAAAAGAGCTTGACAATAGAATTTAATGTTGCTATCCTTTTTAGCATAGCTGATTCCTTTAGAAGATCAGATAATGAAATCTAGCTCTATTCAGTTGTTGGATAACCTTGAAACCACATTTGTGATATGAGGGATGCATGCTAACTTTAGCTAAACTCTCTGATTACTATTCTATTCAAGTTATTTTAATCTTAAGGCATAAGCCTTTTCCCCCCTCCAAAAGACAGATTTAGTTAATAAATTCTATAGGGAATAGGTGAATAACACAATATATGAATTATTATCTACCTTGAAGTGTTCCAGTACATAAAATCATATGAAAATATGCATCATACATATCTTCACCTCTGTACTGTGAGACACAGGGCTAGATTAAGATCTTACTGTGGTTTTATTTTGGGTATGAATCTCCATTTCAGGGGAGTTGCTCCATACTCTCCCTCAGTAAAAACACTGATACGAGTTCAAATCATAATGAAGATACGGACTTGTTGATAATTGTGATTTTAATGATTTGGCTGCTTAGAATTGATTTTGTTGTTGTTCTTGTAGGTTTTGTTTGTTTTGGATGTTTTCGTTTCTGTAGGGTTTTTTTCCTGTGTATGAATGTGTGTGTGAAAACATTTCCTAGAAGAATAACAAAACCGAGTTGTAGGATTTCTGTGAGTAACTGTATCTCCTACCATCAGTAAATGTAATTTGTCTGAAAGGCATGCAGAAACCACTTTCTGTGTTTCTTCACTTTTTGCTATGCGTTCTACCCTGGCACATAGAACACATTGCAACCACGGTGTATAGAACAGAGAAAAACCCTGAATTGCTCAGAAACAAGAGGCTCAACTCATGCTTCACTATCGCATTAAAATTCTTTTCATGGAATATCTGAAAGCAAGATAAGTGGATTTACCAAAATAATTATATTATGGGGGTAGGTGAAGGGTTAAAATCAGATTGTTTAGACAATAACCATACTTCTATGCAAATACAAAAATAAGATCTACTTTGGGCTGCCAAAAATTCTAACACAAATAAAATTCTTAACTTTTTTTTAAATTCTGTGTGACAAGAATGGGTGAAATTATTACACAGGCTGATAAAATACAGGGAACAGTTTGATATGGTTTTGAAGCATGCAAGCCTGATGAATGTACTACAAAATACTGCTACGAATTGAAGAGATGTGCAAAACAACTAGAAAACACCTTTAATTTCACAAATAATGTGAGTTTTTTGAGGCATAAAATTTCCACTTCTAAACTCACAGATTTTGTCGTTTTGCAGGAAATAATAATTCTTTCTATCTGTGTTGTTTTCTGAATAAGGCCACAGCTTTCCTCTCAACAAATTTGATTTTTATGAAATGAAAATTTTGTTGCTTTTATGGCTTCAAATTGCATTGTTCACCTGCTAGTGAACCCTATCATATCAGAGAAGTGACGGTGAGCACAGACAGGTTTAAAAAAAAAGACCCTCATCCTAGAAATAGTTCTTCTCCTTCTTTAATATTTATATTCCCATAGTGCTCAAAGACTTTGTTGTTGCCTGAGATACACACAGTGATACAAGTTGACTCTTTTCGATGTGCTTACAATCAAAGAGTCACAAAAATAAAATAGGTAGGGAGGAAAAAAAAGAATATTTAAAAAACTATAGTAGCTTGCAGCACTTGTAAGACTGCTGCTCTTTACTCTCAGTTCTGACTTCATATTTTAAGAAGTTGCTGCAGCAGATGGAGGAGACATCTTTAGCAGCCTAAGCAAGGATAAGACTATAAGAAATCAGAGAATTAAGACTGATCTGGAAAGAATTGAGGCCACATAGCATGAAATCTGGATTTCTCGTTGTGATTATTATTCCAAGCTAACTGTCAATTTAATAGGCAATAAATCTAATCGATCAACAAATGGAATGCTTCTCATATGGAAAAAGATTATTTCAGATTAGATAACAAGCTGATAAGATAATGCCACACCATAAGTCCAGAAAAAAAGTGATTACTGTATAATTTATAGCTAGTTTTGCACAGCTGTCTTAGAGGAAAATGACCAAGGAGGGTAGGAGGAAGCAAACCAAATATCTGCTGACATATAAATGTGAGAACTAAAAAGCAAATGAAATTAGGTTAACCTTCAAATCAGCGTACAAGGTAAAGTCAAATCTGTACAGCTGCATTCATTTTGGTAGTAGTGAAAGTGGGAGAGGATTTTTTTAAGGTTAACTATTAGGTTTTGCAAAGGGAGAACTAGATGGAATGTGAAAAAGGCTTTTTTCAGAGATGGTGTCAGTCTGGGGTCTGCAGAGAACTTTGAAATTGTTTGCAAAAGGTGATTGTGGAAACCAAGCTCATAAATACTCTTTAGCAATCCACATGTGTTAATTTTCACTGAGGTTTCCACTTCTTCGAGTGAATTAGTAAGGGGTCCACAAATCAAAAAAGTTGAAAACCATTGGGCTGTGGACTAAACTCTGTCCTTGGATATGCACTCAGCTCCCATCACAGGCTCTGGGAATGGCTCTCGCAGCTGAAGAATTGGCCCTATTCATTCAACAGTCATTAAGAAAGAAAAGCTGTTCCCTGGCTGAATACTGAGCAGGCATAGGTATATGTCAGATAATGGAGACCCTCAGTGTACACAGAGGCTGTAATTCACCCTTGGGGTCTTGGCGAGTGCATGTGCTTTAACTGCACAGCAGTTTGAACTCAGCCCACAGCCATCTGGTGCTATTTAAAATATATACTTTTCAACTTTCACCTTTCAATCTTTCTGGTTTGAAAACATACACCAGTTCAAAGGTTACCTCTCTTAACCTTGAGCAATTCCCTCTCAGAAATAGCAGCGAAGGCTCATTATCGTTACTTTTACTGATGTTAATGAAGGGGTCATTCTCTACTGTGATATGTACACACATTTTGAAATAAACTAAAACACAGTTGTTATACCTTTAAACTCACATTTTCCATAAATGCCATGATTTTTAGGTGTCTTCATTCTGGGAAATTCAAATGAATGGCTTTCCTAGAAGCCTAATTATCAGATGGGCTCACTACTTATAACCTCTCCTCTGCCCCCAAAATACCAGAATCAGAGGCGCCCAGGAATGAAACTAATGATTTAAAACGTTGGCCATATATGGTCATGCAGATGCATACAAATCACTCTTGAGACTATGTTCGGTTCTGTCTATGATAACAGAAAAACATAAACTCACCCCAAATATGTTTTCCACCCCCACATCTGAGATGCACAACATCTTTTTCCTTACCACAAAGAGCAGTTTTCTTCTCTTTCCCATAAGGAAAGGTGCTCTAAAGCACTCAAACATCTAGTCAGTATCAAGAGATCCCGTAGGTAAGCATGGTGCACTGATAGGCAGTTTTCTCAGTGCCCATGCAGTAACCTGACACCAGTCTCATCTATTCTTTTCAGCTAATTACTTGTATGGAATGTCACACAGATATTTTAATGTTCCATGAAGATTTGCATCAGGCAAACTGAAGCATTCGCACTAAGGACCCATCTTTCTGGACCTGTTCTGTATGGAATTTGAAAATTCTATTTTAAAAGAATTCTAATTAATACTATTACTTGAAGAGAAATGGTTTCCTGAAGCGGTCTAAGAAATGGAGATGTAACTAGCTCTGTAGCTAGCATTTGAAATAGCTCAGGCCTTACCTTCTTATGTTCTCCTCAGTCTTAGGTTTGAATTTCCAGAACTGCAATACCCGTGACTGATTATTTAGCAGGGCTCCAGATTCCCTGAGACTAAGAGCAAAGTATGGGAAGCATACCTCTCATTTGTTCACAATTTTGAGCCTAATGTTTGCGTTTTTCGATCAAGTTAATTCTTATTTCTATCCTTCTTGATTCTCAAACACATTTCAACGTCAGCTTAAAAATTATATTGAATAAGATGGGATGGGGTCTGTAAGTTTTACCATTGCACAGCAGAATTTAAACATCACACACAGAATATGAGAGGAAATTATTCTCTCCCTTACATTAAAAAAAAAAAAAAATTGGAACTCCTAGAAAGGATTTACACATATTGCTTCAGGCTGCTAGCCATTCGTTTAGAGGTGGGTGGTGTTTGTTCAATAGCTGAAATACTTTTTGACTTGACTTTCTGTTTTTCTTGTTTCCCAGGTGATTGGTTCTGGTGTTTTTAGAACTGTCTACTGCATCCTGAACATTTTCCATGCATCACTGACTGGGAACATTTTACGCTGGCGTCGAAGATAGAGTCTGCGGGGAAGTCTGCACACAAATAATACTTCTTCATTGTTCTTGCTCAGCAGTAATCATGCCTTTTGCAAGCTGCTTCACTCAGTGCAGCAGAAGAGTAAACTAAAAATAATCAGTCAGATAATTTTTTCCTAAGCAATCCATATTCTCGTTTTCAGAGCCAGTGTACCACTGGATGACAGAAAGTGTTCAACTGTATTAGTGCCAGCTATCCAGTAGAGCCCAGCTTGGCAGGCTTGTGATAGCAGCCATGTAAGGGAGCATAGGAGAGGCCACACAGGAAGATTATATAAATGAGAACCACAGTTGTAGATGAATGGTGAAGTACAATGAAATGGGCTAGACGATGCTGAACGTCCTGTGGCATAAGGAAACAATCTAATTTCTGTAAGATTTTATTCGGAAAAATACCTTGACATTAGCATATACGGACCACAATCTGCAAGAGTGGCATAAACCCCCCCCCTTCTAAATCTTGAAGTAGTCTCCTAAACAAAGATACTTATGAAACAAGGGTCACCTTTGAAAGTGTGGTGACTGATAGCTCCTATCAGAAGCAAACCTTAAGAACCTTATTTTATCGTATTTATCTGTGAAGTAGGAGGGGAAGGTGAACAGTAAGGTCTTGTATACAGTGTTTTGGATTACATTCAGGGTCATTAAAACTGTGCAGGGTGTCTTCAGAGGCCAGAAGAGAAATAGAGTGTGATAATATGTCTCTGAAGAGGCATTGGAAACTGCACTTGCGAGGACTATGTGAGCAAAGTAGATCTATATCCATTCCATCAAACTGGAGCTGCAGGCATCACAACAACTGTAGGAACTACCCTGGCTACTCATGCACGCTCTGCTGCGCAGTGTGTGCCAGCAGCTTGAGGCATGGCCCCAGGCGAAAAGAGCTGTGCAAGGCAAGGAACAAAATGGTAATATTTGTCAGTGACTTTCTCCCTCTGTGTTTGGTCTGGGTGAGAAGTGGTAGGAAAGGAAAGGAGAAAAAGTAAAGTAATAGGGAAAGACACTGAGAGTACTCTTGACTGCCTACATAGAAGATGGAAGGAAGACAGTCATCTAGAAGCAATGCAGAGGAGGGAATTTACTCATGAGCAAAAGGTAAGGAAAGAGACTAAAATATAAGAAACAAGATGTTTAGTGAAAAACTGTCTAAGAAGCAGTTTCCTTGGAAAACAGCAAATTGCTGCATTCGAAAGACTTTGACTGTCTCTAGGAGCTACCTCTTGGATCACAAACTGGTAAATTCCGCTTACCAGCTGTGTAGGAAACCTGAGGTGTCAAAACCAAGAAATCCACATAGCAACCAGGTTTTGAACAGGAAAAGAGTGTAAGGCCCCACAAAAAGCTCATTGTGGATGTTTTTATGGAAAAGGAAGGAGAGTGTACCTTTTGGGCCTTCACTCAAATGCTAGAGAATTTCAGCAATGTTACACCTGGATCCTGGAGGGAGACCTAAACTGAAGCCAAAAGAAGTGGAGAAAAAGTTCTCTCTCCCAGTAAATATTCATACAATTCTAACTTAGGCTTCATAATTTTTGGAAATAGCTTCTCTGATGAAAGGATAGTTGTGTGCTGAGTGTCCTGTATGTCTTCTATACGTTTTCTGTTCTGGAAGAGACCCTGTTGCCTGTATTTGAACATTTTGCAAGCAAAATACTTCTGCTTGTTCATACATTTGAATTCTGAGCTGGAATTTCTGTTTACCACATTATCGCTTGTTTGGGTAAAGAGCTTCTTTGCTAACTCTTTGCTCATGGAACAGAGCTCTGAGGAAAAAAAATTATAACACATAATTTATTGGCAAAGTTAGGCTTTTGCACTTATTTTCCATGTGTGCAGCAGCAGCATGGTTTCTTGAACGTACTCATTATTCAAATATATTCTCTGAGTAAACAGCCAAACACTCTGTACTGTCACATTTTGCCACTACATTTTGACTGGTGATGCATCTTTCCAAAGGCTTGGCTGATCACCCTGAGGTTGAGAACAGTTATGTGGAGAAAAATATCCTGCTGTGGTTTGTAATTTGCCTCTGAGCCTCTCTCTCCCAGTTCTGTAAGGCTGATCTGTGTGATTATAAAGACCAAACTTAGATGCAGGTGGTAGAAGGAGGCATCAAAGAAGAGCCTACTATTCTGCAGTTCTGTAGTGTCTGATAAGACTAGCAGTCCCATATGAAGGATGTTTTTCTCTATTTCATTATTCAGAAGGAATTTCTGAAGAAAGCTGGAGGGTAAGGAAAGAAACTGAGTTTTGTTTATCCCAGAGCCTGGCTGACTTGCTCTGATGTTGATGGTGTTTTCTACCTAGATAAGACTTCCTTGTTTGTCTGCATCTCAAGTCAAGCCACTGTGGCCCCTGTTCAGGGTGGGGAAAATCTTCTGAGGATCTCTTTGGGCAGTGCATGCAGAGCTGGGAGGGCCCGGGTGTGTGGGAGGAGTTGGCAGAGTGGAAATGAGGTATCCCCATTGCACAAGGCACAGGTTGTGGTGAGTGAGAGGAACTAAGTTGAGGCTGGTTCTAAAATGCATGGTGTTTCCTTATCTAGCATCTGTAGCACGCAAACATGGAAGGCTGTGCATGAGACTGCTGTGGTGGAAACATGGGCAGCCTCAGTGTCATCATACTTCTGCTCAGTCACTTAAACCTTGCACAAAACAAAAGCCTCAAATGTGTGTGGGACAGTCCCCATTTGGAAGATGTCACTTGCTTGAGCACAAAAACCAAAGCATCATTAAGGTAGATATTTGTACATGAGCTGATTTAACCTCACTGTTCTGAAGGCAAATACACATTTTACATTACAAGTTGAATTTGGAAAAAATTGAAGATAGCTTATTTGTGCACAAAAACAATAGTATTTTTCCTTTGATGAACTTTATAATAATACATCACTTACCTAGCTAGGCAATGTAGTTATAATCAAAGACAGGTCTTAAACTCTGGTGAAAGTAAAAGATGCTACCAGAACTCAAACTGAACTTGGCATGTCAAGTTTGAAGTGTTATCACTTCAAATCATTGAATTATGATTACCAGTTCAAATGCGATCTGCATCTGCATCAAGAGTCAAAACTTAGGGGGACTTCCCATACAGTAGTTGCAATTCCTTTCCTCTCTCAAAACTGTGTCCCATCATAACAGGAATCCTTGGACGGAAAAGAAGGGTTGGTTATACCAGTGTCTGTTTTCAGTCTCTAAGTGAAAATCCAGCATAATATAAATGGCTTTCTGTATCAACCGCAAGGATTGCAGCGGGTGTAGATTTAAAAAAAAAACAACCCACCTCCTCCCAAGACATCTTGATTGCAGATGTTACTAAATGATTCTCTGGTGCTGGAAATACTCATCCTGGCTGCAAGTTGATCATAGAATACATTCTGTTCTCATGGTTTTCTGACTGGAAGAATGGAAGAAATGCCTCAGAATGTAACAAGGGAGAAAAATACTTCTGTCTGTAGTGATAGTTCTCCCTATCTTTTGGTCTGGGAGTCAGGTTTCTGCCTGAGGGGACCTGTATGAGGGATGATGAAAGTAATTACTCTGTCAGGTTAAATATAATTTTCTTCTATGTGTCTGCTTCTTGTGATGTCAGTTGATTAACCTGTCAGTAATCTTCCCATGGCATGTGTCCACATGATGTCATGTGCTGAGGTCCATGGTGTATTGTGCTAGTCTAACATAAACTTGAAAAGTCTTCAATTTAAAGCTTAGTTTTTCATCAATGTTTTGTATTTTTCTTTTGCTTCAATCTTACATGTTCTTTTCTTGACTCATTCCCATCTTATCCAATTTCTTTTTTCTCTTCCCTGACTCAGTTTTTCCTTTGATTTCCTATCTTGGTTCATCTCATTTTTTCTCTTCCACACCACAGTTCTGCTTCACCCTTCTTGCATCTCTCCCAAACCACCTCCTCATTGTTTCCATATCAGGGTACACTATGAGGACCATTTTGCCTTTGCCACTTTTGCTATGTGGTGCACCTCTCAGACCTCCTAAGAGGAATGCAAGGCCATTCTAAAATTTTATCTTTTAAAAAGATAAAGATGTGTGATTTTCCCTTTAAAAAAAGTGGAAAACCACGCATCTTCATCTTAATTACCCTGTTCATTTTAGAAAAACAGGGGGCAACCTAGACAGTTCTACAAATTGTATGCAAACTCTCCTTGTACTGGGGATGAGTTAATCTTCAAGGATTTCACCTGAATGTTGTCAAATGGCAGTTAAGTCTGCTTAATTTGTTACCTCATTCTTCCCCCTGATTTGATGTTAGAGCATAGCATCTGAAACCGACTATTTTATTTGTTGAAGAACATCTTAGAGCCCAGATGGATGGGAGGAGGATTAAAGATGAAAGCTTTGCATGAGAAAAACGTTGCAAATCACTTAAGACAGCAATCATATTCCTCTGACTGAAGCCAAAATATGTATCATACATATTTAGTTAGCTTGGGATGCAGGGAGTGCAAAAGTAACAATATAAATTATTTCACTCACATATGCTTTGAGGTCCATGGCAAGCACAAGGTGGCCTCGTGAGAGAGTTGGACATAAAATGTTCCTGTGTCAAAAATTAAAAAATCTGGTGCAGTACACATTTGCATTAGCATGCTAGGGATGGGATTGTGGGAATGCATTTCTTACACCGAATAATTATTTTCTTAAAATTTCACAAGGGCACTATACTTTCCCATCCAGGTGGAGGACAGTTCTGCATGAATTTTACCCTTGGTGACCGGGACTGGAGACATAAAAAGAACTATTCAATGTCTCTGGTTACAGAGATAAGTGAAAGAGTCATTGGCAGTAACTCTGTAGTAATAGCAGCAGTTAGTACTGGGCACGATTTGAATCTCTTGATAGTGATATGGGGATGCCAGAATATTTATCAAGCCATTAGGAGAGGCTGTGCCTAGCTGATAAGATGACTACAACTGATGAAGTCCACCTGAAGACTCTGATGATGCTGGGACATATTTGCAGCCGACAAGGGAGGATAGCGGGGAGTGCTGCTCTCAGAACGTCATATACTGTTCATCAGCAAAATTATTTAGTCTCCTGCCTGGGGCAAACTTGTGGAATCTTTAATAAAAAGATTTAAGAAACATCCTGATGTACATGTTCCTCACGGCTGAGAGCCACAAACAGCCTACCCTGCTGAGAAACTGTTTCACTGAGTTGACGGCAGAGGGGAGAGAGCTAGGAGAGATCATCAGAAAACCAGTTCTGAGAGTGAATAATAGAGGGAGGGCCTAATTTTAAACTGTCCCTATATAAAACAGCCAAAATTGTTATGATTCTCTCTTTGAAAGATGAAATTGCCCAATTTATATCTCTTAATGTCTCTTAATGTCATCAAATAAAAAGATGTTCTGTCATTTTGACTGGAATTATATTGGGAACAGATTTTTTGCTATAATCATCTGTAAGCAACATGAAGAAGGAAGAATTTGTCCCAGCTTTTCTGATTTGAATCAGCACACGTGTTGTATCGTGGATAAAATCAGGTGCTAGCGCTTGAATTTATGTCGAAAAGTGTTTTTCTCTGAGTGGTTTTTATTTGTCAAGGATTTTGTTACCTACCTTACCTCAATTGCTTATCACCTGCTTGGATAAGGCACTGAACTTGGGCATTAGTTTTCCCTTCCTGCTTTGCTGTGAATTGTCCTCTCTGCTGATGATCAGAGTCTTCTGGAACATGGAAGCTAGTGTGGCCATCAGGTCATGCAAATTCAAAATACATTTTCTGTATTTCCCTCTCTCTAGTGTGTATAGGTATATATAGAGAGCTCAACACACACTCAAGTTTTTCCTTGAAGAAGTTTTGAAGATCATAACCATAAAGGATTAAGAAATTAAAAAGCACTTTGCTGTTTGCTTCCAGTAAGCAGAAAGTGGTACAAAGAGAAGAGGAATTGAGAAAAAAACTCGTGTTGCTTTTCACAATGAATTAAGTGTATAAATGCTTAACAATGAATAAACACTATTGACAGAGAAAAGTAAATATGTCTTAAATTTTCTCTGGCTTTTAAAGCAAAGAATATCAATAGCAAAACTGTGTTTTCAAATGTGTTTTGAATTTGACAGTGTCTCTTTGACATTTATAAAGTACAGTGATGAGTACGTAATTAAAGTCCTTTGCTTATTTTTCAATATTGAATTCTCAGTCCTGCAAACTTCCTTTGAGCTATGGAGAGATTGAACAAAGGAGGAAGGCTTGCCAGCCTGTTCTCATGCACACCATGCTGTGCACCAGCACCGTGCTTGCCTTTGAACCCAATGCTGAGCCAGACCATGCGCATGTGCTGAGAAGCAACTCTTCCCAATGTTCTTGGGGTTTGTTTCAATTACCACAAAAGCCCTAAGTCAGGAATAGAATGTTTTCCTAAATATATTTGCCTTTCCTTCTGTCTAAATATGAAGTATTAGTCTTTTCGTGGCAGAGATGTTTTCTTGGGAGCTCACATATCTGGTTTGACCACAGATAAAATACTGAACAGCATGTATAACCCTGGAACATTAGCGCTGAATCCACAGGTAATGAATTCTGCTGTAGGCTATTTTTCAATTGTTTTTTGCTCCTCACTCTCAGAGCATGCTTTTCACCAGTAAGCATCCTGCTCAGGATTACAGCACTGACGCCCAGCCTTCCCGGGTTGGAGCGGGCTTAGCTGTGTCAGTAACACAAGCCCTCAAGCAACAAACTCCTGGTCACAAGCACACAAAAAAGGCACAGCACCAAAGCTGTCTAAATGTTTCACTCTTTCCATATGAAAATGCTCATTTGGCCCAGGCCATATGTAGAGAGGCATGTTTATCGCAAATTATACGTAACCTGCAAATTACTGCCACAAAGCTGAACACCACATTAAATTGCCAGTGCTCACAGTACATAGGCTACAGGTCAGGGACAGGACTTTGGGAGTCCCCCTTACTGTCTGCTTAGCTCCAGAGTGATGTTCCCTCTTGTATGCTCTGCCTGCCTGCCTGATTGTCCTTTAGCTGGAGATGGGACGTGTTGGCTAGAATCCTTTCTGATGAAGGAACCTGAATCTTACCCATCTCTGAGAGGGGGTGGTGTCAGCAGAGCTGCAGGCAGGAGCTGTTTGGACATTGTTTTGAACAAGGGCTGCTGTTCTGTTGTAACTCAAAATCATCCTGTAACTCCGGATGATCTTGCAGACATACACTTGCTGTTCCCTGAACACACCTCCAGTCTTGAAGCCTTCCAGTTCCCAGTGACAGACTTGGCTGTCACGCAGGTATCAAATTGCAGTATGAAATGGCAGTAGCAGGTGGAAGAGTCCACAGCATGTCCACACACAGATTAAACAACTGGGATTTTGCTGGTATATACACCTTTATGTTGGCTATCCCAGTCTTTTTGTGGATTCATTCTTCCTAGTCCAGTTACTAACTTCATATGGTAAATCATCATCAGGAGATGGAATTGAATGCATCTCTCCACAGATCCAGCCCAGAAGCCTCTGGATATTATTTTCTGAAGGCACCAAGGGTTGGATACTGAAAATGGATGCATGAAAAATTATTTACATCTTCAGACATTAAAAGATGATGCAACTTTTTCAAACAGAAGGCAAATCTGTGACTGAATGCTGTATGTCTGCTGCAGGAAAAGCCTGACAAGATTGCTAAGGGCAGTTGCTTTTGGAAAAATAGCAGAAGATTACCCTCAGCAACTTGTAGGAGCTCCTGGAGATGGTGAGGTTATGACAAGAAGAGCAGCCATGAAGGATGGTGGACAGAAGCCCCTTGTGGGCGGAAGTGCAAGACCTCTGTGTCATGTGAACGTCATGCAAGTTCTATGTCAGGAGGAAAGCAGAGAATGGTTCCGTCTCTGTTCTCTGTTGTGTGCAGTTGGTTTACCCTCAGCAAATATTGTTCTAACAGAGCCAGCTGTCAGATTTGCATCTGTTCAACAGATTCAAGACACTGATCTCAGTGGGAGGCAGGTACCTACTCTGCATAAGCACTTTTGCAAATCCCAAAAGGCATTTCTCCATCTTCAGGCACTTCAATATCTTTCAAAATCTTGCCCTTTGTGCCTAGCTTTGCCTTTCTACAAAACAGAGAGAAATCTGCCTCCCTAGGAAGTGAAGTAGAGTTAAATTTATTCATATTTGCTTTAAGCTTTGGAACCACAGACAAGATATGTGCCACAAAGGTGTACTTCTTGTTCAGCATACTATACAATGAAACATTTGTGTGTTCAGTTATTGTCAATGCTGTCATTGGCTTCATTTTGAAAGATGTATCCATGAATCACAGGAAGGCAAGGTGCCATGCTAGCGACTGATAGATATAGAAAGACAAGCGACACTGTTTTGTGGTGGCCCAGCAGTTCTTTTATGAAGGACAGAAGCAAGGTTTCACTGCTGGTATCCTACTGCGCTTGAATGTCTTGCAGAAAAGAAGTAGAAAATTACTACAGGTGTTCATTGTGGTCAGTGTGCAAGACGTTTGGTGAGATAAAGACAGCAAAGGCAACTGTATGTCCAGATCTTCAATTCTGATGTCAAAAAGAGCTCGCAGTTTTTCAGAATTGTCCCATGCTCCACGTGCTTAGGCTCCTCTGCAGTGGATGACATGGTGGCTTCACTGGGGCTTTCTGGTTGAATGTCTTCTTGCCTTTGCTCCTCATGTCTTGCCCTGACTGTGAATTTTCCAGAGTTTCAGAATCTGTTCCTGCACTCTTTTGATAATGTTAATAAAGCAGAGGTTGTATTTGAGCTCTGCAGGGTCCATTTTGCCCCAGTTTCCCCCATGGACTGCCTGGGGTGGAAATTTCCATCTGACTTGCTTGCCCTGCCCTCAGATACAGGAGTCTACTCAGGCTGCCCAGTTACTGTTCATCTTGCCATCTTGCTTTGGGGGTTTTAGCCACTTTTTTTTTTTTTTTTTTTGCTGGAGGAGCAGCTATTCTGCCAGTGGAGCTATGCTGGCCTCCCTAAGACTCAGGCTTCAATCGCTGGCTGATCCCCGCTTCCCAGGCAGTGGCCTGTTCTCTATATCTGATAATAGTCACCCTTTCCAGGGAAATTCAGGGGAAAAAGGCTCCTGGTTTCTGCTTCCTCTTTGCTTGTTTGCACAGATAATACCATACTGTATGAGTGTGATGGGTTTTCTTACTAATCATCTACTTTGGCTATTTTGAGTCTGACATTATTTTGGTTTATTTAGCTGCAGTGGTTCTTGATCTTTCCTAGTGGCAAATACTGTGGAAAGCCAGATAAGGAGTTTAACTTATTCTTAAGCATCAGGACAACATGTCTTAGCGTTCAATAGCTGAGCATTTTGATAGCTGAGAGGCAACTGGAAGACAATTAAATGACATGATTTGGAGCCTGGTTCTTTGTTTTAGTGTCTGGCCTGCCCAGGCATTCTGGTATTATGCTTATAACTTTTCCCTTTACATCTATGAAGACAGAAACATGATCAAAGAAAATAAAAAAGAAGAATCTGCAGAAAAGTTGTTTAAGCATTACTGAAACATTCTATGTTAGCAGCGCCAAAGGCTGCGAACTCTCTTAGTGTGTTAAAGCTTTTTAATAATTTGAGATCACATTATAATCCCCTTGTCCAGAATCCTTACAATTTATACATAGTTTAATGCTTGGAATAAAGTTAGAATCTCAGTCTCTCTTACTTTTTTTTTTTTTCCACTCTTATACCACAGTCAAGGATCATAATTTAAAATTCTCAAATGTGTTAAAAGCATTAATTGCACTAGCTGAAGTATTTTATTTTGAGTTAAAGTCACTCAAAACTTTAACATGACAGAGAAGATACAGTGCAATAATTCTAGCTGTGACTCAAAACAGGAAAAAAAATCCTGACTTTGATCTGAGTAATAACGCTTCGCTCCCTGACTGACAAGATTGCTTTCATGCCATACTGAGCAAGCACCCAAGAGCTGCTGGCTCCCAGCACAGGGAAGGCAGCTGGAAGCTGGCTGGAGCCAGAGCTTGCCCTGGGCCCAGCCACACATTCCGTCCATTCGGGTGGGAGAGGAGAGGGCATCTCACAGCACCACAGGCACCATGCAGCAAACTGGAGCCACCTGCTCCAGTGATCTTAATCTTTTCCAAGGCAGTTGTGAAAATTTGCTTAGACCACTCCTGGCACTAAACAAAATGTATTATATCTGATTATACATAGCTATGTAAAGCTGGAGCATTTTATGCCTTTGGTAGAGTGGTTAAGCAAGCAAACAGATGTGAGGCAGCTGAAACCTCTGGGGAGAGGAGGGTCAGCTGGAACATGCATGTGAAGGACAAATGTGTGGTGACAGTGGGGCAGATCTCCCCCACAAGGAAAAGGGCTTGGTTCAGCTCCCAGCCTGGTGGGGAACAGTAGGGTTTGGCTTAGTGTGTACTCCCACAGTGATCTGGGGTATAAAATGTGCATGCTAGAATTTATTCACATAGTTATGCTGCTGAACCCTTGTACCAGTTCACCTCAGGCCTGTTGAGCACCTTTGGGGACACACTGAAGCAATTCAGGGATGGATTTCTAAACGCATGAAGGGCAAACTGCCATGATAGTTCCACTGGAACACACCTAGGGGGTGATTTGAGTACCTAAAGATATATGTCCAGCACATTTGAGATGCCCTAGGGTCTTGTGCTTTATTGTAGAAAGACATGGGTTTCCTATACACTTATCAGCTCACCAGGAATTATCTGAAATTACACTGGTGACCTATGTTTAGGTGCCTGAATATCTCCCCTAGTGCCATGTTGTGCTTGCAGCTAATTGAGGTTGTAAACAGTAAGATAGAAAATCTCAGTCCTCCAAGCTTATTTCAGTAGGTCCCTTCCACCTATTTTACAAAAATACGGTAGGTTGGTGGTCTTGCAGTTTGCACAGATTTTTCCAATTTTTTAATGTTTTGATTGGGAAGAAGTCAGATGTCAAAATTTGGGCCTAAGGTTAATCTAGCATTACTGGGTTTCAGAGTTAGCTTCCATTTAAAAGAATCTAACTTCTTTACCTCAGAGGCCACCATCCCTACTGTGCCAAATATTATGAAGGAGTGTTGGTTTTGGCAGTGTGTTTGGAAAGTTACAGAAATCCAGTTAAGCAGCATCATAGAGGAAATTTTTTAGAGTTGTCTGACTTTCACAAAAGATTTGCTACCAGAAGCTCTTTTTGTCCTGAACACCTCTGGTCATATGGAGAGATGGATAGACATGGTCAGCCTGGTTCCAAAATCTGAAACTCTTCTCTGATAAAAAAATGACAGGGCTAAGTACTATGACGCTTTTGAAAATCAAACTTGTGCTCCAGGCCCAATTACATGAGTAGTATCCACTCCTGAAGATCTTCCTCCTTGCTGGTGCCTGCTGTGTTCCTGACAACCTGAGCACCTTCCCTGGGCTTCCCAGCATAAGTACTCCAAGCTTTGTCTGATCTCTCTGATATACCTCCACACCTCCGTCTTCTCTGGCTCTGAATACCAGAAAATTCCCTTTTTTGGCCACTCTGCTGCTTGAGAGTGTTAATGCCCAGCTTGGACGAACATTTTTGCCACGTGCCTAGTTTCAGCCCTCCCCACTGCAAACCTTCCTTCTCAGGCTGTTTTAGAGCCCTCTACATGGAGAGCACCTGCCTCTCCAGGAAACTTCTACCAGACTAATTCTGGTAACTTTCTACTAACTGTCTACTTTCTGCATTTATTACAGCAGGTACAACACCCATTCAGCTGTTTTGGATAGAAAGAATGGCAACAGGGTGCTCTTATTTGATTTAAATACTAATGGAATTGCCCATTATATAGGTTTGGGGTAACAGGATTTTATGTGGCAATGAACTGTAAGGCACACCAATCACCTTCTCTATCACTTAGGTAAAAGCTGCTTAGGGTGACTGGCAAGCCTGAGACACTCATATATACAAACAATGCAAGATGTCAATTTCCAGATAATGAGAAGCAAAAGCTCATAAAATAGAGCCTATACTTTTTAAGAATCTCATATTCTGTGTTTCAACTTGATTTTCCTCAAAAGGCTTTAAGATTCCAAAAATAGTGGACATCTAATTTCTGAAAGGCAGAATCATTAGCCACTAAGGGAAACCAAGGCCTTAAAATGAGCTACAATAATGTATATTCATTATGTGTATACATCCAGAATATACATTATTTTTGAAAGAAGACATATAAACCTTCAAGTTTCAGTCCATTAAGTTAGAAATTACCAGAGGTCATGAATAAATTTTGTCAATGAACAGGCTTAAATTTCAGTGACTGCTTAAGGAAAAAATTGTATTTTTGCCTTGCTTTAATTGCCAAAGGCTATGGTTTCAGAGGAAAGAATGACTGGCTAAGTAGTCAGCAAAAAAAAATGATACCATTAGTGCATGATATATTGTGCTATTTTCTGTGCCATGGGTTCTCTTCCGTGTTGCTCCATCTCACCCAGACCTCAGAACAAACTCCAATATGTCTCTCTGCAGCCTGGCTGTTATTCCTTCTAAGATCAATGCCTCCTGGTTGGTTGCAGATATTTAATTATCCCTAGACACGTAGTGTAGAGACTGGAGCCTTACGTACATATAACACTGGGGATGAAGGGCCTGTGACCAAATCTTTCTCTGAGCAAAAGTCACTTAACACATTTTTGCATTACAAAATATCCCACAGTGAGATCTCACTGGAACCAGATGTTCATTACAGAAAGCATATGGCAAGAGGATGTAGATCCATTTTTCTTAAGTCCTCTTGAAAAGTCATTGTATCATAGCCCAAATTCTGCTGAAATTCATGCTTATAATCCCTAAAGCCTTTTCCCAGTTAAAAAAAAAAATAAAAAGGCACGTCTCCGTTTTCATTGTTGTGAATCACTTCCTACATCCACGAATTTCCAAAGAAAGCAGCTGAGAGGAGAATCTGACCCACAGTGAACAAGGTGTGCATGAAGCTTGAATGAATGGAACATGTGTGACGAATTAGTGAATGAGTGTTTGTCCTGGAGAAACAGAGACAATGGTGAAATAAATGTCAGCCTTTGTGTGTTCCATAAGTATTTAATCTCAACCTAAAGAGATAGAAATTTCCAAACAATATGTATGCTGTTTATCATATCGTGTCATCTCATATTATACAATGCCTGTTGGTGCATGACAGCTGCTTAATCTGTTTATGTAGTTGGGCTTAACCAGGTGAGTTTTTTCTTATTGAATGGATTAGAGTGTCTGACAGCAGACCTCTTTTCAAACTGAAAGTCGCTGCCAATACAGAGAAGAGCAGGGCCTTAAAAACCACTTTAATCCAATGCCCAGGGCTAATGAAGGCTGAAACCATCCCGCAGTTGTTCATTTAACCCCCTTGAGCCCACAGATACTGTATTTATAAAAGGGGTTAATTGCTATGTTTGGTCCAACTACACCCAGCACAAGCCCAGTTGTGTGGTCAGATGTGTCCCCTTCATGCCAGTGAGGCGGTGATCCAGCTCTGAGAGGAGCCTTGGGAAATGTGTGCCAGGTAGGCACCCAGGGACAGGAGCAGCGACCAGTGGTGCGTGCTCCTCTCCTGCTTCCTCCTCAAACGGGTACAAGAAGGATGATGCTGAGGGGTTGCTCCCTTGGTAGCCCAAAGGTAACCCTGCACTGCAGGTTTGGCACTGCTCTGGAGCATGGCAGAGGGAGTGCATGAGTCCACCAGTGTCTCAGGAAGCAAATCAAGAGTCACACTTCACATCTTCCAATATCCAGTGGACATAATTTGACATCCTTAGGCACAAGTCTGAGTTATTCTCTGTAAAAATGTTATTTCTTGACTGTGTTTGGCCTTGCCAATAACAGGAAAATTGCCAGCCATAGTCAGTGATCTCTCCCATCCTTTTACTTTACTCTTCACTTGGGATCTTTCAGGTAATTGCAATTCTAAAAAGCTACTGGAGGTTGGAAACACTTTCAACAGCATTTGCAGTACACAGGAAATTCTAAGCCAGACGAGACATTCATGGCTTGGGGTAAAGTCCAAATATATGAGTCATCCTACAAAACAAATGTCATATGGCAGCCTGTGCTCATGAAAATAAATTACTGATTAGGTTTTTAGACTTTAAAGAAATAATTATATATTTTATTTTGATCTCTCTTCTTTATTTAAATGAATAAGTGTTGTATGTTGTCATCCTCAATTTCCATGTTCATAAAGAACTAGTATGTACCACATGTAGACACAGTAACAAGAAACTGAAAGACATGAAGAGCTGGTCCAGTATGACAGAAGAAAACCTGTAAAATCATGGTGACAATTAGAAATGCTCTTTACAGTTTTTGAGCTGAGAAATGTGTGTCTCGTAGGTATTACAAAGATTTATGTCTGTTTTTTAGCAAACTAGTAAAGCACCATTTTCAAACACTCAAAGCAGTCACTTTTTGTTTGCAATCCAGAATAATTTTTCATTCCATGCTTTTATAAAGCCATAAATCCTTGAAAGAGATGATATAATATTGATGTATAATATTGATATATAATCCTTTATGCAATGGGACTTTGTGATGCTCTGAAAGTGCTTCTCATTTACTGATGACTGAATTCTTACCATACCTGGTTTTAGAGATNTATATATATATGTATATATATACACATATATATACACATCTATGTTCACATAGTTGCTGATACCTCCCATAGTGTCAGATATCATTCATGAACAAGTCAGTGATTTCTGTATGGCCTGCTTAGTAGTATCTGGCTTGAAAGGTACCTGGTAACTCTAAAAATTCCAAGCAAATACAGAAAAAAAGCACCCCTGTTTCTAGATAGAAAGAAAGTGGATTGCAAAATCTGGACATAGGGTGGCATTAGTTTTCAGCAATTTGAAAACATGATTAATGAATTTTGAAGCACCTTCTCTACATTCCATCTTATTTTCCCTTATTCTTTCATTGCATTGGTACTAATGGAAATACATTTATCTGTTTTTAATCTTAGTTTCTGTACCAATTCTTTTGTTCATGAGACATATTAATTAGAGTTAGAAAATCCTTTAATCCTACAAGACTGTAATTCCATGAGATTGAAGGGAGTCAAACAAAACGTGTATCCTTCCATGGAAAACAATTACTTTTACCATGGAAAACTGAGCCTCTTCTTTACCTAATGCTAGTGAAAGACCAGAAATAAATCACATAGAAACCAGTACAATAGCTACAGACTTCAAAATGGGGAGCCAAACATTGTGCAACCTGTTTCACTGAGCTCATGCAGGATTAGATCACTGCAACCATGGGGGAAAAAAAACAAAAAACCAACCACTATGAAGCATGGGTTTATCATGCTCTTTTTGCATTTGCCAGGTTGATTCAGAAGAATGTAAAATCAATGAGACCTTTCAGGCCAAGCTGCATGTGAACCAATATCTGTTAGGTTTTGTGTCTTTCTCCCACCTACAACACACAAGGGGTCATGAGTGCCTGGACCTTGAGATGTGGTCTTGGGCACTTTACACAGCAGGTCAAAGGAATGATCCTGCCAAAAGGACTTCACCAGCCAGGTGAGCACACACCTTTGGTGGGGATTCACTAGCCCCATAGCCCCCTGCCTGAGGACTGTGTTGCTCAAGACAAAAATCCTATTTAGCCAGAAAGAGGGGAAGGCATGAGCTCCTAAATAAGCACTGGCACATTCCTCTGGAACTTTAAATAAACCTTCATAGAGGTAAATTCAAAATACGTTATTTTCAAGGTGAATTTTCAGTAACCAACAAACTTCTGTCTGACTTGGAATAACTTTTGTAAGTGAAAAGAAGCATTTTTTGTGGCTATGGCCCAGAAGATGTATTGCTGAGATGCTTTCTGGGGCAGCTGTAGCTGGACAGGGGCAGCTTGCATGGACAGGTAAAAGTCTCTGTCAAATGCTTTAAAATGTGAATGCATAAAATTGCTGTAACTAAAGATACTTTGGGAAGCAANAAAAAAAAAAATAAAAAGGCACGTCTCCGTTTTCATTGCTTGTGAATCACTCCTACATCCACGAATTTCCAAAGAAAGCAGCTGAGAGGAGAATCTGACCCACAGTGAACAAGGTGTGCATGAAGCTTGAATGAATGGAACATGTGTGACGAATTAGTGAATGAGTGTTTGTCCTGGAGAAACAGAGACAATGGTGAAATAAATGTCAGCCTTTGTGTGTTCCATAAGTATTTAATCTCAACCTAAAGAGATAGAAATTTCCAAACAATATGTATGCTGTTTATCATATCGTGTCATCTCATATTATACAATGCCTGTTGGTGCATGACAGCTGCTTAATCTGTTTATGTAGTTGGGCTTAACCAGGTGAGTTTTTTCTTATTGAATGGATTAGAGTGTCTGACAGCAGACCTCTTTTCAAACTGAAAGTCGCTGCCAATACAGAGAAGAGCAGGGCCTTAAAAACCACTTTAATCCAATGCCCAGGGCTAATGAAGGCTGAAACCATCCCGCAGTTGTTCATTTAACCCCCTTGAGCCCACAGATACTGTATTTATAAAAGGGGTTAATTGCTATGTTTGGTCCAACTACACCCAGCACAAGCCCAGTTGTGTGGTCAGATGTGTCCCCTTCATGCCAGTGAGGCGGTGATCCAGCTCTGAGAGGAGCCTTGGGAAATGTGTGCCAGGTAGGCACCCAGGGACAGGAGCAGTGACCAGTGGTGCGTGCTCCTCTCCTGCTTCCTCCTCAAACGGGTACAAGAAGGATGATGCTGAGGGGTTGCTCCCTTGGTAGCCCAAAGGTAACCCTGCACTGCAGGTTTGGCACTGCTCTGGAGCATGGCAGAGGGAGTGCATGAGTCCACCAGTGTCTCAGGAAGCAAATCAAGAGTCACACTTCACATCTTCCAATATCCAGTGGACATAATTTGACATCCTTAGGCACAAGTCTGAGTTATTCTCTGTAAAAATGTTATTTCTTGACTGTGTTTGGCCTTGCCAATAACAGGAAAATTGCCAGCCATAGTCAGTGATCTCTCCCATCCTTTTACTTTACTCTTCACTTGGGATCTTTCAGGTAATTGCAATTCTAAAAAGCTACTGGAGGTTGGAAACACTTTCAACAGCATTTGCAGTACACAGGAAATTCTAAGCCAGACGAGACATTCATGGCTTGGGGTAAAGTCCAAATATATGAGTCATCCTACAAAACAAATGTCATATGGCAGCCTGTGCTCATGAAAATAAATTACTGATTAGGTTTTTAGACTTTAAAGAAATAATTATATATTTTATTTTGATCTCTCTTCTTTATTTAAATGAATAAGTGTTGTATGTTGTCATCCTCAATTTCCATGTTCATAAAGAACTAGTATGTACCACATGTAGACACAGTAACAAGAAACTGAAAGACATGAAGAGCTGGTCCAGTATGACAGAAGAAAACCTGTAAAATCATGGTGACAATTAGAAATGCTCTTTACAGTTTTTGAGCTGAGAAATGTGTGTCTCGTAGGTATTACAAAGATTTATGTCTGTTTTTTAGCAAACTAGTAAAGCACCATTTTCAAACACTCAAAGCAGTCACTTTTTGTTTGCAATCCAGAATAATTTTTCATTCCATGCTTTTATAAAGCCATAAATCCTTGAAAGAGATGATATAATATTGATGTATAATATTGATATATAATCCTTTATGCAATGGGACTTTGTGATGCTCTGAAAGTGCTTCTCATTTACTGATGACTGAATTCTTACCATACCTGGTTTTAGAGATGTTTTCTACCATTTTGGAGATGAATGACTGAAAACACAGGCTGTACTTAAACTGGTAATACTTTGCTGGTATAGGAGTTCTTGTACATTACGGGAATGAAGTACACTTAGTTTGTTGGACAAGCAGGATTGCTTTGCACTAGTGTAGTAAAATCAGTTTACCCTTCAAATGAAGCAAGCTGTATTAGTAAAAGCACAATTTTCCTAATGTGAATGCAAGCCAAGGTCTCCTGGACTGGTCTCCTTTATCTAAAAGAAAATCCTGTCAGAGCAGATTTTTAGGATTTTCTACCTTCGTCTAGACTTTCTGGGTGAATGCCTTGCAGCCCTCGGGCACAGCTGAGCACAGCAGCTGCATGGCCAGAGCTGAGTCAAACACTCAGGAGATACCAGTGTGTGCAGCAGGTCCAGCGTCAGATGGGGCTGGGTGTGCAGGGTGACACTGGTGCCACTGCCCTGGGTCTGCACACCAGTGACAGCACTGCTGGGCTGTCTAAGCAATCAGAGCAAATCAGGGGAAAAGCCAGCAGCAGAAGTTTATCCCATTAAAAGCCAGCCCACGTTATGAAAAGCCCAGTGAGTTCCCTTGGCATTAATAAGGTAGCTACTGTTCACTTGGGCAGTTGTGTCATTGTGCAGCATTTCTGGGATAGCAAAGAAGAGTCATGGTATATATACATGTGTGTATATATATATGTGTATATATATATATAT
>WBMY01004999.1:410543-423910 GCA_013397315.1 Donacobius atricapilla | reverse complement strand
TCTCTTTCTACTGGATTTTGCTTCACTATACACAGGTCTACTGGGAAGCTTAATTAATGTCTTTTGGTCCTTCAAGAATGGTCCTACAGAAATGCAAGATTTTATCACCTCTAATCCTCTTTGTCCCCAAAAAATAATCAACACACTTGTTCAAGCAGCCACGGCTGAACATGCCTTTATGGTCATATCTGATAAAATACAGTGTGCAGCATGCAAACCTCTGTAGGAAATACTCAAAGGAGATATTATCCACATCCTCATCTAACAAAGGGAAACAGTAATAGCTATCTTTCTCCCCTCTCCTCTCCATCAAGAGCTGGCTGGACGACAGTTGTGCTGTAACCTCTGAGGGAGGAGAACTTATTTGGTTTCCCCTTTACCCTTTGTCTCTCCTGTATCTGCACCCAGAGACCATACCCTTCTCTCATCTCTTAAGTCAGTAAAAAAATCTCTACATGACCTCTACATGCATCAAAATACCACTTGTATTTTAACAATACCAGACATTTTTAATGTGTGGCACGCAGCTCTACACACAAGCGGGGATGTGGGCCGGTAAAGCTCAGAGAACTAATTATCTTGGCTTTCTCTGAAACAAAAGCATGGAAGTTTCTGTTGCTTAATTTGTTTTGGTAAAAAGACAACTAACATAATAATTACATTATTGAATGTAACTTCTCTGCTTGCGGTTGTCTTTTCCAAATTACCTCTCAGAAAATAACAGCCCTTCCCTGAGCCCTTTTTCAGGTAGAAAACTCTGGAGTAAGAACCAGAGGGAAAAAAAAGCTGGATGCTATATGACAGGTCACACTTATTCCCTTAGCAAGACTATCGCAAAGACACAACATGGTCCTTCCAGCAAGTAGAACTTTTTGCAGTGGCCACAAGAGCCTTTCCTGAAAAATTTCTGATGGCAAAGGAGAGATTTGGTGTGAGGATGTTAGATCTTGTCTCCATGGTTTTACAGCAGACAATTAACACAAGCTTTGCCTTCCAGAGGTAAAACACCCTCCACTTTTTTTGTCAGTGAAAACACAGTATAAACAAGATCAGGGGCTCTATGCCATGTTTGCCTCTTGCTTTTACCAGACTTGACTCCTCTATGAGATCCTGAAAGTCAACACAGGCAGCTGACAAAAGAAGGTACTAAAGGAGAGGGATGCAGCTGAGATAAATGCTACAAGTAAATAAATGCCACCAGGATGATTTATTTACTTCTCTTTCTGTCAGCTTAAAGGAGTTACTGTTTTCCAATCCAGCCCAGTGAGACTTAACTCCCCTTGGTATCCTGCAAAAAGCATTCTAACATCATTGGATATTTATTACTCTGCTATTTAGCTGGTCATATCCCCTCTTTATCTTCATATTTTTGAATTGGTTTACATTCTGGAGATGTTAAAATAAACATTACTTTGTGGTTTTTGGACCAGCACAGCAAAGGCCAAGTGCCATCATGGAAAATAGTATATGACTACAAAATCTGATTTTGCCACATGATCCTTAGTTACATAGGAGTAATGAAAGGTGAGAAACAATAATTATTATAGGCATAACCCAGCCTTCCCTCTTTACCCACCTCACTTACTGACCTCAGGAGATTTGGATATTCAGTGAAGTTAGAGCTCAACTCTCAGGATCAGACAAAGGTCTCTGAAATATACAACTGGAAGGTGGCACTACTGTCTTTATTCTGCACCAAGTGAGGCCTCCCTGCCCTGCCTATATGTGAATTACTGTGCCAAGCTGTCAAATCAAAAGGTAAATGGAAAGACTGGCTCTTTATTTTGCTACATCTGTCCACAATTTTGAAGATTGTCGCTCTAAACTTCCATGTGTTTTCTCACATTCCACTGACTGCCCATTAGTTTCTCCCTTGAGAGTAGGAGACTATTACTCATATTTGATTTCACTTGTACTCATGGCGGCAAGGACTTTATGGCCTGGTGTGTTTGGAGTTTATTACAGTGGGTTTGGACAGGGGACTTTTCTGGGCAAGAAGGTCCAGCCACTCTCTTTCTCATAAGCCTATACTTCAGAATTGTTTATTCTCCCTCAGCTGACTCCACATATTTCTGCATTTCTAAGCACCTCTTTATTTGCCTAAGCATTTCATTTGTCACTGTGCTATCATTACTACATTTAATTGAAAAATTCATTATGATAATATGACACATAAACAATACAGACAAATTCATTACTGCTTCTTTGGATCACAGTAGTTTTAGAACCTAAAACATCAGGTTATTTGAAAAATAAATAGTTCCTGTGTATGTGAAAGAAAAAGGGGGAAGTATGCAGAAACTCTTGGAGGCATACAAGTCAAAACACACTTACACATTTTGTCTCCATGGGATAATGGTGAGACATTCACAACATGTGGCCTACTTTTCACATAGAAATAAGATTGAATTTTTGAGGACTGAAAAAGTGCACCAAATATTTGCTCTAAATTTCCTTATCACAGTCACATGAAGATCCTGATGTGATAGATATAGACCATCTTTCCTCCAGAAGCCTGCAGAAAGAACAATGACCTAGTATGGGAGTGCTCTGATCTATTTTTTAAATGAAAACCAAATGAGACAGTTTTTTAAAAAAATTCAATGGCTATTAGAACAAGTTAAGGGGGAAGAAAGTCATCCCCATCGCAAAAACTTTCTGCAGGATGGTTGGGATTATGTCTCAAAATAACAGTAATTTTTGCAGTAGAAGTTCACTTGTTGTAAGGATGTTGTAAGGACTTCCCAGTTGCTTGTCTCAAACGCTGCTAAGACCACAGAAGAACTTTGCCATGAGCTAAGCATGGCATGGAGAAGCAGGATGGCTCCAGCTCTGGGCCTGGTGAGGTCTGGCTAGCACTTCCTGGGGAGTGCATCCCACCAAGGGTTCCCACTGTGGTAAACTGTGGAGGGGCATCTGCCCATACCCACACTGCTGGTCAAACAAGATCAGCCCAAGTTATGGACAGATGGCATCTGTGACCACCAAGGGCTTTCCAACCCCTCTCCCACCTAACTCCCCCCACCCCAGTATGCCTCCGTGGATTCCTGAAACTTGGACTGTACAGTTAAGATACCTGATGGGAACTTGAGTTAAGATAAAGGGGATACTATTGTCTGAGCATTATCTCAGGCCCAAGGGGAGGTAAACACAGCTGGGGGGACACTGATAATGGACACAAAGAATCCACAAGGAAAGTCAACTCAGCTGTGAAGTCAGCTGCGACTTGGTAAAAGGCGGTTCTGACAGGGGTGAGATCTGGCACACCCCACCACCTTAAAGAAACCCATGGACTCAGAAAACCCACTGATTCAAAAGAACTAATTAGCATTAGAAGTGAGGGAATAATTTAATCAATAAAATAAGAGAATTGTGTAGATAAATAGTTTTGAAAGACCTCAATACCCGCCCCCCATCAAGAAGACCAAGGTGAAGAAGGACCAACAGGACAGATCCACAGATGATGACCATCTTCTGCCTAATCTGTCTCTCTCCCATCCTCTCTCCTCTCTTTTCTGCTTCTTTCTATCTCTCTACCTCACATTCTACTGTTAAATAAAATCCACACTATTGACTTTGGCATATGATCTTGCTTGCACCTTAATTTGGGTAGAGGCATCTCTCCATAAATCAGATATTAAAACATGTACTGGTCAAATTCCAGTTCAAATAATTTCATTTGCTGTTTTACAGTTACCCTCTGTTTCTGTAGTAGTATAATGCCATCATGGATCTGTAAGATACCTGGCTGCATTTTTTCCTGTCAAAGCGTTTTAAAAATCAAGTCTGATTTCATGTTGTGTGCACCACTAACTCCCAGTGAATGTTCAAGTGAAACTGATTTTATCTGCACAAATGTTTGGGGAATATAATTTCTCTCTATAATTTGAGTAGTTTAAGGCAGCCTATTTTTATGGATCCTGTTACAGTGCTAGGTGGATGCTGAATGTGGATTTGCTTAGATTTTGATCTCATGTGAGACTTTGCACACTCTTGCCTTGTATTTGAAAAACAAAATATAGTGGAAAAAACCCTCAGAGCAGTGGTTTCCCAGACACTGTTGCTAGGTGACATTCCAAAGCTGAATGAATTCTTAAAATCTTCCTGCTCCAGGCACCTAACTAATAACCAGTAACCACACGTTCAAGTGAAAAGGGAGCATCTCTGCTTTTCTGACTCCTTCCTAGTTTTTCATCCTTACACAGACTGAGACAAGCACCAGCTGTTCTTGGTTTTAACATTTTTCTCCCTTGGAAACTGGGCAAGGAGTTTACAAATGCTATCAAGATTAGATGAATTAGCTGGGTAGAAAATCAACATACTTAAGTACTCCTATCTGCATCTCCTCAATTATTCTTCTGGCATCTATGTATATGACAATGGTTATGCTAAAAAAACCTGCATCTATATGAATAAATGTTTACTCAAAGATACTCATGAATGCTACAAAATCTGGAAGCCTATGTTGGTAGAAAAAGAACAGAAATAGTCAATTTTTAAAACAGCAGGTTAATAAAAGTACAGACTCTGCTGAAACTTGGTCAATTTAATCACAATTTAACTCAGAACTGGTTTATCTTGTCCTTTAATACATAATACTATCCTCAGCTTTCCTTCAGACAAAACTTAGTTCTGCCTTTTTTTGGCTCTGGCTTTTGGCTTCATGAAATATGTGTGTCCTTCACAAGGCTTAAGTCAGCACAGACTGACCCTGTAGCAAATGGCCAGGTCTTGTGAATAGAATAGTGAGTAGGCATATATGCATGTGCTTATTCATGCATAGTAATATCTGCATGCAAGAATACTATGTACAAATGTGATATAGTGGAATAAAAAGCAGATACAACCAGTTCATCTGCTTTTCTGTGGCTTTGTTTTGACTTCCTTAGTGCTAGGAGGCTACCAAGATATTGTAAACCCATTGCTTCATTTGTGCTGACAAATCCTCAGGAAAAGGAGGAAAATTCTAGCTCTCCCTAATAGTATCAAACTTCTTTATCTCTTAACAAGCTGAAAATCCTCCTCCCATCTTCCAAAGTACTCCCTGCCTTATTCAGAATATTTTTTCACATAAAAAATACAGCTCCCTATCTTTCTTTAAGCGAAGGTCCACGCTCAGCTGCCGAGCGAGGACTGGTCGAGGTAAGGCAGTGTCAGCAGACTGCAAGGACAGCCTTCTGAAGATCCCTCCTTTTGTCTTGCTCCACAGGAGAGGCTTTGTGAGAAAATCTCCAACCTCTTTTTCTGATGTCAGACCAGCAAATTTCTAGCAGTGTCACAGAGAGATGGTTACCTCACCATGAAGTAATGCATGATTCTGTAATTAAAGGCTATTATAATGTAAACACACCAAAGAGGCACAATTAAGCTTGCACTGGCAGCTTCAGTATTCACACTGAATTACTGAAATGTTTATCTTGATAACAGTCTTTTAACTTTGATTCTGTGTATGATTTCCTAATCTCAGTAAAAACTAAATTTGCAAAAAAAAAAAAAAAAAAAGACTGAATCATCCCATTATCTAAGGTCTTCATTACCTCTATATGAATTATTAAGAGTGTTACTAAAGGTGAGAAAATACTAAAAAGTAACTTGTCAAAATATTTGTTGCAGATGTTTCTCTTTGCTGCTTTCTCACAGGACCTCTGCATGTGTCTGTTTGAAGCTTGATCTACATTGGGAGTCTGCTTTCATTATTTCCTTGTCCATCCTTTTCCTGGGAGCCCATTGAGTAACCTATGCCATGTTGTGATCCAGAATGGGAAGGCATTCTCCCACAGGCCTGGTTTCTAGTCCTCCTGGTAAAGTGTGGCAGAATGACATTATCCTAAATAAAGATGACAGAATAGTTTTCCACATGAGCCAGAATAATTTTTTTCCCACTCTCATTCTTTGAGTCAGTAAATGATTTTTGGAAATTCTGGAGCCTTCAACTCATGGCAAATTTCAGCCCAACCAGCTCAAGTCTGGCATTTAAAAACTGTCCTTGCAAGATAGGCACACCGAAGGTACCCTAAGAATGTATTGAATGAAAACGTTCATCTTTGTCAGGCACCAGTCCAGGGGAATGTCAGCAAAAATGATATGGATAATTTCCCCGGTGACGAGGAAATGAGTACCACTGGTGCAAAATTTTCTGTTGCTGAGGCAGACCTCCTCAGGCAGTCCCTCTGGAGATGGACCATGCAGGCATCATTGTCATCACATCCTCACACATTGCAAGAACTATGAGGGTCTAAGGCCTACAAAAACAAATCAATAAACATGTCTGAATTGTTAAATGAGACCCTCCATGGATCTGTGTGTTTTAATAAGAAAAACTTCTGTGGTAGGCAGGATAGTGAGAGCAATCCCTTTCAATAGAAAAAGCTCTCAGCCTTAGGGATTCTTTCCAAATACTTTCAGAGAAGAGAGAGAAGGGTTTCAGAGTGGGATATGGGTTTCTTTCATGTAGCACACAGATTTTGGTCCTCAGCAGTTGGGCACTTCGGATTGTCAGTGAAGATTTGGACAGCAGAAGCTGCAACTAGTTCTCAGTGATCCTTTATCTGCATTGTGGATTTTATCTGCAATGTGGGTTACCCACAGGCTGAAAGCAGAGGCTGAGGTGGTCCTGCTGACCCAGCAGTGACACTCAGAGGCACAGCCAAGCTTATTTTAGGAGTAGATTGAGTCACAATCCTCCTCAGAAGACCTCACTCAAAAGAAAATGGTACTGTGCTGGGGCAGCCCTGTGTTTCCTTTAATGGGTCCTCAGAAATTTGGGAATAGCAGCTCTCAGACACCTCTCTAGGGCTGTGGCATTGGAAGTCCATTGCTGTTACTGTTGACAAGTCCTCTTCCCCAAAGGTGCAGAATTAAGAGCACATCTTAGCAATGCTTGGTTAGTTCAGCTCCGTCTGGGAGCTCCAAGTGAGCTCCAGACCCAGCACTCAGGTACTTTGCTCTCTCTAACGAACATGATACAACAAACTGTGATGTCCGTCTCTGCACAGTCTGCGGCAGCTCCTGGACAAGGCACAGCAGGTTTTGAAGCCCATGAGGGACTGTGGGCTTCAGAAGCCCTCTTAAGCACTGTGGCATTAATTTTCTAAGTAGCTTGAGAAATATTCTTTGTTCAGCCAGGCATCCAGGGCAAGATCCACCTCCCTTACTTTTAGTTATCTGCAATTTAGATGCCTAGTCTAAATAAATTATCTAGTCTCTCTGGATGGAGCCTATATGAAGATATACATCTTTAGAGTGTTATTCATCCCATCTACTGTAAACATTTATATTGAAATAGGATTATATATACTGTGGAAGAGTCTATCTTTCTCCACTGTTTATCAAGGAATTCTGATGAAAACTTATATTAGTCACCTACCTGGTAGATAACTAAATTCACTAAATCACATTCATGTGTTTTAAGGCAAATTTTCCTTATTTCTTTTACTGAGGTCTCCTGGGCAGCTATATATTTATGATCAGATTTCTTTACATTGCCTATCCATTGGTAAATAATGTTTTTTCTCCTTTTCTTTGGGTATGAGTTTTCTTGGTATTTCAGTGCGCAGAGAAGATATGTGGGGTGCTGTATATAACAGGTTTCTGTTTGAATGGAGATGATCAGATGATCTTTGGTGCTGCAGACAGAGTATTCTGAGTAGCTAGTATTAGTACATCGTCTAGACACAGCCTAACCACCCCTCCCCCCCCCAAAAAAAGAAAAGGAAACAGAAACATTTATTTGTTTCCTTTAAAAGAGATTGATAACTTCAGGATGGAACAGAAAATGGCTGGTGTTTCTGGGATGAAGTGCTCTTCAATAGCAGAAGTTTCATTTTTAAACAAAAAAAAAGAACTCAACAGAGGTGCAGTTCAGGAGAGGATATTTAAATATCTCAGCCTTGGAAATTATATCAAGAGCTCCAAGGTACATTTTGTAAACATTGACTTACAAGTTTTACCTTCAATGCAGGAAGACCGAAGCATTTGAGATGTTTTCTTGGATAATATTGCTTGAAGAAAGGAAAAGTTCAAGTGTACATGAATATATTTTCCTAATCAAGGATAAAACAGTGTCAATACCACCTTCCTGCATACTGTAGGCTTCCTATGAGTTGTAAATTGTCAGTAAACATTAAAAAAAAAATCCACCCCCACTCCCACTTCCATAAACTCAATCCCCAACCAACTCTATGGAAAAAAGATAAGGAATTACCATAATTTTTAAACAGTTTGTGAAAGGGGAAATTTCCATTAACAATTTATTCGCTATAAAATACCCCACATACCACTTTAAAACCAGTTTTCTATTGTTATTCCATTTTCTTTTATCTAATTTCCAACTTTTAGGCCTCGGGTTTGGGAATTTCAGCATTCATTTCTGACCAAATGATAGTGACAGCTGCCTTGATTTATTGTCTGAGTTCTGCTGTTAGATCATGACCTTTCGGAGATATTGAATTTTTCTTAAATGTAGAGGCTGAAAGCCTAATATTATTCAGATGTAGATTCCAGATAAGCTTGAAGGCTAGGACACACACACTGTGTACTTCTGTTGAACATGTCAAAATAGGGACCTTTTGAAAAAGGATCTGATTTTGGATTTTGGAAAGTAGACACAGGCAATTGTCTTAGACTTATGTCTTTTCTTTGGGACGATTATTAATAAAATTGCTGTTAATGAACCCATTTAGAATGCTGGTCAATGCTTACAAGTGACAATGAACAGGATTAACATTCAGAAAGAAAACAGAGAGCATTCTAATTATTTTAATTGCAGTAAGATTGAAAATGTAAGCTCAAACTATGCGCCCTCGTTTTAAAGTGTTTGCTGTACAGGTCACATTGAGCAGAACCAAGGCCTCAAAGGGGAGTAAAATATTTTCAAGTCTCTCACAGGACCAGCTTGATATTTTGACAAAATGTTGAAGCACTATTACCTCCAAGATAATCTGCTACCTGGAATAGATCTTTTAAAGGCTGAGTTTATGTACTTTCTTTCTGGTAGTCAAATTAGCCAGCCATAAATAACACTGAAAAGAGACCAGAAAAATAGCTTAGATTACCATGGGGAAGGTTCACTGACAGCCCTGGCTTCCCCACAGTTTTCTTGGAATCAGTTGCCTATCACAGATGCTATTGAAGTAATTAAGTGTTATGGGATAAGTTCTCAGATAACATAATATAACTCTATCTTAAATTAATGAAGACAGACCAGTGAAGGCCACTTGACGCCTTAATCTCAAACTGATTTTCTTTCTTAAATTAATATGCTTTTGAATTAAAAAAAAATAAAGCAAATATGCTTCATCTATTAGACAGTAGGGAAGTGAGTTGCTGTGTGAGTAACTCCATGGTAAAGCTCAGGTGTTGGTAAGACTTAAGAGCCTCCTGCCCCTCCTGGCTGTCTTCTGCGGTCATTGTGTAAGAGAACAAGTCTCCTCTGTGCCCCTGTGTTATGCATACCAACCGATGCAGCTCTTAGTAATTTCAGGTGTCCAAAATGACATCATGTGCCTAAGTTTAAGCGCTAAGTAATTATTTGAAAAGCAGCATTTTTAAGATCATGGTGGGGAGATAATGATAAGCACCAATGTCCCATTATCTGAGCCACACAGGTATCAAAATCTCTGACCTTGCTGTGCATCTTTATATGATGCTTTATTTTTGTGTTTATTTGTGTCTGATATTTAATCCTAGTTGATTTAGAACAAAGACCTTCCTTCTATTCTTGCTGCTGGCTTTAGTCATAGGAACTGGAATCTTAAAAATTTAATCACCATAAGTAAAGGAAAGACAAAGACATGATGGAGATACAGCAGCTTTTTTGTATGAGTCTACAACTAAAACTAAAGCTATATATATATATGTGTATATATATATAATCTAAGAACAAAATTTTTGCCTCCCTGTCTAATTAAAACAATATACCCCTTTCCTACATGCAGAGGGAGAGCAACAAAAGTGAAACTAACTGGGAGTCTAAGGCTGGGAGTGTTGTAACAGAAATCTCATCTGAGCCCTCACACAACATAGGAATACGACCATCAAGGCTGATTCTGTTTGACCCTTTTTTAGAAAGACATTTTGCCTTGTTTGAAAGCCTTCAAATGAAGGACAATTCATAGCAAACTGTTTCAATAGTTAATTGCTAAAAAAAATATAAAATAGTACTTTATTTCCAGTCTTAGTCTTTTCTTTTTTTTCTTTAAAGGAAGAGATTAGAAAAGAGAATGATTCATCCATAGATCTCATCAGGCTTGGTCTACATTGTTCACTTGTATTCCCTCCAGTAACTGCTCTTGTTTGCTGACCAGTTCAGAAATGAACTGCAGCCTTAGATGAGTCCCCCACACAGAGACTGTACTCTTATCTTTGCACTTTAAGCTGTATTAAATGAATGATAATGTCTTTGCAGAGGATGAAGGCACAATCAGAACCACCTCACTGGGAAGAAAGCAATTTCAAACCGAGCTGGCAGCATATTCTCTCCTTTTCAGTTCTTCCAGCATGCCCGTCACCATGTATATGAGCACCTTTCAGAGCAAAAGCAGCCCCAACACATAAAAGTTCTCTTTCCATCTCTCAGCCATGGGGTGTGCATGAAGTAAACGCCTCGAGGGACATGGGGACAAAGAAGTCCTCATTCAGGGGAGGTGTGAAAGAGACAGACTTTGACAAGAGGCTAAGTTTCTTCAAGAGTAAATTCCTGTGTCTTGCTGTGGCTGCTGAAGACAACCTGTTTCCCACATGGACAAGGGTATTCCTGATGGACAGCAGGGCTCTATGGAGACAGAGCAGGTACCTTGTCATCATGCTGGCCAAGGAGCAGAGGCTGAAGCAGAAGATGCTTCCTTTGGACATTTTACTTCCAGGCATGATTGCCAGATAGCTGATAATGAAAACCCTCCAAGTGCAGAAGTTACACAGAGCTTCAAGGAAAAAAGGAGGCCTGGTTTTATTTTGGAACTGGTTGTCAATCCCTGGCCTCCCAGGTAGGCTCAAATGCTGAAAAAAAAAAAAAATCCTGTGACTGACTCTGTAAGGAAATTACTCTTAGGTTCTCACA
The DNA here is from genome assembly GCA_013397315.1 of Donacobius atricapilla. NCBI lineage: Eukaryota > Metazoa > Chordata > Aves > Passeriformes > Mimidae > Donacobius > Donacobius atricapilla. Next base: position 412,854 of record WBMY01004999.1, on the reverse strand, counting down.
AGCCTCAAGAAGGCTCCTAGGATGTCCACAGAGAAGACTTGCCAAGGGAAGGTACCAGAACCTCCAATCCTAAACTAAGAAGGAAAGTGAGATTTTGACTGAAATACTTTGCTTGTGATTTGGCATAAAATTTGCTCTGTAATTCAGAGATCTCCCATGTTCTTGTCCTGCTGCTTAAATTATTGTGTTTGATTTTCACCCTTCCAGTAATTTGTTAATTGACAGTTCCAGCAAAACTTCCTCCCTCTCTTCTTAGTGAGTGAGTGAGGGCAATGCAGCTGTTGTGGTTGTAAAGTTTTCCATAGCAAAAGGGTAGCATTTTACACAGGTCCTGGATGTAAGCAACTGCAAATCATGTGGAACAAGACTAAATCAAATTTGCAGTAGTGCCTCAGCCTATAAAAAGGCAGTTAACAAAATGTTTCTTCTGTAATTAAGTCAAATTGAGAGTTTCCTGTGGGCTTTTTAAATCACTACAGCAATCTGTTTTTTAGCGTGTGTCTACAAAGGGGTTGCACAGTCACAAGTGAGGGAACAACATCACAGTAAGCAGAAGTAGCCAGAGGCTGGGAAAGGAAGGCAAGAAATTCTTACGTTGGCTTTGTCACCTGTATTTTGAAACTTTTAGAATTAGAACTTCTGGGAAAATAGGCAGAAAACCCGTCCCTGGTATCTATAAAATCAAGACTGAATGTCTGTTTAATGGGCTATGCTCCTGTTCAGCCATGAGTTTTTGAATGGGTATTACTGGAAGAGGTTGTGAGTCTGTGATGGGAGATCAGACTGCCTTTGTGGCTCACGTCCCTCAAACCTATGAACTCTCATTAGGGTTTCTCAAGCCTGGATTCAGCCAGCCGGTACATTTCAGTAAGAACAGGAGAAAGGACAATGCTTTTGATACTCATACAAATTCCATTGTTTATCTGACTGTCAGTATTACATCTCTGTATTCAGTGGGGGTCAGGAGCCTACTGCAGAATAGCTGTGCAACATCAGTTGTTTGACCAGAGACCTGTTCAGTCAAGCGTTTCACTGCTCATCGGTCATTGAGGCTGCCAGTAATAACAATTAGCCTGACTTAATTGTGTATTTTAACAGCTGCTTAATATTACCCACATCTTTCCTTCGCTCATAATGTAAGATACCTTTCTGCTGAATGTGGTTTTAATTAAGGCTCTGTTCACAACTTTTCACAAGCTGTTGAAAAATTCATGTCTTGTAAGAAAAGTGATGATGCAGTAAATGCTACTGGGGCAGAAACTAACTTTTTATTAGATGAGCTTTGAGCCCTTATAAATTTATGTCTCCAGATTAACTGACTCGGGTGCCAAAGGAAAGACTGAATGGATTTAACTACTGCAGTAACATAAAAGGTGTAAAACATGCAGGCACTGATACCAGCAAGGGTGTATGTTGTGAGGGAGCATGTGCTGAATGTGCTGGTAAACCATAATCTGTTGCAGAGCACTGTACCTGTAACTGGATTTCCATGTGTTTGAGAAGTACTAAGCTGATGAAGAGCATTGTGACTGAGCAGTGCTGTGGCATTGCTTCTGCTTAAAGCCTGTATAATTTGTTGCACAAGAAAAATACACAAAATCACATTTTTGAATACACAATTCAGCATAAGAAAATCTCTCACTTATCTGTGTGTGTGACAAAGGGATAATTCTTCACAAGACAGTAGTAACTGAGTTATTAACCCTCACCTTCACAAGGGGAATTTGAATTCCAAACTCTCTTTACAAGCCAATACTGTTACACTGACATTCCTCTCCATATACCCCAAATAATTTCTTAGTAACTGCAAAAAAAGTTGAGGAAGTTGTTATGTATGTGGAATTACATTGTTAGCATGAATTACTATCATCTGGAGCAGATGTCATGTGTCCTTAGCTTGACTTCTACTCAGACATGGAACGCATGACATTTATATAAAATTACAAATGGACTGGGATTTGGGACTGAGCAAACTTTTGGGTTACAGACATTCAGAAGTACAGTCATTACCTTTTCCTTCTTTTTATTGTCCAGAAGCAAACATTTCATAAAATTTTCTTCTCATATTCTGCCCATAAACATTTTAGTTATCCTAGCAACAATTTTTAGATGTGATGTAAATACACTCGGCAAGCTAATGGATGCCCTTAGCCACTTTTAACAGCCACTTTCCACTTAGTTTATGTATTTCACACATGTAAAGGACAGAGAAACCATGTAGAACAGCATTTTTAGGTCCCACAGTATTCATGTCTTTGGTATCTAGGAAGGTGGGAACTCCTTGCTTGAGGAATTTTGTCAGGACTTTTTT
>WBMY01004999.1:297752-410485 GCA_013397315.1 Donacobius atricapilla | reverse complement strand
TTTTTTTTTTTTTTTTTTGAGAATTTACCCCATTATGAAATATGTAACATCTTGAAAAAGTATTTTGACAAGGCATGGGTCAGCAGAAACCAAAGTGGTTGGACAGAAACTGAAGCAGTTGCACAAACAGCAATTATCCCATGGCTGGGCTTCTTCAGGAACCTGGGCTATATATCAACAACTGACATGGAGCAACTGGTACAGAAAACTGTCAGAGCACAGAAGCCACAGGTAGCATCTTCTGCTCATCCCCTGGTGATAAAATCCTACCTATGGGAGGACATTCCTGAGCCAAATGCTGAGACTCTGCAGCAGTCTCCAGCAGCTCCCAGTTCCTGAGGTTTAAGGCCCTAATGACTTGCAAATAGAACTTATTAACAGCATTAAATATTGCCCAAAGAAGCAGGCTGCTCTGCGAGCAGTGGATAAACCAGGGATGCTGCCTTTCCAAGGGTCAGTGTCCCACACCAAGATTCTGTGGCATTTCATAAAGGGGATGACACTCACTGATTCTATTCCCTCAATACAGGCAGCAGTACTTTTCTCATCCAGTGACCAGGTGTTGCCATTCAGCTCACAGAAACTTTATAGGTCTCTGTCCAAGCCCAGAAGACAGTAAAAATGTATGCTGATGAAAATAGCGAAGCCATATGAATCTCATTTTCAGAGGGAGACAGACTAAAAATTAACCCACATCTAGCCCTTTCATTCCAAACATGCAAATATGTCAATTAAACCAATTAAACTCTAATGGTTTGCTCTCAGAGTAGAGTGGTTTGATTCCTGTAAGAAGGGAAGGCTCTGTGCATACCCCAGTTTCTGCACCAGTTTCCCCAAGCAGTCCCAGAGCAATCTTTTCTCATAATGGTCTTTCTTGATTTAAAGACAATAAAGATCATAGGACCACAGTAGAAGAGATTGTTCCTGTCCTGAACCTCCAGAGAATTCAATGCAATTTTTATACGACATTTTTTTACACAGGTGAAGGTGAGCCAGTTACTGTGTTAATAATCCTTCCTGAGTTTAATGATGAAAAGAAATGACTGGCAAGCTGGTGCAAAGGACTGGGACATCTGAAAGTCTTCCTTAGCTGCTTCCAAAGCAGCAGCTTGAGTCCCTTCTTTGGGAATTTAACTGCACTGGGGGGTTGTCTTTGCTGTGTTTTAATGTCTCTGACTGTAGCTGTGAATGCTGGATCACTGGGGTACCACTGCTTCTGCTTACTCAGAAATGAGCCCAAAATGCAAAAGGTGTGTCCAGATCTGGGTCTAGAATTCAAGTGTTGGAGAGCCTGGGGATCTGCTCAGTGCTATGACTAGAGGAACAAATTGAAGGAGCCACTCTCTTCTTTGGTCCTGATTTCACGGGGATGGAAGCCTTTACATTTGTAAAAATAAACATCTAAAACTTTCATCCAACCTGGCATCCTGTGGTGACCATGCTTCTATCATCACAGGCAGCCTGACACATTTGCCTGTCCCTCTGTGCCTCGGCTCCTGCATGCTCAGGACAGACCAGACAGGACAACAGGATAAAGGAGCCAGGATGCAGATGTGCTTTTTTTGGAAAAAGCCCTACAGGAGTTTGCACAACATAACAAGTCCAAGCAGGTAACAGGAAAACTAGTATTTTTCCCAGACACCATGATAGTCATAATTGTAGTCATATAAATCAATATGATGAAAGAAAAATCACATATTTCCAGATGTCCATGGTAAAACTACTTACTGTAAATTAGACCCAGAGTTAAGTGTGTGGAAAAGTCCTATAATTTGGGCCACAGCTGCAAGAAAAGCTGTAAGAAAAGGCTCTGAGCTGTGACTTTGTTTTCATCACAGCATTTTGTTATGTCTTCTGTTATTACTTTATCAAAAGCAAGCTGGTATAGAAACATTCCCTTTCACAGTGGGGCTATTATTCAGTTGAAAGAAGAATTTTAAAAAAACTACACTAAATGATTTGAATGATTACCTTTAATTACCATTCACTCACTAAGCTATGTCAGATAGAACGATTCCTATATTAAAGTGAATGCTTTTGAAAAATACATCAAGTACATTGCTGTGATTTTTTCTGCCAGCAGATTCCAACATTAATTCTTCCCCAGTGTTGCAAAAGAAAACTGAGGTCCTGCCAGAATTTCAATAGCAGCCATTGAACAGGGCAAAATAATGAATCTTTTGTGAAAAACTATCAGTACCTCATGTGTTGTATTTTGTTTCAGAGGAATAATTTGTCATTTATTAATCCTTTGAATCATACCTTTTCTTACCAGATGGCTTCATATTATACTTTTTCATTAATAAGCACAATTAGTGCTAAGCAATGATTCATGAAAAAATAGAGGAGTCATGGATCTTATTTTTTATTGCTTACCCAATTTTACAGCCAAGACACAGCTTAGCCAAGAATTTCAGTGCTATGGTTTTAATAGTATGGGACCTTTCACCCTAAAGGCTGGCATGCAAATGTCATGCACAACCTTTACAGCTTCTCTATAGGGAGATAACCTCTAGAAAGACAGAGGAGATGGGTATTCTCCAGTCATGCTGATAAATACTTAGAAATGGCTGTTGGTTGACTCACTCACAGCTTGCAAGCACCTTCACACAGCTCAGAAGTTCCTAAACCACTGCCTAGGCTGCCTTTCTGGCCTTATGTGTTCTCTGTGCTCTGTGCTGAGCTATTACAACGAGAATGGAAATTTCTTTTATAGACTATGACCCACAATCCACTTCCCATTGTTATGGTAACATTTCCAGCTGGGAGAAAGCCATCCCAGTACCTGCAGGCCACTGTAACTAAACTCATTTGCCTACCANAGAGAGGGCTGAAAAAATCAGGGTGACATAGTACCATCATGTGCTGGCAAACTGTGAGAAAGAAAGAAAATCTTGCTAAAGATTTCCTGTTAGGATATCATCAGGGAACTGACCAATCTGCAAGATCCCACCAGCATCTGACCAGAAAGATCCCACCTGGCCTTTTTTGCCCTAGTGGCCAGTGTCCCAGGATCGGTGGGGCTCCCCATCCTGTTACCCCTGGACTCTGCGGCCTGCCAGCCGAGGACCACCCTGAGGGAGTGCGTGGGCTCTTGTTTGTTTGGGGGATGGTCTGGTGCCCTGTCAGATTGTGCTGGCAACCCCTGAGGGTATTTCAGCTGCTTGCAAGCGTGAATGCTTAGAGGGGAACATTCAAAGGAGGCTTTTAGTACCTGCAGCCAAGCACTGTGGGTTAGTGTGTCAGCATCTGAGAGTTCCAGTTAAGCAGTTTCTGTCAAAGGCAGTCCTCAGCACCTCCCTTTTTTAACGACAAATGCACTTTTCTTTTAAGCAAAAATCATCTGAAATTGTTTAAAATCTGAGTATTATTTTTCCTGTCTTTTGCTAAAAAAAATGTATATAGCACATCGTTTATACAGAGCATAAATGAACACCTTTTCACAGCCAGAGGTTTAAGGGCACAGCATACACAACTGTGTTTAATTCTGCTCACTTATATTATTAAGCATCCATGCCAGAGCAGGAGCATTAACATTTTTGGACTCAGGCTACAGAAAGCTGAATGGTATGGCCAAAATTTTCAGGCTTCAATGTCCTACTATCACAATCTAAAGTCATCCCTATGGAAGCTTTTTCAGAAAAAACAAGAGACAGTCAAGACCCTGAAACAGAACTGGGCCCCATAGATGAGACCTCAAAGCTCCATGGATGTATTGTTTTGGGCAGCCTTTGCATCTATGTAAATGGTTTTATAAATCTGGGACTTTTTTAATTGAAGAGGATCACTCCATTAGAGTATGCCAAGGGACTCAGAGGAATAGTGTTTATTTTTATTAATGATGAGGGGACCAGTCCCACCTCTCTTGCAGATGTTTTACAAACTTCTCCTGGAGGGAACTGATCAATATGCTTTGGTCTCTAGGTATGGATTGACAGCCTGTCTTCAGAGCTACTCCATTTAGACTGCTACCCAAATATTGGGTGTACACCAAGTCTGTCACAAGAGATGGATTTTTGGCCACAAAATCCACAAAGTTTCTTTCAAAATCACTTTTTACCCTACAGCCCCAACTTAAACATCATGCTCTATCCAGATATTTTCAATTTGCATTAATATTTTGCTAATTAATCTTAATTAATTAAGCTTGTTATTTTGTAAGCTGTTCTAGGAATTCCAGCTGTTTTAGGAACCTAATCCAATTCCATGTACAGAAATAAGTAGATTTTGAATACTAAATGTAAGAAATTTGCTTATAAGAACAGCAGTGAACAACCAGGCCTAGTGTCTAATAACAAGTCTATTAATCAGTAATTGCCTAATGGCTGACATGAGTAGAACAGGATACAGACAGCAATGGCTCTGTTAGAGCATTTTTTCTGCCTTTTTGCTAGTGTAAATATTCATAATGACTACTGAATTTGTGTATTGTTATTTGCCTAAATGATTCATGAATCCAGTTTGGGGTTGTTTAGAAGCCCTGAGAGAATAATAGTGGAGATAATTAAATAAGATTCAGTGAGTAATGTGTTGATTGATTTTTATTCCTGCTCCCAATGACATCAAGTGTGAATATATCTTTTTCTTTGAATTATTGAATCATTTTTTGAATTAAGAAAGACTAAAAAGTAGAAAGAAGCAAATTACCTCAAAAAAGTAAAATAACACCACCTTTTTTTTTCTACATATGCCCCATAAATTTCTTATTGTAGTAGGAAGCATTTAGAATCAAGCAGCCCATACCATATTTAGAGTACAGTTTATGGGAAGGAGCTCTTCAGCCTTATGTTTCTGGAACTATTCTTAAGTCATGCAGTAATAGCCAAACCAATGTATTATTTTATCAGGTAAAACTTACCAAAGTAAACTGAAAAGCTTACTCTGAAATATACAATGTGTGAGTTTTTATATATGCATTTTTACATACTTTACAGGCAGTAGGAGATTAGATTTAAGTAGTTCCTCTAAAACAATAAAGCTTGAGCACAGGCATGTAAGAGGCATGAAACTATTCTGTATTTTATTGCAGTAGTTATAATGAACATTATATTTACAGCTTTCTTTTGAATGATTAAAATGATACTGAACAGAAGCAGGTAAAATAGAAACCTTACTCTTTAGCTGTCCTGGTTTCCAGGACAATTAAAAAAAAAAGAAAAGAATTATGAGTTAGTTGTAACAAAAGCCTTGAAGCGGATATGGAATCCAAGTTAATGATATCCTGTAATCTGATCCTGAGTGGACATGGACAGCTGTTCTCAGGGCCCTAATGAACCATGCACATTTACAGATCACTGATTAGCAGAGCTTGATCCTGGTGGGCACTGACAAGTCCTAACACTATTTGAAATAGCTCTGGTGGTATTAAATAACAAGGATCTGTTACCATGTGATTACCTGTCTGTAAAATTCCTATTTATCTTCATTATGCTGCTGCTTTTCTCAGAGATGAAGGTGGTAAAGGCTTGTTATCTTTGATACTACACCCGTTGCTTCAACTCTGCACTTTGATAGAGGAACATCCTCCTAGGGGTCAGTTTGCAGAGAGAAGCTCTGCTGCAGAGATCTTCCCTGAGCACAGCCATGACCCTGATGCCTCCCAGTGGGCCAACAGTGACTCCAGCTGAAAAACACACAAGTATTTCTTCTTGTTTTAAATAGTCACTATTTATGGGGGGGTGGAGGTGAGGAAATATGGTTCCAGTTTCAAGCGATTGGATAAACCTAAGAAGACCAGAGGTAGTGGCAGTGCCAATTATGTTATGGACAATAGGACTTTATTGCTACATCTAGCTTCTGCACTTCCTTGCTTAGCTCAGTCTGTGCATGTTGAACTTCTAATTTATATTTAACAAATATGCTAGCTGCTAAATACATGCATCCATTTGCAGTGCAGTTTGCCTTATGCATTGCTTCAAGATAGTAAAATCTAGAAGTAATTCAAGACAGTAATAATCTAAAAGTAACAGTGCTGACCCTTTGCATAACAATGAGTCTAAAGCACACATCTGCCTATGTGAGGAGCTGATGGCTTTATTAAGGCTTCAGTTGATGAGGATAGGGACAAGACAACAGTCACTCCAGATGTTCAGGGATGAAGGAAATATTCAGGGATGAGAGATGGAAAACTCAGCACTGAAAAGCTTTTTATCTCATGTTATAAAGAGTAACTAAACTAATCATTGTAAAATATTACTCATTACAAATTTTCTTTTAAAAAGACAAGTGTGACTCTAAGGTAGTGAGATTTTCAGGTATTTTCCTTCTCCTGTGTTTTCCTAACATGAATTATAATATTTGTTGTCTCTACATCACCTCTTCCTGCACACATGCACAACCTTTCCTGTCCCGGAAGAGGTAAAAGTTGTATGTCTAAGCAACACTGAACACTAAAAATGAGCTCACATGCAGCATCACCATCTGGTCTCCGAATCACCACTTCCCTCAACTTTGCCAGTCCTCCCATTGGACAAGGAAATTGAGCTGTACTGACATACTTGCAAAAATGATTAGTTTAAAAGCATGCAAATTAAAAATCAAGTAATGATGCTAGAGGTCAAATCTGTACAATACATTACAAACATTATTCTGTCATTTGTTTTTAACTGTGAGAGGTTCACAATTTAAAATATAAAAGAACCTGGCCTACAGGGGTAGAAACTTGTTTTTCTGAGTTTATTTGTCCTCATTTTAATTTTCTTGAAAACTTTTTCATAAGTTTTCAGTGTTTCTTTTTTATAAATTGCTTGTGGAACAAGTATTTTCTTCTGATCAAATGGGCAGAGGGAACAAAGGAAGTTTTCTGAGAGACATCATTCTTTTGTGGCTAACAGGTCCATTTTTGGAAGAAATTTCATAAGACTTCTTACCACACTTTGGACTTGTACTTCAGCATAAAGAAACCAGAAGCCCCATTTTAGGTTCTCTCACCACATCTCTCACAGTATTGCAAGCGGCATTCATGATCCAGCCACTTCCAGGAAAGGAAGGCAATCTTATCCTGGGTTCCGACTGGGGGGAGGATGCCAGATGGCTTTATATGCCTAATAATTTATACTCTGAAATGAAAGGTTTGATTACTTTGATTTTTATTCTGCTGTTGATTTCATAAAGAATTCCAAAATATTATCTTGGTTATTTTTAACATAATCCTACCAAGCAAGTAAAAGGAACTTCTTAAGAGTCAAGAGATGTAGCTTGGGGTTCCTTCTGCTTACAGCCACCAGCTTGCATTTAATGTTCCCCCTAGGATATTTCTTTCTACTTCTAAGGTATAAACGAAGTAGCATTTCAATAACATTTTTCTTCAGTCCTTACAGAAAATCAGCTTTTCTTTGAAGACACAGTTTTTGAATGCTAACATTTGTCTGGAGTCCCCATCCAGTCAGGGAATGCAGCCTAAGCGAAATGTTTGCTTTCCAATTTATGATGAGATCCACTGGCCTTCATCTTATACCTCTGAAGTTAGGTGGTTATTCTCTGCCACTCATTAGAGTCCCTTAATTATCAATGGGTAGAGACAGACATCTCAAGAGGGTGATTTATTGTATCCTAAAACAGCTGTTTAAGACAGGAAAGATGAATTATGCTGTGAAGGTCCTATCTCTCCTCAATGACTAGGCCAGTCTGAAGTAATTTCTTCCTAGGATCTGTACAGCAGGACCACAAAGTATGCTCTGTCATTAATTCCAGAATAAAGGAGTAATTGAAAATTATGCGGCCGGGGTGAACAATAAGTATAGCCAGGCTTTTCAAATCATACATAAGGAAAATTTAGGCTGTAGTCAATGAGGTACTTCAGAAAATGGCAACTGGAATCTGATTCCAAGGGCAGACAGTGGTGGGGAGAGCTCTGTGCTGAGATGACAGAAGCTGAGCCTTTGGTTGTTGTAAGTGTGGTTTCCTCTTTCTGTTGGCTTTAATTTTACGCCTTATATCCTGAAGAGTGTCAGTTAATTTTTGTACTTCCCTCAGCCACAGCACATTTAGGAAAATCTCCATGGTATTGCAGAACTAGAAAATGCAGAGAATACTCTGACAAATTGAAACCCTTGTCTGTGTGATTATGCACAGCACAATTGTCACTTTTAAACCACTATTTTGGAACCATCCAGAACAGTGTGGAGTAAGGGGTGACCAAAAGAGCAGATACCCTGTCTGTGCTCTCTTCACATAATCAATCAGTTCCTTATTTGCACAGACTCTCAAAAAGAAAGAAACTGAAAATAGAAGCCAGGAAGAGGATTTTTGATCAACACTGAACCTTAGTGTGACTGAGCATCACAGATAAAAGATCTTTTCCCAGGCATAGGGAGTGGAAACCCTACTAGCTGAGCCAGGGAAAACAGAACCTCCTTCAGCAGAGACCTCCGGTCTGCAGATGGCCACCAAGACAGGGGATACCCAAGGGACACTTGAAGTCAGTTCCCAGGCATGGATGGAACACCCTGTGAGTAAGGGTAGGGTGAAAGGGCAAACTTAATATTTGTATGATAAACAATTATTTTTTTATTCCACTAAGCTAATTCACTCTCATTCTTATTAAACCAACCAGCTTTGATTGAATCACGTTATTTAAAGATAGTAGAGATCATCCAGAGTGGTTGGTACCATTTGGGGAAAATATCTTTTGTGCTACACAGCTATTACATTACTCATTCACTTGAGGGTGTATCTTTCAACATGGTTGTAATCCGATTATCAGATCCAAACACTGCCAGAGAAGTTGCTTGAGATGAAAAAGACAAATTTTCTAAAGGACATAAAAATATTTAATTTCTGATTCTTGAGGCAAAAGAGACTTTTTAAAAATCTTTGGTGTTGGCTATAGCAAAGTAGAAGATATTGATGTATACCAACTACATGATTTCAAACACAGGAGTAACAAAAGAGCTGTGAAGTATCTCTAAAGATAAAAGATAAATTATACATGCAGTAAGTCTAATCAATAACACAATCTCTCTCACAAAGTCTTAATCAGTTTAGAGTCTCCAATAGCAATATCCAGTTCTCACTGTGACAGCCATACAGAATCAGAGAAGTAGCATGCGAGACTCTGCTTTACTCTGTTTCTGAAGGCAGGGTGTGAATATCCCACTTGGAGAAGGATTCTTTCTCAAATACCTTCTGTAGTTGCAGCAGGTGCAAGAGAGAGCTTGTCCTGTCTGGCTCCATCTTTAACCTCACTGTCTCTGCAGAAAGCAGCCAGTGTTACAGAGAAGGCTGAGCTGGATGTTACATTTTTCAGGGTAAAACCATGAAACCATGGAAGTGACTCTCTTGTGGTTTTGTATGTACTTGGCAAGTGAAAGTGAGTGGTGGAATTAATCTGACTTAAATCTGGTGTTTACAGCATTTGCCCAAGGTAGTCTCAATTTACAAGCAGTGCAGAGAAACAGTAATTTTATAAGAAATGTTTTTAAAACTTTGAAATTATGCATGTATTGGTTCCATTTTTGTTAATGACACCAGTGACCACAACAATACAACATTTATATTTAATCAGAGGCCTTTCCTTTCCTTTCCCATTTGCAGGATCACAAAACCTGTGGAACAAGGATAAAACTCCTGTGTCCTCTTTATCATCAGTGCAAAGGAGCTAGAAAGCTACCTCAGTAGGATGACTGGTGGTAAAATTAATCTGTAAAACTCTCTCAACCTTGGAGTTTAAAAGAAGGCAGCTTCTGGCTAGGTTCCTTTCTGTTCTAGAGAATTTTGTTGTAACACAGACTATAAAGTATAAATGTAATGAAGTATAAGCTGTCTGGAGCTTGCTTTGTTTTTCCCTGAGAGCCAAAGAGGCTCAGCTCCCTAGAAATTACTGACTGGTTTTAAATTGTTTTAAATAGAATCTGCTTCCAGAATATCTACCATCACTGACCTCTGGTGTACTGTAAAAATATTCCAAATAAATATTAAAGTTCTTCCCCTGTGGTCGTCAAGCATCTGACAGCCAGACTGTGGCATACTCTGTTTTTTCTTCTTTGCAAGAAGCCTTGGAAGAGGGTCCTTGACTGAGGTCTAAGCAAGAAGATACAGTACAGTCCCTAGAACAAAACCTCCAATGCTCATGAAAAACGGGCTTTTAATCAAACCTGTAGAGAAATTAAAGTCATGGTTGGAACTTTGGAATACCAGGATCCTGTTTTTGATATTTAGATGTTATCACTGAAACTCATTGAATTGCTACCAGAGAAATCTTTGCAATAGCTGCTTCAATTCCACTGCTTTGCCTGTGAAGATATGAAAAACAAGGAGCAAAAATAAGTAAAAATGCTGAAAACTGTCATAAATAGTGTCTTTTAAAAACCATTATCCCTGTATTTTAACCTGTGCCCATTTGTCAGTATCGAAATACCACTTGAGCTCAACAGGAACCAGAATAGCCCATAAAGAAATCTTTAGATCTGAATGAAAACACAAACCACTGCATATTTTCAAGTTCAGACCTATTGCAAGGCCATTGCAGAGTATCTCATAATGGCATTTATGTTTATATTGTCCATTGTTTTTCCTGTGCTGCAAATTTTCCACTCGACAGCCCTGTTTCCTGTTTCCCATTATGGAAGTCTCTGAAGGGGGTTTCCTTCTGTTTTTCTTATGGTCAAAAGGAATTTCATAAGCACAAGTCAAGTTTCTTTTCAGTGCTACATGTGCAGAATGGAATCTGAAAGCTCCCAACGTAATCATCTCCAGCATGTATATAGTTAGTGTTATACATAATCCACATCTGGGCCACGAAATCTCTGAAACATTTCCAGGTATATTTAGACAGCCATAATGCAACACTTGGCTGTGTAAGGGAGAAATAGAGCTAACCTCAATGTCAAGGTTAGGGTTTTTTAGAAACACAGCAGCCCCCCTTCAGAACTTGGTAGCTCACCTTCTGGATCCTGACTGCCATCAGTTTGAATACCATTAATATTTTCTTTTCCACTCAAGCCCATAGACACATCTGAAAACAGTTTACAACCCAACTGCCTTATGCTGTTGATATTTAAGTCTAAACTGCGTATAAAACTTGGTGCATATGTAACCCATATATTTTAATATCAGAGACTGTCTTGGCACCTTTTTCTGCTACAATCAGCTCAGAACCCCAGGAGATAAAATATGGTTGAAACTGAACTAGCAAGCGGTCTGCATTACAGTATTCATTTCAGAGTTAAAACACATTCTTAGATTAGATCTGGGCTTGGCGCTATGCTGCAGTACCGCCTTGTGTGTAATATAGTATCTATAAACAACTTTTTAACCACTGCTTATGGCAGAGGACCCATAGTGATATAAATGCTATACGAAGCCCTTTAAAATTTTCTCTTCAGCACATTTTACTTAAATAGCAGATTTAGGATGGTGCCTCAAAGAACACATCAGGTATTAGCCCTTAATGATACTAGATATAATTGTAATTTCTTAACAAAATTTGTAGGGAACTGAAGGTAAAAAGGTGGTTCATTTTTGGTGCACCTTCATGGCATGATTTCTGCTTCACAAATTGTTTGTACCAAAGAATTCCTTCATTTTGTTGTTTTCAATCCCTCCCCAGAAGGATCTAACCAGAAATTATTATCCAGATCTATATTAATCTGCTCTGTCTTGCCACCGAATTCAAACTTTCTAGCTGCAAATTTGCCTTCTGAATTGCTTTTACAACAGAGGACTCTCTCGTTTTGTTTCACTGTCTGTATATACCCACTGGTGAATAAGAACTTTGTAGAAGTCCCTGTCTGCCCCGTACAGACACTCTTCTGCAGAAAAGGTGAGAATTTTTCAGCAAGAGAGGTTTTGGGCTCAAGCCCTGCTCAAGAAATGGGTGTCCTGTCTAAAGAGCAAATGCAATAGTGGTTATCCACTGTCTATCTCTGTACACCTCTGTACAGAAAAGAAAGACGGGGCACTTGGAGGGCCCTCTCTCCCTCTAAACACTATAGAAGAGCCTAAATAAGAATTTGAGATGATATATCTACCTTCTAAATTGCTGGAGCTGGGGGAGTTGATTTCCCCCACACAGTTTCTTACATGTAGTTTTCTCTTCTTTCCCTCTCCTGTGGTGTGCCAAATGGCGCAAATACTTGATTGGGAAAGAGCAAGAAAACACTTTGGCTTTCTCTCTCTACTCTGAGAAGATACACCTTGATATCAGAGGTAACTGTGCTTCTCAATGACTTGAACAGGGTAGGGGTGATCTCTCTGTTTACTTATTTATTTTCCTTCTTGCTAAGCTTTGTGTATTGTTAGTGCCCCCAGCACTGACTACTCATCCAGTAGATATACTTTCAGTATCTTTTCTTTCCTAAATCTGTTCTTTTTTCCCCTCCCTTTTCTTTGTGTAAAGGATATGTACTGGCTTTGTGGAATCCCTGTAGCAAGTTGTGAATGATGTATGAACTGAAAAATCTTTGCCTGGTACACAGTAGGAATATAGAAAGTGCTGTGCAGTGACTGCTGTGCTATGCTTTTTTTACGATATATACAGACACATGGTAGTCATTTCATATTCATTTTGACAAGCCCTTTATGTCCAGACACCATGGGATAGGAAGGCTTTTGTACTGTTGGCCTGCACTGGATTATGTATCAGAGAGATTTTTGTGCATAAGTGTTCCCTGAGCTGTGCTTGGAAGAAACTAGTGTCTTCTGCTTTTGCTAATATGCCAGCTTGAGTTTCCTCCTCAGTTCATATTTCAGGCAGCAAGTATACCTGGGAAGCATTGCTAAGATGTCTGTATTTTGCAAATGTGTGCTCAGACAGGGATTTGAATCCTAGACACCAAGCTACAAACTTGAGGACGTGCTCATATTTTTAATTGGCATGGATCTTGGCTACTCCCTGTTTACAGCCTACTGTGGACTCATTCAGTTTATTTCCTTTGGGCATTCAGTCCATCTCAGTTAGTGGAAAGTGTATAGAATACCCAGTAGAAATGCAAGTGCAAAGAGAAGATTTTTCCCTTCTATTTTAATGGCTACAAGATTCATACTCCTCCAGATGCCTATTGCTAACTTAGATTTTTGATTTCCCATGTTACCATACCTGAAAGGGACTGCTATACACTAGATATTCCTGCAAAATCTGTGCCACCAGAGAAAATCTTACTTGATTTCTCCCCATTATACAAGGATGGGATGGCTGTTTTTCCTTCTGTGGTCACACAGCACATTATTAGTTGCTTAAACCTGTTGTTAGATTCCACCTGCATGAAAAGATTTCATTTTTATAAGCATTGACCAGTGAGACTACAAGTTAATTTTAGCTTTCTCCTAAGAGTAGGTTTCTCATTAATAAGAAAGATACTAAAGTCAAAGTAAAGGCTTATTTTATTAAAAGCGGAGAGCCTAGGGAGGAAGTAGAGGTTAGTGACTAAAGCACCAGAATCCTTGTTTATATTAAATAAATCACATTCCTGCTCTGAGCCTCAGTTTCTTAACTTGAAAATAAGGATAAACCAGACAGTTTTTCCCTTCTGGAGACTGACATGTGAACAGCATTGGAAAAAAATTCTAATGTGTATAAAGACCGAGTAAAAGACAAGCAAACAGATGTGACCACAGAGAGAGAAAAGCAGCAGCTGGGTAGGAGGATACACCCAGATCACCTGAAAACAGAGTGCCAGAAAATCTTATGTACAGGGAGGCAGGTAGAGAAGTTTTGCAAGGGGAGGTGGCGCACAACAACTCCAGCTGCAGGAGTCCCAGAGAAGATGGGTAAATCATGCACAGAGCATTACTGTTTCAGGAAAAGAAGTCAGGAAGAAAAAGGACAGGATTAGCTACAGCTGAGCCTGATGCTTTCCCCTAGGTTTCTCCAGGCTATGGGGTGAGAACTCCAGGCTCCTGAGTAAGGGAGCTGTGCTTCTCCAGATGACACTGTTGCAAAATTTTGTCAGGAGCCTGTTCATATTGTAACAATTAATATAAAAGAATGGTTATCAGCAACGATTGTTTTGTTATATCTTTATCTCTACTTTTCCCAAATAAACCAGACTTCTACAATATGCCTCAAATAGTAGACTATTTATGAGAGGTTTTTTATGATTGCAAATGAAGAGTATCCTTGGCAACATTTCTTTCCCATTTCTAGAAATCAGTTGCTGAACCCTCACCCAGATATATTTGATATTCCCCACATTCCTGCCTAGACAAACAAAGTTGATTCCTGGGTCTGTGAACACATTGAGACTGTTGCCTCATTCACTGCAACCTTGGCAGAAGTAAATTGGACCAAGATGATACCTGGCCATGCCTTCAGTATAATTTCTTTCTTTTCACTATGGAACCCTGATGTGGTCATGCCCTAACCTTTCTTTGAGTCAGTTCTCCTGCTGGGGGAGTTAAACAGTGAAAAAAGGCTTCTGCACTTGCTTGAATTCAGCAGAGAGCGGCTAATGAGCCCTCCTGATCCCCGTGCGCCGGGGTGCAGGGCCATGGCAGCCACAGCTCTGCCTCAGCCATGGCACCCAGGCAGCCCAGCACCCCTTCTGCATCCCAGTCTGAGTGCTGGGATGGGATGGGACGGGCAGCCAGGGCTGCCCCTGTGCCCAGCACAGTCCCCCTGCACCCTGCAGCAGGGTCTGCTCCCTGCGCCTTGGGGATGGGCCCCCAGCTGCCTCCCCAAGCAGGCACACACCTGCCTTGACTTCCAGATGGCTTTGTTGGGCACCTCAAACCACCCAGACAATATCTGCTGTGCTGTGGGTGTGTCTTATGCATAATTTCTGTGATGATAATAGGGCATAATGTTCATCTTTCACTGTTGGGGTTTTTCGCACTGTCTTATGCTCATAAACCAGTATAGGATACTCCCTACCAACCAGATGAATGCTCTTTGGTGCAAGAACAGGCTATAAATTGGTTTTGGATGCTTGCAGAAAACGGCTGGAAAAATGTTTCTTGGTAATTAGAATGTTCTGGAAACTTATGATTTCTGTTATCAAAATGTATTAAAATCAGCTATGGTAGTATAGTCTGCATTTTCTTAATGCCCCATAGGCTTTCTCAACATTCTACTTTTTAAGAGTTTAAACTAATGCATCTGAGTCTCTAACACCCAATTTTTATCCATAGATTGAAAGTAAAAAACAAGATTTCCTGGTTTTTTAGTAGTATGTGATCAGTTTTTCAGCTTGAATGAGTGTCTTGAATAAATCCAAATGCAATAAAAACCTTCTCTGCACCTGTGGAGAAGCTACAGCTGGCAAAAGCAAACATTTTTTCAGGTGTTCACGGATCGAAACCTTACTCCTGAGTAGTGGGACTTTCTTAAAATTTCAAGAATAAATATGTTTAACTCAAGTATTATTTTTAATTTAATATGTAATAGTCTGAAGTTATTTCTGTAATCTTAGGCTTTTGTATAGGTTAACCTTATTTCAGAGTTGAGTTTAAAATATGTAAATATTTTAATGAGTCAGTATTTGCAACACCTAAACACAGACCCTGACATTATTATTTCTGAGTACTAAATTTTGCACCCTTTGTCTGTAGAAGAAGTTGGTAAGAAATTTCCAACCATTTATCATATTGAGAGAGTAACTGTAATGTTAACAGCTATTTTTAATTTAAGAAGATCAAAAACTCTGATTACCAGATAAACATAATGTGATCAGAAGCCAGAAATGTGCCCAAGTAGGCAATTTTTTATAAGACTTGGCATCCTTTATTCAAAGTGTTGGAGCCTCCTGCTCCAAAACAAGGGTCTGGCCTGTTCACTGCTCCTTGCTGGGCAGGTGCTCTTCTTTCCCAGGTAGGATGGTTTTTTTGTCATGGCTGGAGCATAGTGATCCCAGGAGGGATTTAAAACTATCTATACTGAAATGACTCTCTGAGGTTGACATAGAGATAGATACCAGGCAATTTAATGTGTCTGCTTTGAAAGCTCTGCAGTGTACTATCAATGACTCTGTCGTGAGCAATCCTAATCCCCTTTGCTGTCTGAACCCAGCTGCTAACAGGCATTTTAGGGCTGAGTCTCCTGTTTACCGGAAAACAAAACATCGCTCTCTCTGCAGAGACGGGGCACTCAGAGTGAATCTGTGACATAGTGCTTCCACAAACAGAGTCTGGGCACAGGAGAGCACAGCCCAGGGCATGTGCAGGGCTGCTGTGTGGCGTTCCAGGTCCAGCTGCAGCCGGGCATTTTGGTGTGCACTGAGCTGATGGCGGGGTTCTGAGGGTGAGCTGTGCCACCCAGGCAGACCCTCCACACCCAGGGCAGTGCTGCCACAGCAGGACAGAGTGCCCCACACCAGCCAGCAGGCATCCCGTGCTCGTGTGTGCAGCGCTGCCTTACGCTAGTCCACTGTGATTACTTACAGATATTTACTTGAGCACATGGCATATAGAACATTAAAAGGGGTTTGAAAATCTCTCAGTTTTTCAACTTCTGAAGGATTATTAACTTCAAAGTCTGAAGAAATGTCGGCCTTCTATGCTTGGAAATGCCAGCAGCTTTTGCATATCCTCACCACAGTACCAGGCAACCCCCAGCAGAGAGAAACGATTACTGCCTCCATGGCATAAGGATGGCTTTTGATCTCCTAACATATTGGAAATTACTTAAAGGTAAGCCATCTGCTCGCTGAGGAACAAAAATAGATTACATCACACCCTGCTAGAAAGATTGTGTTAAATCCTGTGTATCAAGGCTTTTAATAATTCTAAATTAAGTCGGTTAATAGGATTAGGTACACATTTTCCTTATGTTTCTTTCACCGACTATTCACAAAAAAACCCTTTTTTTTGGTGGAGATCTGTAAAATTCAGGCATGTTCTACTGTGAATAAGAGTTCATTCCAGAACAAAACAATTCTTTAGTTCATAATTGCTCTCCAAAAACACTTAGAGTAGGAGGGAGAGCAGGTCAGAGTACAGGGAGTGGGAGGAACCCAAGCCCTTCATTTTTTGTTAATATAGTAATATTAACTGAAAATGTTGGATTGCTAAACCAGGTATTGCAACTATTTACCTAAACTGTAACCTGTCCTTGAAAGATTGTTCAGGCAAGTTAAAAGTCTTCATTTTTCCCTTTGTTTGTTTGTTTGTTTGTTTTCCCAAGTGGTTGGCCACCTAAGAAAGGTGATTTAGACCTGTTCTGTTTACACTCAGAAGAAACTTTGACTAGTATGCCTTGTAACTAGGAGACTGTAAACCTAATTTTGGCTTTGACACTGTCTGGGAAAAGATGGTCAGATGACAATTCTCCCATGTTTTTTTCACTGCTACATTCTTCTGGTCCTTGGAAATCTATGAATCATGGACTACAGTAGCAGAAACTTTTATCCAAGTATTTGGGTTTAATAGGACTTAGTAGACTCTTCCCTTAATCTGTGTAATTATTCTCTAAGTTTATTTTTAGTTTTGTGTTCTGTAACATACTTGGGCAGTGAGATTCATGATTAAGGTTCGGGTTGTAACTACTTCCTTTTGTTAAAAACTTGTGAGCTTATAATTTTATAGGGGGATCTTGAAATAACTACTTTTCTCACCAGAATTAGACTATTTGGAATCATGTTTGGATGCAAGAAAAGTTGATCATGTACTATTTAGAACTTGCTTTTTATACTTATCGTCATTATTTCTTATGAATTAATCAGAGGCTAAGTTTTATTATATCCTTATAAACAGCACATGAGACTAAAATTATTTGTATTTTCCATTCTTTCATGTGGTCTAGGATTTACTACTGAAGACTTTTAATATGACAGAAGTCATTCCCATTACCATTAAGAAATCCTGCTTAGTCAACAAACATTCATGGCCTTACATGGATCAGTAGTTAACAACTGTGGTAAGTGGTATCTTCCTCTAAGGGTAATTTAGTTCATATCAAAGCAAATTATTCCCCCATCAAATAAGGCTACCAGAATCTGAAAAACGTTATTTAAAGCCAAACCCTGAATGTATGGTTTTTGAGCAAGGCAATGCAGCAAGTGAAAATATAAAGGAATTGTGGTCCCACGACATAAAAACTTCTGGGCAGTAATTTGGGGAGTTCTGTTATCTCAGACACAGTTACAGTCAGTGGGATTACTCTTGTTCTCAAAATTAAGTACATATTTCTTTTCTATATGTGAACTCTTCGAAGGAATTACTTGTGTTCGATCAGAGTTTAGAAAACAATGGCTCCAGCTAGCTGGTTATGGTTTTACACTGATTAGCACAGAAGTATTTTCCATTTCTAATGTCAAATACACCATCATGTAAATGTTAGGACAAAAGCAAAGGACAGTATTGGCAAGTATGGAATTATGGTAAAACAATAAAATGAATCCTCCTTCAACTTCTGCCTTCTGGTAGTTAAGTAATTCTGGAAGTTTGGTTCAGTAGAACTCGGGAGGTTGATGACACAGGGAAAGGGAAGCACACTTTACTTAATTGAAATGGAAAGTGAAACACAACAGAGCATTACAGACATTTGAAGATGAGATATCCAGGAGAATATCTTAAATTGACAGGGAATATATATATGGTTGTCTTTGCAACAAGCAGAACACATGATTCTGGATTTTGCTGATATTGGACTTGTATGCAGAAGACACCACACACGCATTTACTGCATAGCTGAATGTTCTGTCTATATGCAAACCAAGTAATCTAAAAAGAACTGAGGAGCAAACTTTACTGCAACTCATCCAAGCTGTTAATCTTGGCCTTCAGACATCCTTTTGTCTCATTGAAGAGCCGTTTCTTTTCCATGTCCTTTCAGTCCTTGCCTTTTCCAGTGTGAAACTGCCACTGCCAATTTAAAAATACAAGTATGACCTTACTACTTCAGATCAAATGCCAATGTAGCTCTGTTTTCTGCATCCAGTAGTGAATGTGAACGTGTGTCCCTGAAAAAATAAGAGCATGTCAAGTCTGTATGGTACTTTGCATTAAGGCTCACATTCAGCTTTTAACTATTTTCAGCTCCATTTGCCCGCGTTGCACACCCACTAGGTCTGACAGGGGAAGGGTCTGCTTGGAAACATTCTCTATCTAGCTCTTGATGCCAGATCTAACCTTTTTCAGGCCTCATCACCAAGTACCTGTTTAGATATATTGAAACCATTTTGGGACAATGAGATCACAATTTGTAGAGCTTTAGGATATTGGTAAATTGTGGTTTTATATAGTGGCATAGTGATGTTCTTCTCTTTGCTCCTTTCAAAAAGATGTTTAATGTTTTATTTACTTTTTGACCACTAATTAATATTTATATGAAACTTCCATAGTTACACACTTTCACACCTAGGTCTTGCTCCTGAGTGGTGCGATCATCTCAGAGCCCTCCATTTTCTAGATGAAGTTAGAATTTTCTCATGCGCATCACTTTACACTTATTAACAGTGAATTTCCTTTGCCATTTTATTGCCCAGTTGCTTAGTGAGTCCTTTACATTTGGGCCTTGTCCTTTGATATTCTGGGTAACCGAGCATAATTAGCAAACCTAACCTCAATTCTCATCCCTTTTGAAGAACATTTTAAATATATCAAGCAGTCCCTGCAGAATTCTTCTGGTGAGTTCATTTTAACGTGAAACTAAACATTTACTCCTAACCTCTGTTTTCTGTCTTTCATTCAGATACTCATCTAAACAAAAATTCCCCTTTAAACATCCCCCAGATGTTTAGTTTTCTTAAAAGCTAAATCTTTACTGAGGGATTTTGTAAAAAGCTTTTTAGGAATCCAAGTAGACTGTACCTTCCAGATCACCCTTATCTACGTGCTTTTTTATTTTTAAAGAACTCTACATTTATAAAGCAATACTTCCATGGAAAAAGACATGGAGTAGTTCCAGACATGCATTATTTCTATTCTTATTAAACATGCTACTGATGTACCCAGTATAGATGTCAATCTTGCAGGCCTGCAGTTCCTCAGATCTTCCCTGGAATAATTTCTAAAAACTGACACCCCATTTGTCACTCTTAAGTCCTGCTGCTAAGGCAATTTCAGGCAAGAAATTACACACCCTCGCTAATAGTTCCACTATTGCATTGTTTCATTGTCCTAGAACAACAATTTGAATAACATCTGCTCTTGGCAATTTTTTTTTAGTGTTCAATTGACCATTTGTTCCTTACCTNAAAAAAAAAAAAACACCAAGCCAAACCCTCCCCCCAGAAAAAACAACCAAAAAAAACCCCAAAAAACAAACAAACAAAAAACCCAAACTCAAACCCCAAAACAAAACAAAGAAATCCCTCCAGGGTGTTAAAGTCCTTAGTTTCTTCCACAGTGAACACTGACGCAAATAATTAATTTAACTTTTCTGAACTGATTATCTCCCCCTTTATCAGGATCAACTAGTAGTCCTACAGAGTTTCAGAAAGTCCTACTCTTTAAAACATATTTTTTATTGTTGTGCTGACTCCATTGCATTTTTCTATTCAAAATTTCAGAATTAACCATTGTATTTTCTTACTATGGATATGACTTCAGTTTTTTGAAGAGGGATGGCCTCATGCCATACAAAGGAGTGATCATCTAGTTATGTTAATTGATACACTACATGTAATTAAGCACAATCAGATAATTCTTACAAAAAGTGGTTTTGCACAGAGAACAGCTGAAAGAATAATTCAGGTCCATGTCCATGCCCCAATCAAAAGTCAGACAGCCTATTTTTGGACAATATCCCTTTCATCTCTTCTTGTTAAAGATGTTCCTTTTCTCACAGCTTTTTAAAAGTGTTGCCTAGGTGACAGAACATTTATTTTGGAAGGGAGGTCTCATGTTGGAGCTCATCACCTGCATCTTCCTCTGTTGCATGTTACATGACAACTCAGTAATACACATACATGGCTTTTAGTACAGCCGCAGCACTCAGCTGTCCCCCTTAAACAATGAATGCTGCCAACCTGCAGAGCCATACTGATTATCCAAAGAATCAACACAAAGAAGAATTTTGACAAAAAGAAATGTGCTTTTGCTTTTTCCTCTGTCCACAAGACATGGCAACCTGATCTTTAGAGAACACATTGGAAGGTACGTATACAAACACACCATGACCGTGGTGAGGACTCAGCCAGAACTCAGTGGATTTTCAGCTTGAAACTGAATTGAGCAGAGTCAGAAGATGGAAATAGATACTGAAATAATTTCTTGTCCAGACACCAATCTTTAGAGACATTGAGGATAAGTCTGAGTCCTCTGACAGAGGCAGTACAAATGCAGGTCTTCAGAAGGTTCCTCAGGGTCCAAGGCTCTGCTGCAGGGTCTGGCTAGCCTTGCTGTGCTGCCTCCTGGGTTCTGGCAATCTTCTCTGAGGCACCGAGGGGAGAAATGGACCTCTTATTCAAAGGTCCAAATTTTGTTATTTGCATGTCTTTGAATTTACGTCAAAGGGCTGATTCAGCAAAGAGATTTATATCACTGACTACCACTTAGGCACCTGAATCTAATGTTTATATTTTACTGAGACTCTCAAAACCATCAGTGAATTGCTGCCTATCATTTTAACTCATCTTTGTTCTTGGGTTTTGCATCACCTAACCTTAAACATTTGCAATGTAGATGCTTGCATCTGAATTAGTCATCCTCAGTTCCGCTTAAGCTCAGCAGAGAGAAGAGAGAGTTTCTGAGGAATGATTCATCTGACCCACTTTAGGGATCTAGAGTACATCCCATGGACTACACAGCCAGCCAATGGTGACAGCTCAGATGTATCTGCCAGATCAGCAGGTGATTGAGTTTAGACAGATGAATTGAAACCCTGATGCCAGAGGAGCTGTGGATCATTTGTACGCTCTGTACTGCCCTAAACCACCTGTGCATAGCAAATGGGAGCTATTTTAAACCTCAAAGGACAATTGCATTGCACACTAATACCAGCTAAGAGTGAGCTTGTGAACAGCTGCGTGGCTGACAGGCAGGGAGTAAACAAGCTGCTCCGTGTAGTGTGTATGCAGGGTGGCCAAAAGCCATAGCCTAGATAGATCACCCCTGTGCTAGAGCTGCACAGAGCCCTCCTCACCTCCACACCTGACCAAACTGCTGGCATTGGGTATGACCTCCTTTGTCCCAAAGGTGCCAGCACACCAATCTCTATTTACCCAGTGCTCTTCTTGGATAGCCTCAACAGAAATGTGTACCTGAAGTTTCAGGATGCCTAAAATTTAAGCAATAAGATTTTCATGTCTCGCTAGCCCTAGGTATACCAAGTTTCAGTATAAAATATTCCTGTGGCCTTAATTTCTAAGTGAGGGAACTTAGTGTTGAATTAATCCGAATTAGACCTCATGGCTCATAATGTGTCTATTATTTCTTTCTCAGGGGAGAAAAAGATGGTGGATGTGCTTTTAACAATAGGTTCTGGAATACTCTGACTTTGGTGTGAACTGTGGCAAGGCAAAAAGGACTGGGTGTCCTAAAAACTGGTTAGAAGTTGGACTTATAACGCTAAGACATGCAGAGGAGATTTTGATGCAGCTAAAGAAATAACTGGAGTGGTCAAAGTGATCTGCAGAAGGAAGAAGAGCAGGAAGCCTATACCTAGAGTGGCTGGGTAGATAAGATGCAGTAGTCTACTTACATCTCATCATTAAAGAGTGATAAGGAAGCAACATTTCTTTGACCACCAGAAAACACTGGAAATTTAAATTACTTTTAACTGGAACGAGCTCAAAGTAATTTGTTGAACAATCATTTAGCAGATTTTTTTTTTCTGCTTGAGTGAATGGCTTCAATTTACAGCTAAGCTATTAGCAAACCAAGAAATTATAGAAGTGAAAACTTGCCATCTTAACTGGAGAAAATGTGAATACTGACATTCATCCTAGTCTTAAAGTAGATGAAAAATGTTTCCATCCTATATTTCCTACATATTGAAGCTTGAAGTGGACATCTCAAATGTTCTTATTCTTGTTATACTGGACAAGCTCGAACAAGGCTGCTCGTGCTACATTCACTACTGAAGAGAAAGATTCCCAATAGTGGTTTATGAGAGAAAAGGTTGTTATGCTTTATTTGTTATTTGTCTTAGTTCTTCACTGAGGAAGGAATTAGTGTATTTTTTAACATAAATGTTATTAATTGTATGTATCTACAACTCTAGTGACAAAAAGCTCATAAAAACTGTAGCTCAGAACATTTAGTGGCTGTCTGTTTTTCCTAAAGTAATGCAAATTACTTGATCTTCTTTGTCTTAATCCACTTACTTCACAAATCTTGGTAGCTATGGCCAAAACATGCTCTACGGACTCATTACACACTCTACTCCCAGTGCTGTCAACAGATACTGGGACAAAACATCCACAATAAGATTTTGTCTCTAACCAACAAATATCGCTGTGTTTATAACTCTTTATCACAGTTAATATTTTTCTCCTGCCACAAGCTCTTCTGGTACACGGTGCAGAGCCTTGGTTGTGTCTGTGTTCCGCATCTCACAACAGGGTCCATGGCCCGTCTTACGAGGTCCTGGTGCCCGGAAGTGGCACTGATCTTTGGAAAAATGAAAGGTTTCTATAAAGTGCATTCTCACCTGACCTGGAAACTGCAGTGGCATTAGTTCTGCTTTTGTAATTGACAGCATTTATATTAGTCACAGATTTAGCTTCATATCTTCATGTCCTGGAAGAAATTTATTAAATGCAGCCTGTGAAGCATTTACCCCAAAATTAAAACACTTGGCAGCACTGCTGAATTTTAAAAAACTTCTCCATATGATTCAGTGGCAATATATGTTCCTATCATATCAATTAAGGTCAGCAAGTCCAAGTATCTCTCCAGAAGAACTGGCCAAACCGCCAGACACAACTGAATGGAAGGTGGATCACTGCATCCCAAGTCATGGATATTGCACAGCTTTTGCATGGATGTGTCAGTGCTACCCCTATTTAGATTCATTTGCTTCAGGCTGCTTTTATTTTTTTCCCCAAGACAAAACCACATGCAAACCACTGAAGCTCCCATGCCTTTTGACCTTGCCAAGCTTTGTTAGAGCATCTTATCTTTACACAATACCCACAAGCATGCATAGGACACTAGAATCAGTGTACCAGAAACTCAGTGCAGTTTTGAGTCACAGCCCCATAGGCTAAGAAGATGTGACATATATTTCCATATCAAAACAAGAAAAACCTTTCTTTCCCCTCTTCACTGATGCATAACATCCCAAAAGGCAAGAATGGCCTTCAGCTAACACAGATCAATTTTCTTTCAGCTTCAATCACCATTTAATTACTGTTGACTTCTTTAACCTTTTTCTCTTCCTTTATGGATTAGATTCCTTTATAGTCTGTTGCCATTTGCTTTCTCTGTGACATAATCAAACTTAAAATGGTATGATAAAATTTCACATTTTTCTTCTTCCTTCCTACCATTTATGTTCAATTTACTTCAAAAACCAAATCATTTCTTGAGGAGAAAAGCATTTTTAATGAATTGACTTTTAACTTATCTCTCTCCAGTATCTAGATGTCATTTGCTTTAAGCAAGTAATTGTTCAGATGATTGGATGGCATGTTGGATAAAAGCGCTAGCTTTTCAGCTCCTTACATTTCAGGAGAAAAACACCCACATGAAGGTATATTTTGAATGCAATGAGTTTTGTTGACTCAGCTTCATCTTCAGCAAATATTGCACATTTCAGTAACTCAGAGTCCACATAAAAATAGTTCAGTTAGCACGTTTTATCAGAAGAAAACCATTTCTCAGTAGATCAGAAGAGGAATGATTTTTGCACTAGTGGCTGTAAAAGTAGCAGAGATCCTCCCAGCCAAATTGGGGTATTCATTCCTTGCCACTTATTTGTTCTGCTGGATCAGAGGCCTGTATATCTGTGTCACTGTGCATGAACTGGTGTAATTCAGGATAGATTATGACCCCGTGCATCTTTTAAATTGATTGCTTTGAAACACCTTTAATTGCACATGTAATGAGCACACTCTGTTTTCTAGAATGTAAATTTTTAGGACTCAGAGTAACCCCATCTTGGCATTGATGCAAACACTTAATATCCCCTTTACAGGGAAATAGTAGCACCAAGGAGTTAGGCACTGAGTTGTGGAGCAGAATGATTTTTTATTTGTTGAATTGTAGTGGTCAAAGCAAAGAGTGGTTCTGCAATCACACAGTGTGACTGCTGTGAATTTGTTACTATAGATTTTATTTTGAGATCTTGTTTTTGAAAACATTTGTCATTGAACTTCTAATTTACTTGGAGCATTTGAGTTACAAGAGGTACTGACCATAATATTTCAGAGGAGTGAGGATGCTCTGAGGTATGTGTCATTATTGCCAGTAACTTTGATCCTTATGCATCCTTTAGACACCACAATTAACAGATTTACAAAAATAGTTTAATGGGATCTTAGCACTGATGTCCATTCAAGCTGTTTCTTTGGTTTTGTTACATCTCAGAATGTTGTAAATAGTAACGTCTTCTTCTTATACATCCAACCATTAAGAATGAGGTCAATTCTTGAGGGAAAAAGAGGATATGGAAAAGTACCAATTCTTACTAACATGATACTACATACTACTTGTCTCTTTTTTTAATGATATACAAATAATTAATTATTTATATTTTAAAGTTAATTGTTTCTGCACAATAGACTGTAATTAATTCACAGGGAAAAAAAAAACAGTTTATTTTTTGACACACTTACAGTAAAGTAAATTGATAAAATACTTTGAAAATAGTTGTACTAAATGGAGAGCCTGTAGAATAACAATAAAACACAAAATACAGATGAATATATGTGAAGTATAATCCTTTTGGGCTACATAGTCTCTTCTTGCAACCACCATAGGCTTGTTTTGTGTTGCTATGTGCTCCTCCACTCTGTACACTGCTCTACTGTGTGCTGAGATATGCACATACGTATTTAAAGCAGATGATGTAGCTTTCAGATCATTTAGATTAAGGATGAGCTTACTCTGCAGCACTGAAACCTAAATCCTTTAATAACTGTAATTGTGATCTGGGTGGTTTCAATGATCTGAAAACACTATGCATGACCCATTACGTGTTATATTAAGCTGATCGTTTTTAAATACACACGCCTATGGACATTAGACATTAAGACAAAATGCACATATCTGAGTTTAAAAACATCAATAAAAACACCTGCCTGCAATACTTCCAGATGTGATAGAATAGCCTTTGAAAAAGCCATCCATTTTAACTAAAACTGTTGCAATTTGTTCAATTGGCTTATAAAATTTAGACCTTTCTTCAGTGAGTCATTTATTTATATAACTTGGTCATACTATCCACAGCTATGAAAAAATGGAGCAAATCAGATCTTCTGCCATTCCATTTCACTCCTTTCTGTCATACATATTTCAGCACAGGAATATCTTTTCTTTACATATTTTAGAAATAACTGTGAAGAGCAATTTCTCAGAGTGACATTAGAAAATGTTAACTAAGTTGCTATCAGTCTTAAAGGATTTTATCCTCAAAGGTTTTGGTTTTAATGTAGGTATGTAATGTACAATGCAATGTAGACATTACTCTCATGCATCTGCCCAGAATCAATAATCAATTGCCCTAAATTAACAGATTATCTTGAGATTTCAAAATGTTTTTACTATATTTGAAAAGAATTTTATTCTTAAAAATATATGTGAAATTTTCCAAAATTAAGATTTTAAAAGGCATTACAAAATCAAAGCTCAAATTTTGAGAAAGAGTGAGGAATGAGCTAAAGCAAATGACTGGATCTGCCCGTGTTTATATAGCTCATAAAATGGGCAAAAGTTCAGAAAAACATGACTAATGTCAAAGATTAATAAAAAGTTTAATGATGCCAATTAAGCTGTTGCATGATGCGTTCAATTGTCTGTTATAAACCAAGCAGTTATTACAATGCAGTCAGACAGCAAATGTAATTTATATCATAGCTATTAATATTTGCCCTATAAATGACCTGAAAGGATTTTATCTTAAGCATGTAATACTTATTTCTGATTTTTAACGTTCACTTTATCCAAGCAGGATCTGAAAATCCCATGTGAATTTGAAATCCAACCTTTTGTACTGAGGGAAAATGTATACTCTGATAGCTGAAGATTTTTGGGGGAAATATTGTTAATGGGACAAATTCTGAGGCTTCTCAATGTGTATGTCATCATTCTCTTTATGGAAGATGCTATCCAGGAAAAAGACCCCTGTAGGAAGTAGAGTTCCCTTTGGAAGGAGGATGCCACTAGAAAGCGACAGTGGCTATTCCTTGGGATGAGTGAATTTAATATTTGTTTGTGATGCTCGTGAGCCAAGGACCAGGCTTGTTTGTCATTGCCACAAATACACATAAATGCACAAGGCTCTACAATTCCCACTCCTTATGCTTTGCACCAGGGAAGGACAGAGGAAGCGGAGAGCTTCCCCCATGTCAGACACCTGAAGAGCAGGGCCATTCCAGTTAGATGTAGCACAAGGTCTGGGTGTACTCACAAATGACACCTAATGTACTGCACTGAGCATGAATGCAAAGATGTAATTGGAAATGCTCGTGTTGCCGAGTTCATGCTTTGCATGAAAATAGAGTCAGTGGAATATATTTTCAGTAGTTTCTAAAGATCAAATTCTCCTAAGTACAGGACGATGACACACCAAGCTTTTCTTGTAGCGGAAAATTAAACAGTTTTTTCCTTTGTCTATTCACCATGCACAAAATGCAGGGACCTTCTCTCATCGTGCAGGAAGCCTCCATAGCTCTGCGTGGTAGAGCAGTTCCAGCTAATGGGCTGCATATTGGACAGAAATCTGTAGTCATTTTATTAATGGATTACTCCTGGGAGACCTTACCAACTGTCATGGTTTTTTTCCAGCTTTGAGGAGTATGACTCACAAAAGGAGGATATAAATATTTTGAGGTATGACATGAAGTTAGAGAAGAAAGCAAAATGCTAGAATAATAAGTCTCTTAACAGCATACAGAGTAGGTATTACATGTATCCTTCTGTACATGCAAAAAAAAAGATAGTTTATCCACAGACTATTACTGTCAATAAAAACCCCATCAGGTCTGTGCAAATGAAAACTGAAACTAGTGTCCTGTTAATACAAATTTAACTTAGGAGACTGCTGCAGTTTCTGCTTGAGTTGAGTAGGAAGGAACAAATTCCAAATCCAAGGAGCTCAGTACTTAAGGATCCACATGAGATCTCAGATGGGTCAGCCAAAAATATTATACTGAAACTTTTGTGGTCTCCACTTGGCATTCCTGACACCTTCCCATCCTCTGCCGGAGTGGAGTCCCTGCATGTCACACAAAAAACACAGTCACAGTCCAAGTGTTTTAATATGACAAAGATGTATTTCTTCACTCAAATAGAAAGATGGCAGTTTATTTTGTTTGCGTGTTATTTAAGGCTAGATGGGAAAAGGATAATATTTTCAGCTGGACTTCAAAAGCATGCTCGCCAAATAAGGCAGAACTGCTTTTTGACAAATTAGAATGGATGAGTGTTTATATGTAATCTGTCATTTATTTGTACAAATCCATATTTAGCATGTAAATAGATACTTGTTGCTGGACTCTATTTCTATAGTTGGTCAAGTCCAAACCCTAATGTGCATTGTGCCAACACTAACGCCCCCAAATCTGCATTCCATTTCTAAAGTTCAAACCTATTTCTAAATTAAAATGGCAGTTTTCCAAGAATGTGACTACCAGTAAAGATCGTGGTTGTGCTGGGATCCAGTGTAATACCCACATGGCATTTATTTTTCTCTGTCTTCTCACAGACCTATTTCTGATAATCAAAAATATTTATTCTATTCTAAGAAGATTTAATCACTACTTCAAGTGAACATTAGTAGAAATAAGCATGATTCAATAGGATGTGCCAAGTACAACCAACCATGGAGAATTTGATAGAATCATAGAATCATAAAATGGTTTGGGTTGGAAGGGGCATTCAAGCTCATCTAGTTCCAATCCCCTGCCATGGGCAGGGACACCTTCAACTAGACAAGGTTGCTCAGAGCTCCGTCCAGCCTGGCCTTGAACTCTTCCAGGGATGGGGCACCCACAACTTCCCTGAGCAAACTCTTCCAGTGTCTTACTATCACCATGGTAAAGTTTTTTTTCCCTAATATTGAACCTAAACTTACTCTCTTTCAATTTTAGCCCATTACCCCTTGTCCTGTCACTACGTGTCCTTGTAAATAGTCCTTCTTGCCTCATCTTTCCTGTAAGTTCCCTTTAGGTACTGGATGGCTGCAATTAGGTCACCCCTAATCCATCTCTCNCCATGGAGAATTTGATAGAATCATAGAATCATAAAATGGTTTGGGTTGGAAGGGGCATTCAAGCTCATCTAGTTCCAATCCCCTGCCATGGGCAGGGACACCTTCAACTAGACAAGGTTGCTCAGAGCTCCGTCCAGCCTGGCCTTGAACTCTTCCAGGGATGGGGCACCCACAACTTCCCTGAGCAAACTCTTCCAGTGTCTTACTATCACCATGGTAAAGTTTTTTTTCCCTAATATTGAACCTAAACTTACTCTCTTTCAATTTTAGCCCATTACCCCTTGTCCTGTCACTACGTGTCCTTGTAAATAGTCCTTCTTGCCTCATCTTTCCTGTAAGTTCCCTTTAGGTACTGGATGGCTGCAATTAGGTCACCCCTAATCCATCTCTCTTCCAGGCTGAGCAATCCTAATTCTCTCAGCGTCTCCTGCTATGAGAGATGCTTCCATCCTTCTGATCAACTTTATGGCCCTGCTATACACTCACTCCATGTCCTTCATGTCCTTCCTCTGGGCACGCCAGAGCTGGGTGCTGTGTTCCAGGTGGAGTCTCTCTCACCACAGCAGAGCAGAAGGGAAGAATCCCCTCCCTGCCCTGCTGCCCACACTGCTCTGGATTCAGCCCAAGACGCATTTGGCTTTCTGGGCTGTGACTGCACGTGGTCAGGTCATGTCCAGCCTCTCATCCACCAGCACCCCAAAAGTCTTTCTCAGAAAGGCTGCTCTCAACTCATCCTCCAGCCTTTTTCCATTTCTGTGTATGGATTCTGTATCTAATATGTTCTTCTTTAAATTTCAATTAGAGAAAAGACAAGAGAAACCTGCGGTTTACACTCCAAAAAATGTATCACTGTTAACAGTTATTCTGGTGTTCATACTGCACTTTCTTTGTTAGCATTGCCTATTGCTTTTAAATGTTATTTAAATGTGTGGCCTATACCAGATGTTATGTTGAGGCATTGGATACAAGCAAGTTTCAGGGACTTGAATAGCACACAGGTCTGTGAGATTTGATCCCTTGAGGTTTCCAAGTACCCAGCTAGTCCCTGTGGAATGAGATTATCTCACCAGACTTTGGAGGTCTAACTGCTTATGTCTAAAGTCAGTGAAGAAGGCATGAAAAAGAGAAATTACTCCCTTTTCCAATAAATACTCAAGTAGCTGGGGTGAACAATCTTCTGTGGGTGCACATTATGCAAGGTTAATTATAGTGTTGGGGTTTTTTAATGAGGATAATTATTAGACATATGAAGTCAGATTAGGTTTGGCTTATCCTCAGACAAAACCAAAGCTCAAAGCAAAGTTGGACAGTTCAGGATTAGAGCTTTGCATCTGAAAAGTCCCAAGCGCATCACACAAGAAGAAGCTGTGATTTTGAACTGCCATTTTCCGAAGACCATATTTGTCACAGGGAAGCTATATTCTTCACCTGACTTCTTCCTCAATCCTTTTATCTTACAAATTAAGTAATATTTATCTGTAAATAAAGCTACTGAAGTGCAAAAATTATCTAGAAGTGCTGATCCCGCAGCTTGACATGACCATTAGCTTTGGTGCCTCAGTGGCTGAGAGGTAGGTAGGCATGGGATGGAGCTGGAGCGAGGCAGGTTAGTGAAAGAGATATTAGGGGCCCCACTTGCCTCATCTGGGGGCAAAACACACAAGAGCTGTAGGCACACCAGTGCTGATGAATTTAAAATCCTGCTTGTCTACCTCTGGGCAGCAGCCAGTGTCAGTCGGCAACAAGATCTTGGAGAATTCTCACAGTGGGGAAGAAAGACGGCAAGGGTGTAAAAACAAATGGAAAAGGATGTTGGTTCTGGGTTAGAGAAAGATACAAAAAGATCAGGGTATAACAATGACTAAATCACCTTTTTGCCGTGGCTGTTGATGGCTGTGATCTGTTGTTACCAGCAGGGACTCTGCCTTCCCAAGACAGATGGGACTGGGAGACTTGCACAGGGAGGTTGCAGATTTGGTTTACTCAAGCTGCCTTTACTGCAGATCCAAATGCCAGTGAATGCCACCAACCTCACGTAACAAACTGAAGCTAAGAGGCCTTTGTAATTTTTGCCTCTTATCTTAAAGGGCTTCTGCAGCGCTGTGTAAAGCCAAGCTCCAGCTATCGGGAAGTACAGCTGTCTTTATCTGCCTTCAGTAGTGCTCATAAGCAACTTACTGCCTCATTACCAAACCTGAAGCCAGAAATGGATTTGCACAGGGACAGAATGATCATGCCCAATGTCAGGTGAAGGACATTTGCTTTCATTATTTTCCCCTTGTCTCTTGTATTATTCACATATTTCCTCTTCTTTAAAGTCTTTTCTCTTGATTATTAATGTATGAAGAATGCTGGCTGCACGGTTCAGAACATGACAACACCTGAGAAACCCCAAAGAGGCCAAGCATTGATATGTGTTATTTATAGGATTTCAGGCTTCTCTGCATTTCCCTCAGTTTCTGGGATTTTATAATTAGAGAGAGAGAGAAACTACCAACTCAGATTCAGATGGTGAAAGAAGCTCCAGAGCTCTGTATTGACCTATTTATGCCAGAATTCCTCTTTAATTGTTAAAACATTCCTGTTGTAGGGGGTCAGAGGCTTCATGTATTAATGCACAAAGTCATGGGACTGAGTTGAATAATTTATTAATTGCTTTTATGCACCATACCTAGGGCTTTTTTGGAGGAAGGGTAAAATATTTAGCGGATTAAAACAATGTGTTCAAGTTATTTATACTTGGTACAAGTCTTATGAGCTGCTCCAGGAGATGAGATTGTTTAGCCAGGAGAAAAGGAGGCTCAGAGGGGACCTAATAGCTCTCTAAAGTTTCCTGAAAATAGGTTGTAGGGAGGTGGGGATCAGCCTCTTCTCCCAGGTAACAAGTGAGAGAACAAAAAGAAAAGTCTTTAAGTTGTGCCAGGGAAGGTTGAGTATGCGGAAAAAATTCCTTCACCAAAAGGGTTGCCAATTGTTGGAACAGGATGCCCAGGGAAGTGGTTGCTTCACCTACTCTGAAGGTATTTAAAATCACAGAATCATAGAATGGTTTGGGCTGGAAGGGGCATTCAATATCATCTAGTTCCAATGCCCCTGCCATGGGCAGGGACACCTTCCATCAGACCAGGTTGCCCAGGGCCCCATCCAACCTGAGTGACCACTTCCAGGGATGGGGCACCCGTAGGTCCCCTGGGCAATCTGTTCCAGTGCCTCACCTCCCTCAGAGTAGAGAATTTCTTTTGTAAAATGTTTTGAAATATTTGTGTGAATAATGTTATGTGGACAACATTTAACCTCAGTTTGGTGAGTCAAGCAAAACACTATTTATCAGGGTCTTCTGGCTGAACACGTGCACACGGCTCTCCATCCATGGCCGGAAGCAATGACCTGTACAGAGCCCAGCACTCTGCTTGGGAGGGCTTTTCCAAAGGCATTTCCAGATTGTCTGGACCCAACTGGCCACTTCAGACCATTATGGCAATGACTCACACATTTACTAACTGCTGGAAAAGACCAGAGCAACTGATAGAGCACAATTACTGCTCAGGGTCTGGCTATTTTCCTGCCTTTAGTGACTAAAAAAGGTATTTTCTTATAGAATACTTGTAATCCTAAATTTCTATTTTGTGTTCACTAAGAACACAGGAACTCAACTTTTTACTAGCTCATAGCCCTCTGTTTTTTGGGTTTTTTTTTTTTTTTTTGGAAAATGTAGTTATTATCTTTTTATTTTAGATACCACCATTAAAATAGACAGAAGAATGTAAAATATATGTACAGGGCTATGATTGCTGAACAGTTTGTTTAAATTAGAGAAATTCTATATTTTGAAATTGTACAAATAACATAGAATATTGGATTATGAAACTAAAGATAACATTAAAAGGATAAGGAGCTGTAAAAGAACATGAAAAGACAAAGAGTGATTAAAAAAATACTTCTCAATAGTCTTCCATTTTCTTTAAAATCACAGCTTTATACCAGTTGTGTAAAATAGTGCCAGGCTTTATGCTGAGAGAGTCTCTGGAATATTTATGTTCTTGATTTTTTCTTGTAATGTTTAGAGATTACTTTTGTCAAAGGGTTTATTTATTAAACACATTCTAACAACTTTTACTTCTATGCAGTGCCACACAATGTTTACTCATTTTTCTATTTGCCTGAATTTTCTATTAAGTTTTTAAATTACAAATTAATTGCATACTACTTATAGAAACTTACTATGTGATTGCTTGTTATGGCCCTGTGGTACTGCTGCTTTCCTAATTTGGATGATTTTCTTTCAAAAAAGAAAGTAAAATGTCTTCAATGATAAGCTTCAGCATGAGGACTGAAGGTGTCTTCTGAGGTGTGTCAAAAGTGACAGCAAATGTCAAAATTAACTTGGAAAGTTGCTGCTTCATGAGATAGAGAACCAGTCCACCAACTGGTACGTGCCACGAAATAGTTAATGAAAAAGGTATAGGAGGCCCTTAGTACAGTCTTTTGGGAGTGGTTTCACTCTGTCCTCTTAGCTCAACATAATAATTTTACTCCTTTTGCTACGCATGCTGCCAGGCCACACCATGCATCATCCCATGATATCCAGTTGATACCTGCTGCAGCTGATCAACTGGACACTAATCAAACAGAAGGGGAAAGAAGTGCCTAAATACCACAATCCAAAAGGGGCTCTAAAATGCAATCAGTAACTCTAAAAGATGTGACTCAGCCTTCCTGGCACAGGCAGACACAAGCTCAATAACTCCAGATTTTTCACCTTTTTTTTCTGCTACAAGGACCTGATTTCCCTGTTCATTTTAGCAGCCCTTTCTGCCAATATATATTTGAATTTTTCTTAGGATGGTCACAGTTGGCAATTTTCTGTGGAAGGTGCTGTCCTGGTTTCAGCTAAGATACAATTTCTTCTCAGTAGCTGTTACAGTGCAGTGTTTTGGATGCAGAATGAGAATGGTATAGATATTACAGTGATGTTTTGGGGTTTTTTTTGTAAGTCTTAAGGCAAGAGCTTCCTTGTCTCATGTTCTTCTGGAAAGGAAGCACACAAAAGAAACTGGGAGGCAGCATAGCTGGCGCCCAGGTTAACCAGAGGGATATTCCATGCCCAGTTTAGAAACTGGGAGGAGTTGCCCAAAAGGATGGCTGATCTGGATTTGGGAAGAGTGGTCTGATACTGGTCAGCAGGTGGTGAACAATTGCATTATGCATCACTTGGTTTTCCCCGTTCTATTAACATTATTATTATTATTATTTATCATTATTATAGAAATTTACCTTATTTTCATTTTTATTACACTTATCTCACTCAAGTCGCACTTTGAATGCCTTCCCCATTCCTCCAGGGTTTACATTTACATTGTCACAATGAGTTATGTGAGGAAGGAAAGGCTGTAAGCAACAAGCAGCATTGTTTTAACTGTCAGAATACTTTTACAATGATTGTCAGACCCCTAAGGTAATTTCCACACTCCTCAGTCCCACACACAACCAGACCCTTCTTCCTAAGTGAAGACAGCACAAGAAACTTCCACAGGACCATGCTTAGGAGGGCTGGCTCACTTTGTCCGTGTAGCATCCTCTCAGCACGGGATCTCTCCTACACCACTGCTGTGAACAGGAGGCAAAGGCTGCCACGACCCAGCCCTGCAGCACCAGCAGGTTCCTAACTTGTGTTTCCCATGAATGAAGTTCTCAATAGGGGAAATCTAAAATGAACAAATCCTTCAGATCAACCCTTGCAAAAAGATTTCTCTCTTTCTGCCACAATCTGGAAGATTAATGTGGCGAGTATGTATGGCTGCTAAGTGCCTGTGTATGCCAGTCCAAGAATTAATATATGCTTTGCAGTTGATCAGTCACAATGAGAAAATTGCAATCAGTTGGCATTTTTAATAAAGAAATTAATGGTACACTTCAGTTAGATGACACTGATAAGTGACTGCTTCAGGCCTGAGCTGCTCATCTCTATTTATAACTATATAGCTGAGGACA
The DNA here is from genome assembly GCA_013397315.1 of Donacobius atricapilla. NCBI lineage: Eukaryota > Metazoa > Chordata > Aves > Passeriformes > Mimidae > Donacobius > Donacobius atricapilla. Next base: position 375,303 of record WBMY01004999.1, on the reverse strand, counting down.
GAAAAAAAGGACGGGGGTGGGAGAGAAAATAAATCCCCAATGAATTGCTATTAATTGCTTCCCAGTGTACTGACTCACCAGATTGTTTGCCAGAAGACAGCTTTTGACAATTTTGTTTTTTCAGTATTCATCTTACCTCACTGTGTAAATTTACACTGCAGCCCTGAGCAGAGCACCCTGCCCTGTCTTGGTGGCCAGAGAGAAGGGGGCATTACTGGGACCTGGTGACCTGGATGGTGTCTGGCTCCTGCTTTTAGGTGAGGTGGATTGCTCCCTAACCTAGCAAGGGAACCTGGGATGATTAGCAGAGATTTAGCTCTGACCTATTTTAGATGTTTTTAACTAAGCAAGTGATTCCCACTTTGTACTTTTGTTGCCTTAATTTCCCATTAAAAAAGTGATTATTGCACATGATCAAAGACAAGTTGTCTGTGAGACCTTCCAAAGTGAGAGGTGTGCCACAATGACTGACAAGATATAAGAAGTCATGAGTGCAAGAGAGCTAAAACTGTCTTAGTATAGACAGGTGTTGCAGTGAATATCAGACAGCTCAGGTTGACAAATTCAGTTCAGCTCACTCAAGAATCTGTAAACATTGATATTGGCTCAAACTTCATCTGACTCCTTTCACTCCTGGCAGTGAAATCTTGGAAATGCATCAATGTGTTATTGGAAAACTCTTGGGAAGCATTTCAGTAGTTCTAATTCAATCCCTAACTAGGAAGTATAGAAGGAACAGGGAAAAAAATGTTTTTAAACCTATTAAAGCATTGGCAACACCAGCCCTGATGGTGTTGAACAGAAATGAACAGAGTGTGTCTCTGGAGGGAACAAGGAAGCTTGGCTTGCCTGGCACACTGGAGCATGCAAGAGAGGCAAGGGGGACCACGTGGATGCAGGGAAAGAGTCTGCGTTGCTGTCCCACTTGGAAATGCTGGTGTGTTTTTACAGGGTGACAAAGGATAAGGAAGCTGATACAAGAGCACCAGAATATTCTCCCCATGATTTTCTTTCCCCTTGGTGTGTTGGGGCTCAAAGTCAGAAATCCTTCTAACATTCCATGATCCATGAGATGACAACTTAAGCTGGTGCAGGCTGTACTGAACTGTGAGAGGTCAGGGTTGCCCTGCAGGGCCAGCACCAGAACCGTGGCCAGAACTGTGTCATGGAAAGCTGCAGCCACTTAAGCCACAAGAGAGAGCAGAGGGAGGACACCAACAAGCTGCTCATGAAGGATTTCTTGTGGGTCACTTTGCTTGGGGCATCATCCTTTTGGGAATCACAGAGTAACTGCCAGATGGAGCCTAAGGATTGTGCTGCTGAACACAAGTCAATGAGGCTGCAGAATAAAAGCCTCTTTCTGACAATCAGTACAAAAGTCACCACTAGTAATGGAAAAGATTTTATGATACTGACAATGAAGCACTAAATTTGCACCAAATCTCCAGCAGTAGGTATGACACTGACATGCATTTAGCATGTTTTGGGGGATGGGGAGGATGGAAAGTTCAGAAAGGTGGCTGGAGTAGTTCTTGAATCCACTTCTCACCCTGTATGTCTACAGTTTCAACAAAACCCTTTTTTTTTTTTTTCTACATTCACATAAATATTATCTGCACAAGAATGTAAACAACAGTAAAAATTGGAATCTGGACACAGGTCAGCTCCTTGAGGAGGGCTTGCTTTCTGAAGACATGCACATGCACACAGTCCTGCAGCTTTACAGCCTATAGCTGTAAGATCACATCAGACATGAAGAGAATAACTTCTCATGCCAGTTATGTCTTCGAACGATAGAAATGTAATACAAAGTATCCCATGCCTTAAACTGCATTTTCTAGCTGTATCCACGTAATGCTTTCAACAAAATTAATCGTGCTTTTCCATTACTGTTGAGAACTGTGATTGTTGATAGTGCCCCACTCCTCTTGCCTTGTTGGCAATTCCCCATGCGTAGCTTTTTCACGTGTCACTAGGAGACGCTGCCCAGAGAGATTTCACTGCTGAGCATCTGTGTTGTGCCTAATAAAATGCTGAGGTGTGAAATGTCTGTCACAGAACAGCACTATGATGAAACAGCATGAAAAAATATCTTCCCAGCCCTCCTGGACAACTGTGGAGAAACATATCACCTAATCTCTCCTGAAACCTGTAACCTCAAGCAAGGCATTGATTGCACACAGAAGCAAATTAATTAAGGATTGTGCCCATTTTTCAGCAGTCTCTATGACTGCTTTTATTAGTGTAATTTTGAAATATTAAGCCTATGAAGGAGAGGGGAATGATGGTAATAGTCTTCCTTTACAACCCCTCCTGACAAATGTGTGTTGCTGGCCATGAACCTGTGTTCAGCTCCTCATGCAATGCAACATCACCTGGCTCAGCAGTTGCAGTAGCAACAGCTTTGCCTACACTCTTATTCCTTCATGAGGCACCTCCAACCCGCTCTTTTCTCGCGGGTAGAGGACCCAACCCCCTATTACCAAAAATGATTTAATAAAAACAGCACTGTTCTTTAGAAGACTGCAAATGTTCTTTCTTCTGTCTGTGCACCTAGAGCTCAGTTCCCTACAAAGTGAAGGAGAAACAAATCAGCTTGTTTTCAGAGGATTTACCTGAGACAAGGTGCATTTATTCAAATGACACTGCTAAGGGGAATCAACCTTGATCCAATGCACTCATGAAGCTTCACCGCTTTGCTGTGGCTGAGGATCCAACTCACACTGTGTACAGACAGAAGAGTCACTCCTCACAAGAGACACCACAAAAACTCACAAAACCATTTTCATCAATAGGTCGGAAAACCACTTTTGACAGAATATGGTCAGACAGAATTTTTGGTGCCATTTCAATTTCCATTAAGCTCTACAATAAGATGGGATGTGTTCTTTGCACCTGGTTTGTAGAAATCTGACATCATTATAAACAGAAAATACTTGGGAGAGAAGAAAGGAAAAGCTTTTAATATTAACTCAGTTTAAGACTCAGAAGTTTCCCATTGAGTATTATTTGTAGCAATGGTACTGGTCCAAGCTAGGGCCTATTTTTCACTTTTTGAAAAGGGTTGTTTTTATTAGCACATGCGTATACAGTAACAAATAACTACTTTAAAGCATTTAATGTAAAATTTGCCCTCGTAAACTAGCGGGAACATACCTTGAAATTTGTGGAGTCTACAGATAAGCTAGTGTGCAAGAACATAATATTCTATGGTTTTGATGATAAAGTAGTAATTTCCCTCATTAGCATATATAAACCCTTAAATGACCTATAGGTATTTAGACTTGTTTTATTCTGAATATACTTTTCTTAGTATTACAAACCTCACCCACTGTTTAATTCTAGAAAAAAAAAATTATACAAGGTATTTTCTGAATATGTTTGTTTGAAAGCCTGCTTGGCAGCACATAAACCATCACCAGTATCAGCTGGAACAAAGGCAGAGAACCTGTAGCTCAGCATCCAGCACATCTGATGACAGCCTGGCAGAGAGAAAGGGCACGTCCTCATGGCTCAGAATTTTCACTCCGTGTCAAGCTCTTCATAATAAAATCCTTGGAATCCACCTGCTAAAGCCGTTGGTCTAAGAAGCATGCTTATAAAAGCCTCTGACTTTGAGGTCTGCTTTCTGGGACTAAATCATATTATTTCATCCTCTGAAGGAAAGCTGACATTGGTGGGAGTTGGTGGCCACATTAAAGGACAGAGTTTGACCCTGTGGCTTAAGAAAAAAATAAAAGATAGGACTCTAAGGTTCAAGTCCATATTACTGCTTGACAAACTGAAAGGAGTGAAATCATTGCCTTATGAGGAAAAATAAAAATTAGAACATTTTTGGCTGCAAGACCTATAAATCCACATCCACATGTGCATACTTCATATTGGAGACTTTGAAATAGTCTGGTAGTCAATCAATCCCTCAGTACTTGGTAGCTTAGACAGGTCAGGAGAGATGAGCCCTTACTATAACTTTTTGTTAGAGTTAGCAGAAGAACTTATTTGCAGCTGCTTATAACTTTTATTTTTTAACCATCTTTAAGCACTGAAGAAAATCATGCTGGGTGTATGACTCTGGATGATTTTCTAGGAGAAACTTCCAGCACAAGTAATTCTCCTGTCTCTGAGAATGAGGCTAAGGGAGGAAAAAGCATTATTTTGTCCATGTGGGCCCATGTGTTCATGTGGGGACTGAGAGGCTCAGCAATGCAAACTGCTCCAACTACCAGCTCTATAACTTTAAAGCCCCAGCATGTGTGAGCACTCTGTATAAAGAAGTCCTCCCCATGACTCCAGCTGCTGGCTGTATCACTTCTGACTAATGAGAGGCAGAAGCAGAAGAGGAAGAAGGCAAGTGGCAGGAGAAGGCAGCAGAGGTGCCACAGATAAATGGGGAGGAAGGATGAAAGGGGAGCGCTAGTCTGTAAGACACTTCCACCAGCGCAGGACCCGAGACCTGATCCTCAACAGTCTGCTGTCAGCAAATGCCTGGGAAAACCACTGATGGAAACAGCATGGCAGTCCTTCCAGGAGATGGCTCAAACAACATGCTATTGCTATTGGTTGCTTCAAGTCACCCAATACCAGAAACCTGGAGTATTTATCCCTCCTGAGATGATCTGGACAGTGACTTGGAAATTTTCAGCTTTCCATTTCTAAAAAAGGGAAGAAAATGAATTGGACAGCTCTTAAAAGAAGACCAAAGTCAAGCACGGAAGATATGGGAAATCCCTGAGTCCCTTTGGACTCCTGCTGCTCCCGTGAGAGGACAGAGCAGCACAAGAAGTGACTACATGCCCATTTTTCTGTGGGCACCCTGACTCATTCAGAGCACAGGATGGTCATTGCTTGGAGCATGAACCCTGGTTCATGGATGAGGGATTGTGAAGGATTGCTTCATCCAGACACGGAAAACGTGTCCTGGGTCACACAGGATGCTACAGAACAGTTCCAGTCTGTGGTTCTCATTTTGTTGTCATGAATCACAAATGTTTTCCTCTGCAAATACAATCACAAAGAGCTGCTTTTTTTTTTTTCCTGTTGTAATGTTATTGATCATATAATGCAATCCCCAGGTTCTTCAGGGAGAGGTGATATTTTCATGAGATTAAAGGAGAGAAGAGGCAAATTTTTTTTCAAATTTTCAGGAACGCAAATAAATGGGATGTGGAACAGCAGCAGTAAGTAAGAACAGTTGTAGACCCTATGGGAAGAAAACAAGCATAACAATCATACTGTTAGAAACTGACATGAGGACTATTTTTAAAGAGTCCAGGTCAAAGTCAAAGCAAGCCCGCATTGTTCTCTAGGATCAAATATTTGACCTTACAGGCATGTAACGTGGAGATCTGCATGTTAAAGTTAGGGATGTGGAAAAACCAGATACAAATACAGTACCCTGTACCCTCCATTCAATTGCTTTTTTGAACTCATGTCAGATTACAATGACTGTAAACCAGTGAAATGCTCATGATCTCTGTCCAATGCTGGTAGAGGCAGAGAAATCAGCTTTAGCTGAAATTATGTTTTATAGCTATGAGGAAAAAAGCAGTCAGGCACTGAAGACTGCTTTTACCTAGCACTTGAAAGAGAGCTCTTTCTCCTAAAAATCAAAAGGCTTTGGTAAGGGAAGGGGAAAAACCCATAGCTCTTGGCTCTACTGTTTGGTAAAATAAAGCACGTTTTCCAATATTTTTCTTCCAGCATTGTGCTGAAGATAATTTATATAGGAGTTCGAGAATCAAAACAAAAGCACTAGTGAAGAGGCAAAATAGAGGAATGGAAATATCTTATAAATATCTCTAAAGTCTAGACCTACAGAAAAGCTGGAGCTTACTAAGTCAGTAAACCATTTTTCTAATTTTGGAGAGTCCTGCCATTTTGCAGCTTCCTTATTGTACAGTAATCAAAGGAATGAGCTAAACTCTTCCTAAAGGCATGAATGTAACACGCAAACTAGAAAGGAGTCCTCTTCTAGAGCCTGTTCCTGTCTTTCACACCTAGATGTAGAAAAACAGGACACAAAATAATGGGGAGTAGGGGAATAAAAAAAGTATCCACAAACAAAAAACACAAACCAACACCCTCCCCCCTCCTCATCCTCACCACTTACAAACCACATGCTATATTTTTTTTATTCTCAATATCCTTGTTTCTCTGATGCAAACATTGTCACTATCCAGTCAGTACGTGCAGGACTCCCATTCAAGTAAAAGAAGTAAAAGAACATTTGAAGGAAGGCAGCCCTGGCTCTTGTATGTATTATCCTTGCTACTGTTATTTTTACAACTGAAGAAGATATCATTTTAACATTAAAGTTTTCTGGGCTTAGAATAATTTCATCAGCTCTCTAGAGCTTGACAAAGAAAAGGAGACAAAATCAGAAAGCTATCAATAACTTTTCTAACATTTTCACTAGAAAACATTAGTAAGGTATGCATTACATTTTTAACTGTAATTTTTTGGAAGAAAACAAAATCAGAAAGAACAAAAACACACCCCCCACTAAACCACTTAATATGCTTTGCCAGCAAACACATTAATTTGTATGTCTTGGATTCTATCTGCAGCTGATATTCTCTTTAATCAAAAATACTGAACAGAATCAAAGAAAAATGCTGATTTATATTTTATTGCTCATGTTTTATCTTTCTCACTTGCATAAAAGACCTATTTTCTGTACTGTTAACAGATCTTAATTTAAATATGTTAACACAAACATTTGTATGCCTATTTTACATATAAATACCTTGTATAAGTAAATAACAATGCATACATATATATGTAGATATGTAAGTATACAGATATACAAACTTCAATTACTTTTAAAAATACATCAAAGAAAGTCACTATTGTTATCCACCAGCTGTGACCAGAACTGCCTCTTTAACATGCTGCATTTAATGAGACATTATGTTAGCATTTCCTATTCCCTGTATTTCCCTGGGAAAAAAAAAAAAATCTATGTTAAAGTCAGTAAGGGAATTATGTAAATAAAGTACCAACCCTGATGAAACTGCAATTATATATCTCGGCAGCTGTGTACATTCGTTTATGGTAGATGATTAACTAGAAAATTGTTTGCATATTTGTTACATGGAGCATTTGGCAATTTAACTATTAGCTATGAAGGTTTAGCCAAAAGTCATTAAAATGCTTAGACTAGTATCGATCACAGGTGGTACTGTTTTAGGAAACTTATCAAATGCCAAAATGTAAGAGATACCTTAAACAAAGCACTATATCCACAGAGGGTTCCATGGGATGTGAGTAGGGACCAGGTTGGACATTTAATCCACCCACTTGGTGGTTCATGGGGACTCAAAAGAACCAGGTTCTGACTTCTCCTGTTTGAGGGTGATTTCAGCCCTAACACTGGCACCACTGAAGTTGCCTTGTCCTTTAGACCCTTTGATAATCTATGACGAGCGACACCTTTGCTACAGGCAAAATTTGAGTATATCTCTAGGACTTTACAGGTAGATCTGGGCGATTTGAGAACTGGATTCCAGCTCTGCTTTCATAGATATTTGGTGTAAATAACACAGTCACAAGTGCTATACTGGCACAGGGATCATTATAACACAGAATTCTTCTCCCTCTTTTATCTACTGAATGTGCAAATTTTAGAAGGAAGAACGACCCCCATCAAAAGGCTTGTAAATATTTTGTAGTATGGGTTAAAATCTTCTCAGAAAGGAAACTGCACCTTGTTTTCCTGCAGTTTGGGTAAGTGTACTGACACCTGAACTGTGGGAAAGAGCAGACAGCCTCTTCCAGGTGTGACTGAAGGGTGGCTGAAGACAGTTTACCACTGCCACCCAAAGATTACTTCATTGAGCAAGTGGAATATAATTGTGGCTTGCTTATTTTTGCGTATTGTGTCAAATGAATAGAGACAATCAAGCTTAGTACTAAAATAGATGAAGGCTTTTGTGTATTTCATTCACCAAATGCTGTAGCAAGCAGTATCCACCAGATAGCTGCCTAAAAAGTACCTGTGTTGCTCTGAAGGCAGGTTCTGGCTGAAGTGAGCATGGGTACACATTTTGGAGTTTAAGAGTTCTCTGAAAGTTCTTTTTCTTCTTTTGCTCAGGGGGACAATAAATACTTCAGTTCTAATATTACTATACTTCATGATTTTCGTGAGAATATTACAGTATAAAAAGGGACAGTTTGGCCCTTTCTATTGTGACAGGCAGCTCACAGCTGCATAACTCTAGGGAGAAGCTGCTCTGCCTGAGACAGTTTGTCCTGACATGTTCACCATGTCTTTGTCCCCCTATTTTGCTGTAAGAGAGGAGCTGGTGCTTCCCTATTAACCATGCCAGCCTCTGTGTTGGGGGTTAGATTTGGGAGTTTTTTCCTTATAGAATTTTTTCCCATAAAGTCTCTAGGAGACTATTTACTGTGTGCTTATGGGTGCTTGACCAGGACAAAAGAAGTGACCAAAGGAAAATGTAACACCAGGGCTACACCCTTTTTTGGTCTCTGAGAGTTTTTCTCTCCGAGGGAAAAAGAAATACCACGAGGTTTTGGGCAGGTAAAGGACGGGGTGGGGGGCAGTTTCGCTCTCTTGCTCTCAGCATTGGAGAGTGGATGGTCAGGCTGCTCTTGCTGCTATCACCGGATCCATTCCTGAGGAAATCTCCCATTGTGTCCTCATATGCCCAGGAACTCTGAGCTCCTCTCCTCCTGCCCTGCCGGAGCTGGGCTGGCCCTGTCCCACCGCTGCTGCTTTTCTTTGGCACCGCTTTGGATGCGCTGTATCCCTGCACTGCCCGGCCCTGCCAGGACATCCCTGCCCTTCCAGCTACCACCCTGCAGCTTTGGTACATCCCACCCACCTGCCCGGGATTCTCCACCGTTCCAGTTTGGTACTCTCGGAGCCCTGCACCGAGACCAGACTGCCCTGGGCTTTGTGAAACAAAAGCCCCCTTGAGGTTCCGGGTTTTGTTTATCATTAATGCTGTAGTTGTTGTTGTTTGTTTGCCTTGTTGTACATACCAGTAAAGAGCTGTTATTCCTATCCCCATATCTTTGCCTGAGAGCCAATTTAATATCAAAGTTTTAATAATTTGGCAGGAGGGGTTTGAATTCTCCATTACAAAGGGACGTCCTGTCCTCCCTGGCAGATACCTGTCTTTTCTAACCAAGACACTCTGTCTGCTCTCGTCCCTGACTCCTTCCCAGTGTCTCACTTTCACAATCACTTTCTCCAAGCCCTGCAGATGCAGCCCTTGATTCCAGACATACTGAGCTCTGTGGCGTGCACAAGAAGATGTGCATGTGACCAAAGAGGCGCCCTGCATCCATTGCCAAACCTAGAACAAGCACTGGTCTGCTGGTACAGATACCCAGAGATCAAACCCAGCTCTAGCTGTTAGTTACAGACACAAGGCTCACTTGCTGTTTGGTGGAGAACAAAAAGCATCAGCATAAGCTCACGTGTGGCTGCAGCTGCAGTGCTGTGGATGTGTATGTGTATAAATTACTGCTGCACCCTGCCTGCTTCTCTCTGCCATCTCAGTATGCCTCTCCTTTGCCTTCTGCCCTGCTCTTGCAGACCCCCACTCACCTTCTCCCATCAGAAAGGAGGCATCTGAGCTCAGATTGCAAGTAATAAATTTATAAGAAAACCAGAAATCAAAAACCAGAAATCAGCTCATGATTCCCAAATCCTACTGATTAACCAGCTATCATCAGTATATGAGCCCATACCAGTTTAATTTTGCTGTGAAAATAAGCTGAAGAGTTTAAATAGCAAGTTGCACCTGCCCAAAAATGCACTGCTTTTATTTCTTTAAAATTCCAACCACACACCACATTTTTCCTGTGTTCTGTAACTTGCCTCGGCTGAAACCTCAGTAGCATCAGTGTATACCTGGAAGACTCATGAGGAATTAGAGAAATACATTGTTTGCTCTATTTGTGAAACATACTTTCCAGGAACAATATTTCCTTCTGTTCCCTGCTGTCAAATTTCCCCCCAGCCTGTTGCTATGGTGGTGCTGTGTGTATTCACTCGGCTTACACCACGAGCTGCCTTATGGCAAGGAGCTATTGTTTGTGCTCCTCTATAATGTAGTTTTGTCACTATGGACATAGCAGCCCAAGCAAATGATCTTTGTTACTAAAGCTACCAGAGTAGATCAGTTATTCAAGATGATCATTGACTCCCCAGCGAGGTGGGGGTTATGCTTCCAAGACCAGGTATAATTTTTCCCAGCAAACTTGATGATATATGGTTATTGTTGAGGAAAAACTAAGAAAATCTGAGCACAGCACACAGCCTGTGATGGAGTTTTAAATTTTTTCCTATAGGTTAAAAGACTAATTTCCCCCTTTAACCTGCTATAGGGCTCTCTGTCAGAGTCATCAGATGAGATGTCTGTCTTGCAGCAGTGCTGGGGGACTGGATTGCACTGTGGGACACCTTGTTGTGACAGATTCATGCAAAATATCAAATTAATCAAGTCCAGCTTTTCCCTCTTTCTCATTTTTCCTGATTCAATGCCCAAGATGATGAAGACTCCAGCAGGAAAAACAGAGGCAGAAAATCTGCTTGAGGAGTTGCCTTCCTAAATTAAGCAGGATAAAGAGGTGACCTGAATTTGTTTGCTCGTCTTTAAATAAAGAACTCATGAAATCTTAAAAAGCAGCTTTTGACTGTAAACAGTGACTTTGCCTATTTAATATAGCTTTAAAGACTTACACTGCCTCCCTCCACCTCCAGATAATGGGCTGACTTCCCAGGGAATACATTAGGAACATTGCCTTCCTTAGGCTCTGAGCTTGCAGTGGCTTAAATAACCAGTTTCTAGCCAGTCTGGCTGAAAAAATAGCCAAAACATAAAAGCATAAGACTCCTTCTGATGCATGGAGGTAGTGTGAGGTGTCTCAGGGCTCCTTTGCTGGCTCCCCAGGAGGCACTGCTGGCCTCACGGCTCTCTCCAGCTCTAATCTATGCCTATGGTGCAGCTTTGACAGATGCTACCAATCACTACCACCAAAGATACTGTGAAGTGATTGTCTAAATTCAGGAGACAGCTTTAAAATCATGCTGTTTCAAAATGCCTTATTTTGATGCTTTTTATTTGCCTTTGAGTTTGAGTTTTCAGAGTCATGCCAGTGATTGCAATCATGAAGCCTACATATTTTTTCCTAAAATGGGACTTCAGGCTGCCATTAACAGATTCTTTATGCAGATGAGGCTTTAAGAAAAAATCAAATATTTTAAGACTGGTAATCAAATCTTGAGAATTAACAACATTTTATGTCACTGGCTCCTTTGCCGTTCTCATTTCTTCCTGCCTCAAGAAACCAATTGTCATTGTAGGACACGAAAAAAGATGAGACTAAATATTTTTCAGAAGGCAGTGAGCATAAAGATGGCTTTATTGTCTAATTCTTACCACGTTTTATATGGTGTTCTGATACAGATTTAACATGATTGGTGAATAGAAATGACACCTCTTTAATCTTATTGGTTAAACTAGAGAAACAGAACAAAACACTACCTGGAGAAAATTGTTTTGAGAACGGATTAGTTGTTTACTAACACTGTTTTGAGAAGAGGCTTTTTCAAGATATGTTTCCCTTGGGAAAAGTTAGCAGCTGCTAGCAGGCTAAAATCTCTCAGACTCAGAAATGTCAGGCCCACAACCAATTCCTCCATGTCAGATAAGTGAGCCAGGATACATGACACCCATCCAAAACTGGAGTGCATAAACACAATATGCAGCTCAAGCCAATTTCATCTCACCATCTTTAATAACAGCTCCATTTCAGAGTATTTGGAGAGTAGAAAACTAAGAATAAACAGTAATAGTTTTTCCTGATTAAAAAATGCTCCAAATGGGTTTTTATTTTTAATGAGTTTCCTTTAATGTACAGTGAAGCTTTAGAAATTAGTACATGGCAGAGTGAACTGTAGTCCTACGGAGTGAAGTGTAAGATACTGAAGAAATCATTTTGATTTGACTAGGAAAAGTGGTTAAGGTCTTTAACTACTGCTATAATAGAAATAACTACATTTTATATGTGAAGAAGATTTTAAAGAATTTCTGTTTGTGTACATTTGCATGAATTGTTACTGTTTGCAAGTTTATTCATAAAATAAACAAAATAAAGTAACCCTTTTTACCTTTTGCTATGATGGGAATACTGCAATTGAAAATTGCTGCAAATGAAAATGAGAGTCCCACTGTAGTGGTTGTCACAGGAAGAGAAAAGTCTGTCCCTGCTCCAGGACACATACAAATGTAGATACAAGTTAGAGAGAGAATTGAGTCAGGGTGATGAGCTCACATTAAAAAAAACAAAGCTTAACAGAAAATCAGGAGTCTCAGCCTGCCATAAGAGCATTTTCCAGGATGATGTAATTTTTGTTAAGTGGCTTGAAATTACATTATTATCCAGTACTTCACATACCCCAAAATATTGACATGTATGATGTTATATAATTTTCCCAATAAGAAAGAACATTCAAAAGACATTGTGATACCTCAAAATACTGTGACTTCCAACCATGGATCCAAGTGCTACACTTTCCAAGATTTCAAACATTTGAAAGAACATTTGCAGACCTTTTTTGAAATAGCTGTCCTTGAGTATAGAAGATAGTCTCCTCTTACAATTAGCTGAATATTGTATATACATCACCATAAAACTTTGAAAGTATTGGGATCAACTTATTGTTTGACAAAGCTAAAGCAAGAATGGTAATCAATCCCTTGGCAATGGAAATTTTAAATTTAAAATAAGCTTTACAAAGCCTTTGAACCTTCAAACACTTTATCCTTAAGAAATTAATGGGTCCCTGAAGAAGTCTTATTTCCCTTTCTGTTTCTGTTATATATACTTCAATTACATTAATCAACAATGCAACAAAATAACTGATAAAGACCAACCTCCCAGAAAAAAATCTTCCTCATGCCTCTTTGCCACTTCTACCCTTTTTTGCCCTTTTTGGATTTTAAACTGCTCAGGGCTCTACAGAAAAAAAATTGTACTTTCTGGTTTTTAAGCTCTATTTTTTCCAGCTTTGGTTTGCTGTCACAGTAACACCTCCCTCCACCCCTGACCTATTCCTCTCTCCAGCAATTTGTGTTGACTGCGGCAACACCTGCAGATGAAAGCAGCCCTATGTGAGAGGTTTCCTTCTGCTGAACCTGGAACAGCACTGAAGAGTCCTTCAAATGATTCTCTCTTTTAAAGGCAATTGGAACTTGATGGAACATTTTTTTTTTCCCTCTTAGGAACAATTACCATTGTGGTCCCCAAGCTGCCATGCCAGCCTCTGCCTTTGGGCAAAAATGAATATATTTTTCAAGTTTCACTACATCAAAAACTCCTAGAAGTGACCTTCCTTGTTACAGGTATAGATTGTGGATGCCTTTATTGTGCCTACTCTTAAATCCCATCATAGTTATAGTTTCAGTCTAGCTCAGCTTCTCCCAAACATGAAAAGCCAATCTGTGTGAACTGTTGACACTGTTTTCCCCTCTCAGATCCTTTGCTCTCCTTAAAAACCAAGAGCCTAAAAATAAATGTCTCCTAGTTTCAGCCTTCTGCCTGGTATGTCCTTGCACGTCGTTGTAAGGTGCTCATATCCACCATCAAGCATAATTTTGCCATTCCTGTGATACTTGGCTGGTCTTTCTGCTATCACTACCTGGAAACAAGAAAATAGAAGCTGCATGCCTGCTAGTATTTGTATTATAAACAGCCTGCTTAGGGGGTTTATATAACTCCGAGGTAAGAATTTGATTTTGGCTGAAAGCTATTAAGTCTCAGCCAAAAAGCAGAATTTTGTTTAATTTGACGTAAATAAAACTGATCTGCTGTGACAGTTCTATTTATACCAAGGGACGGGCTTTTGTGTTTTGATCAGTTTATCCAGATAGCACGTGAGGATTGTGGTGCTGACAAAAAGGCTGTGGTGTTGGGTCAAAATTCTCACGGTCTCTAGCACAGAAAAATGAAAGGGTAACTAATGCACAGAGAGGCAGGCAGACAGCAGATCCCTCCTCTATGCTCCTCCATGGGATGCAAGAAGTACCAACAGTGCCACGATGTGCCCAAGGCATTAAGAAAAATTTGGTCTTTTCTTTGAGTTCCGTATAGAATATGTCTTGTTGATTTGGAATTGCAGACAAGTAGCAAACCAGGAGGACTGATCACGGAGAGCAAGGCTCTGCACAGCCACTGAACTTTAAACAGCGCCTTCAGTCCTGAGTTTCCTGGGTACCACTGCCTTGAAGTCAGAGTGGGTGGAGAGGAGAGAAAGACATTCCTCTTGTACATTTATGTACAGTCTTGACCATGTTGAAATGGCTCAATTTATCTGAATTTCATGTTTTCATATGCAGATTTCTTATGCTGCTGCCCTTCTGCTTTCTGCCTTCCTCTGCATTAATCTCACATAATTTGTTTTGTAAGTAGGTTCAAATGTCAATGCGTCTTTACTGATTTTGCCTTATATAATGCACCATGCACAGTTTTTTAAACTGTGAAGATGAGAACTATTGATAAAGGCCATTAAGTTAGTTCATTAACATCTCAAAAAGTAACATTAACAGACTGGAATTAAATATCTAGGATTTTTTTTTTCCCAGGGAAAGAGCAAAAACAGTTTTGTGGTTGGAAATAATTATGTATATGGGTGTGGTTTGTACAGTGCGAATATTTTATTGCTTCACTAAAGGCAGTAGCTTTTATTTTAGGAGCTATTATGTAGTATAAACTTTTGCATGTCCCAAACTGGCTGCAGCCATCTTGAAAGTCTGAAGATAGGTGTACAACAAAACTCTAAAATTCACACCATTTACAAAGTGTAGCCATCCTAAGATGGCTGCTGATAAAAGTTCCTTTAAATTTCTGTACTGTTATAAAAAATAACGTAAAATTCTTGGCCTCATTTTTCTGCCTGAGTGTAGAATTTATGACATTTTAGTGAGGAGTCCTGTTTCATTTATAAGTGGAAATTGGTGGTTATCTGCTAAGGGTAACATATTTCTGGTTTCTGTACCCATTTCTGCCTGTAGAAAATAAGTTCTGAAGGAAACATATAAGAGAGAACTGCACAAGCAGCATAAACCCTAATGGCTGGAAGGTCAAGTGCTAGGAAGACCTGGACTTCCCCGGTGACATTAAGTTACTCCCTGATGTTTTCCAGAAATCTACAGAAAGAGGTGGACAAAGCAGAAAAAGCAGCATTTGGTGAGCAGGACTTGCAGCACTCGTGGCGCAGAAACATTCTTGAAAAACATCACCACAGACTGTACAAATGTCAAGAAACAAGGTCTGTTTATAACTCTGGGCATCACGGCAAGCAGAAACCTGAAGAAGACAGCATCAAAAGGTATCACTGGTAATGAATCTGCCCAGTGTAGGACACACAGGGAAGGGAGCGCAGCACCTGTATTAAGAGAGGGTTCTTGATCCATTGTGGTCAGACTGGGTGGGGGAAGCTTTGGAGCAGTAGATCTGCCAAAACATTCAACAGAAATTAGATGTTTTTGATAGCAAGAGCATGAGTGAGAAAGTGGGGGCCCAAAAACCACTTGGGAAGACTGGCCGGGAGGGAGAGCAGTGCAGGCTGCTCCTGTGCCCTGCAACAGAGAGAAAACAACCCAGGGTAGAGGAGAGGTCTTTGAGCCTCTGGCCCTGCTTGGGCCTAAAAAAGAAATAATATGAATGTGTCCAGGAGGTGAAATATAGACAGTTCAAAAGCCCATAAAGCATCATTCATCCTGGGCATTACAGGGTGATTTGTTAGACCTTGCCACCGACTTGAGACTAGACATTGACCACTGAAGCTCCCTGGGACTTTGATGCAATAATTTACAGGACAGATTTACAGGGCAGACGCAAGCAATTTAACATCTTTTCTTTTCCTTCTACTGCCTGACTGGCATCGCAACTCAGCTCCCCCACTTTGCCAATTCAACTGAGGCTCAATCCATCACTGATTTATGTGCATATAAATCAAGAATAAGATCAGAGACAGACCCTTTGTATAAAAGAAAAGTCTGTTTTTAAAGCTTGAGCAATAACAGCAATTATTAATAGGCTTCACCCAAACCCTGATGTGCAGAGCACAATAATATTGGTAAATTCAGATTGTGGATCTAAATTTTGTGGGCGATATAATCAAATTTATCAGAGAAATAATAGTCTTTAAAAAAAAAGGACAATTGTGGTTTAAGCTACTTTGACAGTTCCTCTACCCCAGAACAAAGCACTGGGATTGGTAAAAAAAAATTGAATTTGGCCATCTGCTTTCATCACTGTAAACCTTTACTTTAAAAAAGAACAAACTCTTTTCTTGCTCTCTTACCATATCACCTGATTTTTCTGATACTGACATGCTAGTGTGCATTTCCACTTTCTCCCATTTTTCCCCTGGACTACCTACCACTCAGAACTTTTTGACATGGATTCAGGTATGTGACAAACAGAAAAACTAAGAACTTTGCAAAACTTGTTTTTTAAGAAGAGCATTAAACCTGTGCATCAGCCATCTCTGAATGATATCTAATTGGAAATAAGAAATTATCTGGGCAAAAAGCATGAAAGGAAAAAAAAATCAGGATTGCCTGTAGAAGGTAGGCTGTATGATGTTAGGCTACATAATCTACAGTACATTTGTGCATTTGTTTACTACTCCTATGTAGCTTACCCTGCCCTTCCCTTGGTGTTTCTCATCTCATTTTCATTCAAATTAATGAAAACAGAGTTCAAGCATGTGGACCAAGCAGCACTAAATCACCAGGTCTTGGACTCAGCTGCTTGACCCTCTTCCATTTCATTTACTAGTAGAGATACACCCAAAATATTAGAAACAGAGGGCTATCATATGGAGGAAAAACAGCCATCTTTTTTATCAGTGGTATTATTGTAGGAGAGTTGTAGGTCATGTAATCTAATGCTGTCATTGACAGTGCATCATTTATCTCCTTTGTTTTGTTGGTTTATTTTTTTATAACATAGATGAAAGTTTAAATTTAAGTAATTAGATACTGCTCATCAGATATTTGGCCGTGTTTTTGCTCATGCTGCAGCCTTGTAACAAAGTGATTCAAGCCACCAAGGGCACATGGGTTGCTCATCTGCCACCCTTCAGGTCACCAGCATTTGCTCATGGGATCTCAGGGGATCTGGACAACTTTCAACTCTCTCTCCTGTTCCAAATTTCATCCTAGGGAGAGTCTGTAGGTCAGTTGTCAGCATGTGCAATACATCTGGTATAACAAAATGGCTGAAAAAACCTGGGGCTTGTGACTCCCAGACTCAGCTAGGACTGGGACAGCTGTGAAGAGGGACACAGGGAGCATGACACTTGCTCTGAACTGAAGGTTCAGACTCTGAATACTGCTGAATTGCAAATAAACTAATTAACTAATCCAAATACAATATAGCCACTACTGAGTGACCAAATAACCATGAAGGTGACTAAAGGAACTCCACAACTTTACTTGATGATCGGCACATGAATTCTAGGGGAGAGAAAAGCAAAGCTCACGTAGTCTGCTTTCTGACCAGAAAATCCATACTGTTGCAAAAAAAAAAATTTCTACCACTAGTTTAAAATGTTCCAGGAGTGTTCTGGAAGGACACATGTTATATAATTTTGCACAACAGAAGTAGAGCTATGTCAGGTTTAAATAGTAACCATTTCAAACAGTGTCTTCACAGACCATTTTCACAGTGTTATTTTCACAGCAATAATGTCTGCATTCATAATTGCAGTAGCAAGTTCAAGACTTCTGGAAAACGAGGGTGAAAATATAGAATAAAAGACTGCATGTGGGGAAATTAGCTCCTCCAGCCCACACTCAGTCCCAGCATCTGGGACACACTGAGAGTTACTCAAGTGGTGAAGTAATAATATAGTCTTATATTAAGCTGAATAATTTTCTAGTTCCTATCTTAATATGTAGAATAGGGAATTCTGCGTCCCTAAAGTACTGATTTGGTCAGAAAAATCACCCATGTTGTCTTATACAAAACACTGAAGCAGATAGAACTAATTTCCATTAGCACTCATATTTTTCCCCCAAAGCATCTACTTACCATTAATCTAACTGCTCTACATTGTCCTCTTATTGTCCTGGATATGAACAAATCATTAGCCTTATTTTATTAATGTGGCCTAGCTAACAATATTCCCAAACTGGCTGGGCTATCTTGCAGTATTCCATACTTTCACGTTTGTACCAGGAAAATCTGGAAGTTGTAGTGAGGTGATTATGTAGCATTCCTTAACAAATCTGGCAAAGCTGGAAGGAAAAAGTCAAGTTTGGTTTCTGATTCATTTTTTTCTTAAGCACTGGAAATTTTGCTGATTTCACGGCTTAGACTTTGTATTTACAGTAGATAGTACCCTTTATCTTAGATATTGTCATGAAAAGCCTCAAGTGTCCTTGAGCGCTGATAGGTATTCCTAGTCCCTCTTACAGAAGAGCAGCACTGGGAGCTGTTGTAACTTGACACGAGGGGATCAGCAGCAGGAGAAAGAGCTCTGCGCCAGTGCCAGGAGCGTCTGTGGTTTGACATGGATGAAGGAAGAATGGCAGGGCCTTCCCATATCCTCACTATCTCTTTTCCCATGTCAGGCATTCAAACTTCTTTAGGGATGCACAGGAGCAGGCAGATGTGCATAACCTCCTCCTGTCTGCAGAGCTGGGTGATGGTGAACTTGCTCTGGAGCAGAAACTGAACAAATATACATTTGCATAATAAGGGCTCAGTGCTGGACTTTATGGATCTGGAGCCAGTGTTTTTTCTGGGCCACAAGCAGAGTAGCTTGCCTCTGCCTACACTTGCCCAGAGACAGATCAATTGCACCTTATAAAAGGGTCAACTTTGTTCTCTTTCAGATCAGTCACGGTAATGTGATCCGAGCAGAAGGAATGCTGGACATCACTACTAAAGTTCCTGGATTTGTCCTTTACAATGATATTGCTTGCTTCTCATGTTAGCCACCGTCCATTGCTGATCAAGCCATGGGATAGTCCTAGCAAGCAGGACATCAGTGTGCATGGCTCCTCCAGCCCACACTCAGTCCCAGCATCTGGGACACAACTATAGTACAAAACCCGGATGCTGACAACACAAAAAAGGAGTTAACCACCTCCCCTGGCCGTGCTGCCCTTCAGGGCTAGCAGAACAAAGGGCAGGGACCTAGTGGCTTTCTGCTGCCCAGTCATCAATATGGCAACAAGTGCACCAAGGGAGCAATCATGAGGAGCAAAACTGCAGTGCAGACATGTGCTTCATGGCATTTTTCTTCATTTTTGTCATCTATTTATTTAAGGGATCTCTTATGCTGCTGGCTGTGAGGGGAGACAGAAGAAAACAATTAGAGATTAGAATGTGTGAGAAACAATTATAAGAAGCCAGTGTAAGGGGAGTGAGGGAAGGAGAGATGGAAGAGGAAAAGATGAGAACTGTGGTGGGTAGGAGGCTGAAACTGATGCAAAAAAATACATTAGTGGGAAAGCTGCTGCACAGACCACAAACCCAAGTAGGCAACATAAAACTAGCATTTGAGTTAGACTTCAGGATGAAATAGAAAGCCAGCAGTCTTGTATTAACAACTGTGCTGCTGTGCTTGCCTCTGAAGGTTCTGTACTTGAACTCAGTAACAGGCATATCCTGAGATATTTAATTCTGGCTTTTGGCCTCCAAGTTGACTTACCACAATATTGTCCCTACCTGATTAGGGATAAAGAGATTATCTTAACAAACAAGACTTACCATCACAGTTGCATGGATGAATTTCTCTCCAGCTATTACTCCCAGCTCCTTGAATATTTTTGTGTCACTTTTTGACCTGAGAACAAAGAGCTTTCAGAGTATATATTTCTGCCTTTTAACTATGTTTTGGAAAATTATCATTGCTGCTATTTACTTGAGCTATGGTTATACACCCTCACAGGAGATTACATACCTTATTCCCATAACAAGCAAATGGTCCCTCTTGCCTCACTCATTCCACAAATCATGATACTCTTGAGAATGGTGCTATATAAATACCTAGATAGATAAATCAGAAAGATATTTCTTTTCTCCAAATCTGATAGGAAGGAATCTGGGGAGTGTGCATTCCTCAGTAGTCTCTCTTTGTTTTTATAATAAAGTATATTTCCTACCACTCCAGCAAGAGAAGATGAGAGATATCTGGTGCCAATGAACCCTTGTACTTGCTTAGAATGCTACACTGCTATTGTTTTTAATATTTAAAGCTGCAATATTGCCACATAACTGAGAAAATAGCTTTTTGTGTTTAAATATTTCATGGCTTGTTGGAGTCCAAGTACAAGAAGAATTTCTTTAGTATGTTAGAGGCCTATCCCGACTTGAAAAGTTTTTTGTTAACCCTTGGATGTGTAAAAATTGCTATGTACTGCAGAAATTTAATAAGCATAATTTGATTCATTCAGGGATCATGAAGACCTGGGAAGTAACATTTTTGTCTTTTAACTTTTGTATAAACTTATGCCAATCTTCTCAATATGTTTTTCTGTGTTGGAGAAGACCTTTCATTTAATATTGGAGCTCTAGTTTAATATTTCACGATTCGGCTTCTAAAAAAATAAGTGTTTCCTTATAAACCCTTTTCTCATTGCAGACTTCCAAAACTAGGCAGTATCAAAAACAAAAGCTTCAATTCAACTGACTTTTTAATTTTCATTCTATTCTTTGATGCTTGAGTATACATTTTGTTCCCTTCCTAGAAAAGGATTGTGTGTGTGATTCTCTGAGGCAAAATTAACTTCAGAATAACCAACGTGCAAATTCTTCTGATTTTGAGTGATAATAGCTGAAACATGTTATATCCTGGAACTGTGTGTTTGTACCCTGATGGTTCTGATGGTGAGATCAGAATAAGACAGAGGCTGGAAGAATCCATTCCTGGTATCAGTGATGAAACAAACTGATTTGAGTCAGTTCCTGAATTATGGCAATTTTCTGCGTGTTCTACTGGCCTCTCAATGGTTTTTATTCCAAATAAAGTAAATAGTATCCTCGTCTAGGAGACGAAAGTAGCTATCTGCTTTGCACAGAGGTCCTGAATTGTAGGCTTATTGTGAAACTGAGGAAGAGAGTGGTATAACAGTAACACCTTGGGAACATTTGGGAATGGTGACAGCACAGCAGGGTGCATATAAATATTTAGGTGTAATAAACACAAACCCTTCAAATGCTTGGAAAAGAATCAAACTGTCCTCATGAGATTCTCCAAGTTACAGAAATATTCGCTTAGAATGTTAACATTAATGAGTATTTTAGGGTAAACTATAATTAACATGTTTAGAGATGGAAAAAAAAAAGTATGGAGGATAATCATCCTGCTCACAAACAAATTTGTTTGTTCTTTACATTAAAAGTTAATGATGTGTGCTGGCAAGCAGAATGAAGCACAGATGATGGTTTGAAAGCACCCATGCCAGATGTTTGCTCGATATTTGGCCTAGTTTTTTTTCCACACTCCATTATTCCCATATCACTCCCAAATGTTGTCTGCAAGGTTGGCGTTAGGGCTACTGTTGCAGGACATATTCTTCCCTGGTGCTCATCTCCTGCTCCAGCAGCAGCAGTGGCAGAGAGGCAGCCACCCTCCACTGGAGGTCAAGACGGAGCTTTGGCTATCTCAGCCAACAGTTTTAGGTGAGAAATTCAAAGTGAAAAAGACATTCTGTACTTGCTCACCCAACCCAACATATCAGAGCATCCCAGAGAGGACCTGGATGCTATGACTTTTGAATGTAATGTTAGCACCACCCTGGCACTGGGGCTTGCAGCCCTGAGCTGAGTGCATTTGCTGTCTCAGTGACATGGGGATGCTGAAAGGCACCTCAATGCAATTAATGCAAGACAATACAACAAGGAGAGAAACCTGTGGTCCAAAAACCAGAGAGGCAGAACCTATGTACTTTCAGCACTACTCTTGCCAATTTCTAGGCATACAATTTATTATTTCCTTAAACATAATGAAGATGCCTGCTTTCAGTTCCCAGCCACAGATTTAGTACACTGACCTAGAATTTGAGAAATCACATTCAGTTTCCTTTTCTGCTCTAGGGGATGCGAATCAAGATCTGCACAAAGACGTGGCCACCATGTTAGTAAGGAATAAATGTAAGGAAAATTGCTCTTGCTGCTTGACCATGCATGGATAAATTAAAAATTATTTTGATTAGAAAGGAAATGACTCTCACAATGACTTTATATTCCCGTGCTTATAGCAGAGAAGAAAATTTGGAGTCAGACAGATCAGTTCCAACAATAACTGAAACAAAGTTAAAGTGCATTTAAACATGCATTGGAAGATGGGGAAGTGAAGTCCCTGTCTTTTTTGCCCCGGATGAATGTTCCAGGTGATGGACTTTAAAGTCAGGCTTTGCTGTCTTTAACCACTGGGCATCACTGGGCTAATTCAGCAACAATCCAGAGGGATTTACAAGGGGCAGTTGTGTTTGAGCAGCCCACCCAGCAAATGCAGGACCCTGTGCACTAACTGGCATGGTAGGAAAAGTGGTGCTTAGCCCAAACAGAAATCCCTACAGCCCCTGTCAGATGGATGTGCTGGGTATGAGAACTGTGGGCAGTTATCATGGCACAGGTCCCCAGCACTGCCTGGCAGGACCAGGGGGACTCATTCAGTGCCCAGAACAGAGCCTGGGGAGGTTAGGCACCCCAGTGCCTGGCACCACCAGGGTTGCCCTGTGGGACTTGATTACAGTAAGTGAAGTTGTCAAATTAAAAGATGGGAAGTGAGAGGGTGTGCAAGGTGTAAAAATGAGGGGGAGCTGCTTTGGCAGAAGCTGTGAGGAGCTAGCATGAGGGATTGTGAACCTGAGGCAGTTCTAAGAAACTTTCCCCGGAAAGATCCATTATTTATTCTGCCTTCCTCCTGCCTCTTTGGGAGCTGCCTGTGAACCCAGTGGTACCACTGGTACAAGGTTGCATCGAGAGAGCACCCAGGGGGGATATTGCTGCTGAGTGGAGCAGCAGCTCCTCATTTCCACCAGGTTACAAAGTGCCCAATGCAAAAGGCTGTGCCTCAAATTTCAGATCCCAGAAAAATCCCAGAAAAAGTAGGAGCCAAACATATACATCTGAGAGTAATATCTGGCCTGTTGTGCTTTGATCCTTCAGTGAATATTGAATTTTAACTATTAAAAATACATGAAAAGTTTTCAACAGCAATCAAACATCACCTTCAACACAAAAAATAAACCTTCCCCAGTTTTGTTGCTTTCTTGAAGTCATAAGTATATCAGACTATGTGCTGAATTCCGCCTTGTAAAAGAGCTGAAATTTTGCATTTTGCTAATAATCTCTTCACTGTAGGAACTACAGAAATTAATGTACTTCCAGAGGTTATCTGGAAGTCCAAGTCCCAAGGTATTAGTCATACTACAGAAATGGCAAGCATCATTAACCCTTAGTTGATATATCAAGTAAAATGACAGTTTACAAAACAAGGGAGTAATGGCCTGCAGTTAAAACTGACAAGGAGTAGCAAGTTACATACAAGGCAAAACTTTGTGAAGCAACAGCGACTGTGTAAAAAGTGACAGTGCACACAGCAGATTTTCATTCCTGATCAAATTATTTTGGTGATGGTACATTTCTACATGTGACAACATTATTTTTGATTAATCCAGTTGCCACACATTGAGTTCTCCCTGAGGGAACCCTGAAACAGGTCACTTACGCAGGATGTAGAGAGTCCTGAGAAATTCAGTTTCATACATCTCCTCTTGTTTGAGTTCTTTTGAAGAATCCAGCTGTGTTCTTGCCCATCCAAAAAAAATATCTAGTAGGACCACCATGGCTGCTCCATGGGAGAAGTTAAACTGGAAATTTGAAGAGCTCAGGTAGAAAGGATGAATAGATGATACAGGACAAAACTTTGTAATTGTCTTTAATTATTCATAGATAATTCATTGGAGGAATAACATTTCCTCATTTGAAAGAATAGATTAATTTTAGCAGTCTCTGAATAGCAGAGAAACTAGAAAAAATAACCTCTGGCACTTTTCCAGAGGAGATTTTGTCAAAATCTGAACAATTTCACAGAAAAATTGAAGTCCATTTCTGATATCTTGATGACCAAATGCAAACCAAATTAAACCATTTTGCTCATTTTTTTAAATGTTACATCCCAAAATGAAACAAATGTTGAAACTGGGATTGTACTGGGGACAGAAGTTTCATTTTTCAAACATGTATGCTCGAAACTATAAAGTAAAGTGAAATTAGATAGTCTGCTTTTATTGAGACTCCCCCAAAGTAACACGATCCAAATAGTCTCAGTGGTAGAGCTGGTCTAGGATGATTTGATGAAATGTTTTTGATCTGAAAGTGATAGCTCCAACTAAGCTGAAGAGTTTTATGTAAAGAAGTCATCTGAGAAGAATTTGCAGTAAAATGAAGTCCAAGGTGCATCAGAAAAGTGCCAGGCTTCATACAAAACTGTCTAATGGTTTCCCTGAAGTACAAATTTCAATCAGTGGCTTGGCTGCTTTATCATGAGAAATAACTCATCCCAAATACTCCTGGGCTTTCAGAGGTCTACTCCTACCACAGTCGCACCCTAACACTGCTCATGAGACACAAAGTCCCAAAAACTGCGTCTCCTGATCAAGCCCAGCATGACTCTGCTTCGAATCAATGAGGATATCCATGGCAAGTAGGAAAAGTGTGGCTGCTTCTCCTCTGAGCCCTCATGAGGCGATATTTTCTCCTGAGCTGAGGGTCTTTGATTCCTAAAACACCTGCTTCATTTCTCACTCTCTGCCTTTCCCCAGACAGGACCATTTGGTGTTTGGCATTTACAATGAAATAGAAGTCCTGAGTTTTAAATGGCTTTACCTCATGGTCTCAGGGAGGAAATAAAATCCCACAGAAGGATGCCACACCCAGAGGAGTTGCTACCTAGTCCACAGTCTTCAATTCCAGAAATTTCCGTCTTTCCAGAGTCAGAAACTGGGATTTTTCTTCTTCGAACTGAGAACTATAAATATCATCTATTGCTAGCAGCCTAACAGAGAACAACAATAGATCACTCTCTACATATCTATTCATCTCTGTGTTAATTATCTTGTAGATTTACTAAAGCCTCCTGGTGTTACAAGTGTAGAATCAAAAGTTCATTACAAAGGCCACCAAACACTGTACAAATTACATCACCAAAGTGACTCATCTATATTTCATGAAGTCAACATTAAATTTTTCTTTGCCGTTATAATAGCAAACATTTCTGGGTAGTGATAACAGCAAGTTCAGGGGCTCTAGGACTGGACACAGATGTGCTTGTGGTGGGGAACCTGTGCAACTGTACTTTAAACAGGTTAATCTTGCAATTGGTTTGAACCTGATTTTGCATTAGATTTCCTTTCTCATAATTATCAAGTAAACTAAAATGACTGTCTGTTTTTGAAAAAATATCCATTAAAGCTGAAATAAACCAAGCAATATTTGTGTTCTTAGTCATAATAATACAGCAGGTGTTTTTGTTCTCTACTAGCAACAAAATTTCTCTATTCCCCTTCACCCTATGCTGACCTATATGGCTCCATTTGTAATTGACCATTGTTGCTGTTTGCTACCCATGAGAATAAAGTATTTGCTATACATAATTTTACTTTGACTTAACCTAGGCCTGGACAAAATAGGATTTCCTGATAAATACACATAGATGTGAAAAAATACGCTGGCAAAAAAAAAGACTGTGACAGACATTAAAGCAAAAGCTCATGGATCGTATTAGATTTACTTATAATTAAATCCGAAATTTGCATGTGGGTGGTAATTTATTTGTGGGTCAAAGACTGAAGCAAATCTCTTACCAAACACCTGCTAGGAACATCTAGCCTAAAATTCAGTTTTCCATCTGGAGGGAATAAAAAAGGGTGGGAAGCAGGCAGCAGGCCTAGATAGCCCACACAGACAGATTTCAGAGAAACCAAATGGTATCAGCTGGAAAACCTGGAGCTGGGACTCTGTAGAGGTCCAAGCCTGCTGTTGGTGATCTTTGGGAGCAGAGGAGTAGGGAGGAGCTGAGGTCTTTCTGCAGATGTACTGGCACATTCACCATAGCACTGCAGGATTGCATTGAAGGTAAAATATTTATCTCTGGCTCTCTGTTAGAGTAGCTGAAACTTTCTGCTTGTGAAGTATTTCCTTGGTGCATAAATTGCCCACTTGTTCTGCTTTCCTGACGTTCCTTGCCCAGTACAGTCTGACAGACTGTACAAAAGTCCCATAAAATCAGATGTGTGGTGTCAGACAATGATTTGCCCTCATTTATATGAAAACTACCTCAATATGGCTGCTGCTGTGAAGCTGCAAAGCATAAAGTAATCTATTAATGAACACCTGTATTCACCCACTATACCTGTTTTTGATGGTACCAATAATTTAGCAAGTGCCATTCTCTGACTCCATTCACTCCAGAAGTTCAGACTGTCTCAATGGTATGGCAGCACCAGTAATATAAAGTGCACTGACTTTGTCTCTAGAGCAACATAATTTATGCATGACATGGAATAATGCCTAACAGGAGCAATGAAAGGAAGAAAAGTGCAATGAGCTAGTGTGTATATGATATGACCTTGTTAACATTTCACTGCAGCATAATCTTTTTGTACTTTCAAGCATGGTAAGTTAACGCATACCACTGTGAGACACATTGGAACTGACAGATAGACATGCATTTTAAAAACCCAGCTCAGCAACTGTCACTTTACCACTACGCAAAATGTATAAGGGACTGAAGAATGATGAGCAGAAACCTTACAGTAACAATAAAAATCCTCACTTGTACTCCTCAGAATACATGCAAATACCCTGTGGCTTCCATCTGCAGAATTTGATGAGAATAATCTAAATGAGAAATGTATATTGTGACAAACAACTGAGAGTTTAATTGGAATTGCGAATATTGGCATGAAAGGCTGCCAATTGCTTGTGAATCTGAGGACTTGGTACCTACACAGAAAGTACCCAGTCATGGCTACAGAAGCTGGGAAAGGTTATATAGCTCAAGCTGTGTGTACGTGTAATACAGGATCTCTCTTAGGAATAAACCCGAAAAGAATGAATGGCATGTGAATAGGACACATACTTTTAAACCCTGTCACTGTATAAGCTTGTTTAGATTGGGGATTTTGAAACTGGCAAAGCACTTTCTACCCAAACACCACTTATGTGACAAAGGAACTTGACTAAGTGGGAAATTGTGAGCTGTCAAGTGGATGTTGCATGACATAACACAAATGTCTGGTATTAGTTGCTTGATCCATAATATACCACTGTAAGTTCAGGATAAAAAACTGAAAAACACAAATAAATCTTTTGCATCAAATCTTTTACTGACAGGCAGCAGCCCTGCAGCATACATTTGGGGTAATTCTGATGCCTGAGAATCTTTGGCAAAACCGCTTGACCTTTATGTAGCTGAATGAGACTTTTTTTTTTTTTTTTTAGGAGAAAAATTCTGTTCCATTGAATGAGTAGTGCGGTCCTGAATGTGCTCTTCCCCTGAAGTAGCACCTTTTGCTTTCTGTCTCACCATAATGTGCTAACAGAGAAGTAATAAAGGACTTTTGTAAAATCTGAACTACAGCCTCAATTGTGGTCATACCTCAATTGTGTAGACTGCATTTGCCAGTGAAGACTTCTTCTATGAAGACTACCCTGCTTTGATATAAGTTTTAAATAGTTTGAAAATCTGTTCTTTGTCTTACTTCTGCTCAACAGCAACTCCATTGCCACAAGGCCAAGCTGTTCTGTCAATGTATTATATGGTGAGTCCTCTATGTGATGTTTCTTCCAGTCCTTTACTTGAGTTTCTGGTCCTGTAACATAAAAAAAATACAGTTCTTCCTCTCTAAATAATTAGAAATTTCTTACTTGATTACATATAATATGTTTGGTCTTGACTGAACTTCTGGTGTAAAGATAGAGTTTTCACAAATTTTATAGCACTTGGGTAGTGGTGAAAGAAATTGGTTGTAACATGGTATTTAAAGATAACTGTAAGACTTCTGAAAGATGAACAGCTAACTTTCTAAATAAACTACTGTGGCCCTGAAGGAGACCTGGAGTTCTTATATATGCTAGGGATATAAAATTATCATGAAAAAAAATCCACCAAACAAATTTTTTTCATTCTTTTTTTGAAAACAGAAATTTGAGGAGCGATTGAAATATATGTAATAATAAC
This sequence comes from Donacobius atricapilla, assembly GCA_013397315.1. Taxonomy (NCBI): domain Eukaryota; kingdom Metazoa; phylum Chordata; class Aves; order Passeriformes; family Mimidae; genus Donacobius; species Donacobius atricapilla. Next base: position 347,060 of record WBMY01004999.1, on the reverse strand, counting down.
TTTTTTGCTTTAATGATGAGGAATATATCAATAGCTCCTACATGTGTGTAGAAAATACAAAAATATACTTTAAAATAAATAAAATGGTAGAGGATAGTGCTTTAAAGGGAGGTTTTTTACCCGTAAAAGAAAAAGTAATTTTCTCTGACACTTCCTCTATGAAATAGACCAGGGGAAAAATAAACTGGAAAGCATTGCCATATTATCTTGTGAACTAAAGGAAATGTTAACCATACAGGTCTGAAACAGTTGGTATCTTGAGCTCTAATACAAAAGCTCCATATTTCTATATGAAAAGCTTGAAAATGTACATGACATCCCCATACATACATTCACAGTAATGTAATACATGCAGTGAAGTATTATATACCAACAATAAATTTGGCCCAAAAAATATTGGAAAGTTAAGCTAGAGAATAAATGCACTGGAAATACCTAATCATTTCACTGGGAGTACTGTTCGTTGTTGAATGTGGTTTAAACCACTGAAATGAAACAGTAAATGCAGCAATGAAATAAATCAGTAATAGCATCTTTTTAGACATTATTCCATCCCTTTCTCTGTTTTTATTCTAAAAGAAACAATTTCCTGTAATTTTTCTTATTTTTTTCTCAAGGGTCTAGTTTTCCATCTCAAGCCTTCCAAAAGTATTGAAGGAAGGACAAAGGAGGATGTCTTTCGGAAAGTCTTCAAACTCCTTTCCATGACCATAAATCATGGAAAAAATTTGTTAAGAAATCTGATGACACACACTGTTTTCACAGCAGGAGTCATATCTTTCAGCAAGGCTTGGACTGAAAGAAAATAAGAGGGAAAGGAAAAAAGGAGGAAGAACTGGCTCCAGATCATCTATGAACTGTACTTGTTATGGTTGTCCCTCTATCAGGAGACCAGAAATAAGGCAAATGTAACTTCAGATATGGATCTGCATCTTTCCTGTCTCTGGTATTAGTGTCAATGTCTGCTTGTAGTTGCATTACGGAGAGATGAATCTGCTGTAAAATGGAGATCCCAAAAGGAGAATTCCCAGACTCCATGGTGATATCCTCCTGCGTTTGGCTTCCAATTGCAAACCTGAATCCACACTTGACCTTTAAAAGAATTTGGGACAGTCTTTTCTTTAATTTTTTTTCTGACTTTGGAGGGTGTGTCACTCCCCATTTCAATCACAGCTGCAACAGAGCACTTCATCTGATTGGTTTTTATACAGCGAGATGCATTTTTCATGAAACCATGATGGACATAATTCATAAGAATAAGGGGAAGGCTGGCTTTTTTTTCAAGTATTCCTCAAATAATCCCCAATCGTAATACATTATAAAGATCTTTTTCTATCTCATTAGTTGTATTAATCCCAAGACCATTAACTAAGTCCCAAAAAAGCCTTTAAGAAAGAATTTTCACAAAAATTATGGCTTCCAAAAATGGCATATACGTTGAAGATCTTAGAAAAAAGAAACAAGTATTTGGCCTCCATAAATTTTTTGAAGTTTCTCATCACCATTGTTATTACTATTAGCTCAGTGAAGTCAGTACCAAAGCAGCGATAAATGTTAATAACTGTTTCTACACCCCATTGAGTGTTGTTTTAAGACAGTATATCACCAGTGATGGATAAAGCTCTAGAGATTTGGACATGAGGTTGTTAATACAAGCAACTTATAGTTCATATCTCTATCTGTTTTTTCCTGAGATTGGAACCAGCCTAAAGTGGAAACTTATCCTCCTGGGAAGACTGAAAGGTGTCTGTGCTTTCAGAATAGAGCAGCTTGGTTAAAAAATGACACTGATATCTGAATAATCTCTGGGATTCATTTCTGCAAAATTAAAAGCAGCATTCATTTTCCATATTTTCATTTTAGAGCAAGTCTGTGCCAAACCTGCCTTAATGACTTAAGCTGAGCAATGTTTTGATGGCATATGAGAACCATCATGAAACATAAGTTCTTTCCACTTTATTCATCCCCTCTCAATTCTCCAAGTCATTCTCTGCATCCAATTGCCTTGAAAACAGTCCCTGTCTTCAGCAGCATCTTTCAACTCCAGCACTACCCCTCTTGCCATCCTGGGTGTCTATTGCCACTTCATTTTTGCCTCTTCTCAATGACTTCCCACCATACGATGCTGAGTTCTACCCAAAACTCAGGGGAGTCGGATTCAATTTTAGACAGAGGCCAGAGTGGTTAATTTTAAATTCAGATCTAAATCTGCAGTTTCCTGTGTCTTTTGCCTCTTTTGATACAGCTTTCCAGCTTTGGCACTCCCATGCTTATTTCATACTCACATTCCCCAGTGTGTGGGAGTGCTGTTGTTTGGGTCAGAGAACTGGAATTCCGGAGTCAGGAACTCATATTCTCCTAAATTACTCCCTTCATGGCCTTTACGACTAGCTGTTAACTTGTTTATTTCAATGGCACTGACATAGGGTGTTTCTCTTTCTTCATGCCAACTTGACACATAGTTGACATAATTTCTGGAAGCTCTGTTTATCTCATTTACAAAGCAATATCACTTTGAAGCTATGAAAATTGGCACAGTTTCTTAGTTTGGCCTCTGTGAAACTGAAGCATATTAATTCAAGAGCAACTTTCAAAAATTAGGTGTTAATGCATCCAAACTATCCATCATCTACCTAAACAAAAAACATATTTACTAACCTCTCAGAATGGAGTTTGGTTGCTTTTTCTTGCAGACCCAGCTGCCTTCCCAACCCTCTTATCTTCCTGGCATCCAGATGCTCTATTCTTCCCAACACCAGGAGGGTTGTCAAAGGTCACAGCCTGTGGATCACTGAACTAGATTAGCTTTGCAAATTACTATAGCCCTAAACCCTCTCATCCAAGATAACAACAAAATGGTCCTAACTTAGTTAATGATTTTTTTTACCAGATTATTACTATCTCCAAAAGTGAAGTTATCAGTTCTTTTAGTGCACTTACGACATCCTTCAAATTTTGCAAAGCACTGCGTGCTATTTTGCAGTAGTTCAGGAGTAAGCCTGCATTAGACACAGCATGTTCTCCACTTGTTTTACTTAAGCAAAGACCTTCATCAGAATTATTTTCCCTGCTTATAGCATGATTCAAACCATCACTGTAGAGAAATACTAACATTCTCTCAGACAGTGCTGGAATTTGGCTTTCAAAATGTACTGGAACGGCAGAAATAAAATTTATATTCAAGAAAATTTCTGTGCTACACATTAAGCCAAGAATCTGAGTTTTCCTTTCAGAAGCTCCCAGAGGTGTTATTGCCAAATCTCACTGTTAAACCAGGACACATGATTTTGGGGTTTTATTTTGATTCTCTTATTGGTTTGCATTTTTTTCCAGATCTAATTTACACTTTATTCTACACATGCCCTCTTAAGAGATTGAAGTGTTCATATGCTGTACAAATTTAGGTTTCCATACCCATTCCTATTTTTTCAGTTGTAGGAGGCACATTATAGCATGTGAAATCAGTTTTTCACAGAGCCAATAGTAACAGAGGCACATATTTCAGCAGATTAATAATTCTCTTTACTGTAGATCTCATGAATTCTTCTCCTCCCTTTTCCTTCTGCCCTCATGATTTTAAAGTCCACCCTGTGATTTCAGTGATCAAGTCACATTTATACAATTATAAGTTTCAAAAACATTTTTAAGGAGAAAATTAAACAAACAAAGAAAGATGAATTGGCAACATGAACAATTTCCTCTTTAATAACTACCACCACCATTTAAAAACCCGCAAAACTTTCTAATTTAAAATGGAAAACATATTTTCTAGCTTGGTGGTATCCACCATCACTATTATCACCACCACAAAAAACAAGAGTAGGAATCACAAGTGGTGTATGATCAGTCAGCTCCACAAAAGAGTGTTCTTTTGGGAACACAGTTGGTTTGGGTTTCCTGTCCCTAACTTTAGCATTCTAAATGTTACGTGTTTGCTCTGAATTAGTCACATAGGATTTCTCAGCAGGCAATCTCTCACTTTGAACCACCCTCTGGAATTGGCTGTGTCTCTCCAAAGATCTCAGAGAGACCTACATGACTGACTTAGATGTCCCCATGTTTCCCTAATGATGGAGCTATAGTATTACCATGTATGTAACGCACATCTATTTGTGCCTGAGTTTTGCTGTACACATACATAAACATACACATAAAAATCCATGTAAATAAATATGTATCTTTTTATATATTAAAAACAAATTTCACAATCCAGATATATCAAATTTGGGATAATGAAATATAAACACACCAACCAAACTTTAAATTATCTAAATTGCTGTGTCTCTTAAATTGAAAACAAAGATGCATTTTTTTTGTTTCTTGCCATTCAACCCAATCCAACCCAGTCAAAATGATTTACTACCAAAGGTCACCATGCCCATGCAACAATACAAACATGCCCAGGTAGCAATTTAACTGTAGCAGAACAAAACAGTGCTGTGGCCAGGGAGAAGCAGCACATATCCTTCAAGCCAACCCAAGAAGCAGGAATTAAAAATGTTTAAGCCAGTGGTGGTATCTGAGGCCTTACCTACAATTACTGAAGAGGTTCACAGCTCTTATCAGCATTTTTCTTTGTAAACCAAAAAAACATGAGTCAAAACAATGAAGCGCTTCTCCACCTAGTTCTTTAAAGGAATCTAAGCAGAGAAACCCATAAACTATTAACAAAATGTACATTTTTTTCTAAACGTCCCCTGAATTCCCTTAATGATACTGATTTGAAAAAATGATGGAGAAAATGTTCAGTTAAATGTATTAGTAATTTACTGTACCAAGAAACAATACCCTTATCATGATGTATTATATAGCACCTATAGAGTAGACAATGTGATCTGATATATACATATAATACCATATTGACCTATCCATGTGAAAAATGGATTGTGCAAAAGAGTCAGAGCTGGTCCAGCTAAGGCTTGAAGCTTAAGCAGAGCTGATAGGATAGTGTGGCATGTATTTTTTTTTCCTGGCACTGAACACAGCTGGTAGATCTTTTTACAGGCTACCAGCCTCAGGAATTCCTCTTTCATGCTGTTTTTATTTTGGTGTGTTTTCAAAGGGTATATTTCTTCTTTGGTACCATAAGGACAAGAAAATAACAGTCTGAGGCTGCTGTTATTACATTTTTTAAGAACAAACAAAATAACATATATAGATGAAAAGGCTATTCCATTTTATTTTTCAAATACTTGGAAATGCAGATAATGACCTTGCTAGGCTTTTGTTAGTGCAACAGCCTTTTCATTGCAGTGAGCAGTGTAATTCCACAGAGGTTGAATTCCCCCTTATGAATGAAACATATTGATATGCAGAGTCGTATTTTTATCTCATCACCATACCCTTGTTTTATTTTCATTTTTATGGAGATCTAGTAGTGCCTGGTGCTAGTACATGAGTGTGCAGTTGTCCCTACACTTTTCTGGTCCTGCTTTTTCAGCATTCCTGCAGGGTCTCCCATGAGAGGCACAGTGAGCAACACTTGGGCAACACATACCTTCCCATGGTAACGCTCATCACTGCTCAGCTGGACCAAAAATGGTTAATGTGGATGATGTGCAACACCTTCATTTTAGCAGATTTTTGTTTGAATTATAAAGCTTTGCCTATTTCAGATAAAAAATACAGCACAAAAATGTCTGTGTTTTTTGCTCATTTGTATTTCAACACTCTATAGGATATGGATCACCAAAGATTAATATTATAAAAAAAATCAGAACAGTCATAATAGCTACCTAGAAAAATAAACAGCAATGTTCCTCTTACAGAGCTGGCAGAAATTCTTATGTCCCAAGGACAGCATCCTTTCTGAATCATTATTGCCATGTACTACTTATAATTTCTTTAAAAGGTGGGGAGCTGGAATAGAAAAGAAATCTTGGCAGAAGCACAAGGATTTCTTAGATGGAGTCCACCCACTGAGATGTTTGTGGAAGCAGCTGTAGGCAGAAAAATTATTCAAGTGGGATCTGAAAATGATTCTCAGAAGGAGTGGAACAACATAAACACTCAGCTCATTTCCACCTTTGCACTGTATTTAAAAGAAAAGAATAAATGCTGCACTATGACCAGACAGAAAGTGCATTGGGAAAACCTCAGTATTTCTCATCAATTTATTATAGAAGGCATTCTTGGTATTAGTAACACTGATAAAGTGATTAAAGAAGGCACTTTCTTTTCTCATTAAAGTCATTTACCTGCTATGTAGACAACCATATCATTACAGTTCATGAATACAGTTATCAAAATGTAGCTTAAAACTGTGGTTTTAGGCTCCAGTAACTTCCTAGAAGTCCAGCTGAGACTCTTGCTCCTTTCATTGCCAGACCTTTTTGTGTCCAATGTGAATGTATTCATGCATTTTATATCCTTGTGTCATCGCGCCCTTCAGAAGAAATGTCCTTTTGCTCCTGGAGACATGCTTAGAGAAATAAATGGTGCCTTCTCCGAGATTTCCTTTGCAACATAAAACTAGCAAAGTTCTTTTTAATTCTGTCATGTGATAGGGTTTCTGTTCTCTGACTATTGTCCTAGTTTTTTGCTTTCACCTATTCCCGTCTGAGTTCACCTTTCGGTGGTGGATCTAATTGAGATGGCTCTAACTGTGCCCCATGTAATCAATAGGTCTTTAAACCACAAAACAGACCATAAATCCGTGTTAATACTTAAAAAAAGAAACCCAAAAAATGGCCCAGGAGAAGCACAAGGACATGCGGTTTTCCTATTTTTTGAAATTCAGATTCATGGGCCACCAAACACTTAAACCTTATTTGATGACAAAGTAACTTGCTCATTTTTCAGCCATAGGACATGACTGATCTCAGCATGCAGCTAAGCATATCAGTTTCTTAATGGTATTAAAGAGAAGAAAATTTGATAGGGATGGGACTTGTGGGAGTGATTATTCCAGGCTGATAAACTGCATATTAGCTTTAATAATACTGTGATAAATCCATAATAAAAGAACAAATTATTATTTGTATTTTTGCACTCTCAAGTCCCTGAAGCCTTTAGACAAAGAAAGAAATCTGTGTCCCTGCCCATCCTGTTCTCCACAGACACAGGAGGAGTCCAGGATCCCTGCCAGTCTTGTCCTACTCTTCCTTTCTGGTTTTATAAAACACTTTATGTACATACATTTTTGCCTAACCTTTTGTATTGCGCTATGTTTTTGGGGTTTTTTAATGTAAAAAATACCTACCCTGGAGCTGGAAGAGAAAGCTGCGAGACGGTTCAATATTTATCCCCATTCAAATGCGACTGTCTGCTCTGGAGGATGCCAGGTGCTTCAAACACTGCCAAACATATGGCGGGGCTGCGGCGCAGCCGCCTTCGACGGGGAGCTGAGCTAATGGCCCCACATGCATTTCATTTAAAAATATGGACAACTATTCAATCAAAATGAATTTTGTCATCTTGGTCAGAACCGCATTCAGTCTGCATTGAGAAACTTGAAAGGACGCTCCGCTGCCCATATTTTATAACAATGACTCATTCAGCTGCTATAATCCCAGTCAGATACAGTACAATGCTATTCCTTGCCTGTTTCTTTTCTTTCAGCTGTAACTTTTCCTCTGCTATGCACAAAACTCAGTGGTTGTCAAGAAGGTCTTGTTAGCATCTGCTTTAGGGGCTAGCTACTTATATCCAAGGCTTTGCACTTTCATACTCTTTTTCTCCTCTAACTCTGACCCTTTTTCTCAGAGTATGAAAACATATCCTTACCTTGCAGCTACAGGACAGGAAAGCAGCTACAGTTACAGAGCTGTATGATACAACCTTTTTCCTGATTTGTCTAATGAAAAATGTATAAGCAAGTAGAAAACATTATTATCCCAAAGCAATTTGTATACAAAAGCATAACAACCATACCAACCCCAGCAGAGGCAGCAGATAACTCAGCTGTAATATTTTTTGTTTAAAAGGGATTTTCCTTCTATCATGGTTTCCTATACTGGTTCCAATGCTCATTAAAAGAACTGGTTCAAAAAAAAGCCTCATGAAATCCTGCACCAAGCAAACAGTGAACCTCCTCCCCAAAAAAACAGAACAAATAATAATAGGCAGAAAAAAGCATGTAAATTCATCTGTGGGGCTTGTTAGAAAGATATGCTCCCATTTCAGGAATGAGACTAACTTAGATATTAAAGGCATTAAGCAGTCTTAGAGGTAATGATCAAATTAAATGAAAATAATTATTTGTAAAATAAAAAAAATCATAATTAAATAAACAAACATCCAGTGCCAGGCTGCATTCATATCAGGATAGGAAATTTCCCCCAGTTTAGCAAGAAGGAAAAAAAAAAAGGGGGAGGAAATAATAATTTTGTGTTGCACACAAAGAAATAGATCTATATATAAAAAATATATTACCTTCCTCTCCTCTTGGCCGTGCTGGGTAGGTGAGCTCCAGACATTACATGCTGTGCTCTGTGTGGGACCACCCAGCTGAGCACTGGGGACCCACCTCTCCCCACCCAGCAAAAACCATCACTTTGCTGGTGACACTTCCCCTAACCCTTGATCCCAGTGGGTCCGAACCCTCTGTGACAGCCACCCTTGCCACAGCCTGCCCAAACCTGCAGAGCAAAGCTATGGGGAGGCTCTGGCTTGGGGTCACAGGGGTGCCCAGAAGCCGAGTCTGGATTTCTTTAAATGGCTCTCCATTTGATTCTTGTTGGGGTGGAGGGGGCTGAATGAGGATCAAAGGGTAGATTATTCTAGCTAAATAATCAGCAGGCTGAAGTAAGTGGCTAGACCACAGGTATTTGGAGACTGTAAACTTGGTGTATGCACTGACTGACTAAAATAGCTTCTCAACAGCTGTAAGTTATTATATAGACACTAGGCTCTTACATCCTTTTATTAACAACAACTGAAAAACAGCTCAAATTTGGTTTTGTCTTATGCACAGCATTGTGAAAATATAATGAAAAGATATTCCTTTATAGATTGTTACAGCATTTCTAAAGACATGCTGTCATAAAAATGCAAGCTAATTAAACTGGGCTAGTGCTTATTAAAAGTCCTATTTTTTTTTTAACTCTATGAACTATTTTAGGGAGACCCAAAAGCAGGAAATATTTGTATCTACCTACACATGCATAGTTCTTTCTTGTAATCAAAGTGAAACATTTGAACTATCATTATTACACTTATGGCCAGTAAATGTGACTATTTCTCAGCTTGTATGTGTCTTCAGGGAAGATATCCTCCTGATTAAGGACTGAAGGTCACTTGTGGAAAGGTCAGCCAACATCTTGTTCTGATTCAAAGGTGGGGAGAGACAAGCTCCTGCGCATCACATCCAACTGTGTTCATTGTGTGTGCGAATGGGAACAGCTGGACATTGTTTAACAATCATCCTTATGGGCACAGGCTACCACTTAGCAGCTGAGCAGCCTCTAAGGTCCTCCAGTGTATGTGTGCCTTTATAGAAGCAGATCACGAAATAAAACAGGTGACCGTCTTTTTTTTATGCAATTAAACCAGCCAGGTATGAGCTCCCACTTGGGGACATAACATGTTTTGAAAAAAAATTGATGAAGGAAAGAAAATTCTGCTAAAGGCAAGAAAGTTGTACAGTGTCTGTCCTGTATAATGAGTGAAAGAAAGAATTTCTTCTGCTATGTAGTATAACAAATAAAATGCAAAGCAGACTCATAGGTTATGGGAACATATTTTCAAATTGATGAGCAGAGACAGGTTGAACTCCTGACCAGACAAGAGATGCAAAAACCCTCATCAGCTGCAAAATGGAATCTTACAGCTTTTTGAATGGGACTGAGTGGTAGGCTAAGGAGAAGTTTAAAATTGTGATGAGTCCTTTTGTCCTTTGTCTTCAAAAGAAGGAGGCATTTTTTCATAGTGTTCATTTGCACCCCAGCTACACAGTCTCATGCCTCACATATTTGTTGACCTTTATAAAGACCTTTTATTTCCTTCCTTCCCACCAACTTCACTGCTGTGATTTTTTTGGCTACCATCTGAAGTATCAGAGACAGATCTAAACCAGAGACAGGACAGGAGCCATTGGTGATTCTGCTGAAATATAAACATCTTGATTGACTTTGAGGTCTATCCTGAAGGCTATACCTGCCACTTGACAGATCTGGGGCGGCAAAGGAATTTTCCCCAAAATCAGATTGGTGGGGATGATTGAATTATCTACCTTTATCTGTAGGATAATGTGGTAGAATTGTTAGGATCATCTGACAAATAACTAATATCATAACTGCTAATGAAAACTGAAATCAGCAGTGAAAAACCTTGATCCCCTCAGCTGTCTCTGTGACATGTAAGAGTGCGTTCAGACCTTTTGTTATAGATCTGCAAATTGTCACAGGGAGCTGGCAAGATTTTTGTGGCTCCTGTGTGGCTGAGTATTTATTAAATGGTCAAATGCAGTAATAAGTAGCTGGGCTTAGTGATCTAAACAGTCCTTTTCAGTTCACATTCACATAGTAATTTTACTTTTTGCATATATTAGGCCTGCTATGCAAAAGAGAGAAAGGTAAGTGATGTCCCTCTGTAAGGGCATTGTGAAGTGGCAGATTTTCAACATCAGTTTCCAGATGATTGGCCTGGTGGTTTTCACTGGAATATTAAGTCATGGGTGTGTGTCTAACACTACTAGGACAGATCTGCTGAATTACCAAGAACAATCTGTTCTCTTGCTCTGATGCTGTGAAATTCCTATGTATTTGTTTCACAAAAGCTTCTATTTCAATATGTCTTAAATATCTTACTAAAAGAATTATTCTGCTATTATCATTTAATCCAATGTGCTATGAATATGACCTTTGACAGCCTATGGCTGAAAATTCCAGTTGCCTTTCTGGATTAAGAGCATAAAGTTTTACAGCCGTATGTGGCAAGGCACTAGGGTCAGCAAAAAAACCCCCTGGATTTTCTATGCAGATCAGGAAAGCTGCTGATGAATTGTTATTCTTCCCCTTAGTGGGGGTCCCAAGAGACCAAATGATCTGAATTATCTTCTCATCACTGGTGCATCTGTCTCTCAGGGGAAAGGTCAAAAATAAGATAGTGCAAGGAGTATAGGCAAAGAGCTGAGCATGCTTTGAAGTCTTCAGCCCAGTGTAGCAACACAAAATGCAGGCGTGAGGGGCTGGTTGAAGGGCTATTCTTGTTACCACTCCAGAGAATTTCTCATGTAAATGAAGAAGCTAAAGGATGGTGCTTGCAGCAGGCGATGGCTTCTTTGGAAACGAGTGAGGAGAAGGCAGACAGACCAGTAACAAGGCAACCCCTGGCCATTGCCCAGAGGTTGCTGCCCTCCATGCAAACATCTTCTACCACTGAGGTCATGACACAGCAGGGTACTCAAAGCTTTTCTGTGAAAAGCCAGGAGAAGAACAAGAGTGAGAAAGCCAGGGAAGGAGTATCTTACACAGGTGGTAGAGAGCGGATTCACAACACTAACATTTGCTAGCAATAGCTCTGAGCTTCAAAATCCCCTAGATATTGTACAGGACTTCATTTCTCTGTGTGAACTCCAGACAAAAGAGACTGTTGCTATCCCAAAGTTCTCCTGAGTAGTAATTTAATCTGAGTCATTTCCTCTGAGCAATTTAAACTTTATTCTCAATAAATCAGAATAGTAAAATAAGAATAATACAGAAGGTACAGAGCTAATTTCATTTATTTGTTTTGAAATGGTGCCAGAGGATCTGTTTAGAACTTCAGGCATCTTACAATCAGGTGTGGATGAGAGATATGTCACAAAACTAGGACCTGGATCAATTTCTGTTGATTTTGCTCTCTACTTGTGCTATTATACCAGCTGTCTATGGAATATATTAAATACTGTTTAAATAGTTAAATGTACTCTAGACTTCTGAGTTAGAAAAATGACTGTTTATGATGACGACAGAAAAAATATCTGATCAGGAAATGTAACTCTTCCTCTAAACACTCAAATAGCTTTCTTTTTTTGAAAAGCTGCCAGTGAAACCATCCTAAGTGGTTTTAAAATTATTTTGAGAAACACAACTGCAATGTATTAAAATGGATCTTAGACATGAAAGATCATTCAACTCCAGAAACAACTTTGTTCAGTTGTGATGAATATTTTAGCTAAAATGCACCAAAAGGCACAGAAGTCCTGCACTTTTTCTTCAGCTGTTTTCTGGCAAAGACCAGGTGAAACAAGAAACCAAGGCGAGAAATGGATGGGCACAGTAAAGAAGCAATAGGAAAGGTAGCAACATACATGAAGCAAATGGTCTCCTATTGCTTCTTTACTGAAGAGAAGGACAGAGTATTTAAGCCAGTTCACCCTACCCTGACTTCTGGGCTGATTCTACGGTAGCATGATTCAAATATTTTCTAGGGGTGTGTGTGGATGTCAGTCCTGAGCATGTGACTTCTGGTACCATTTTCTTCTCAAACAGCTCTTCCCTGCTGGGGAAGCAAGTATTAAGCTGGAATGTGCCAGTCCTGGGCTGCTGAGGATGCCAAGGGCCTGGCAGTGTCCAAGCACTAACCTTCACCTTATCCAAGAGGCTCCCTGAAGCCTTCTCATCTCACACTGAAAAACCCTCACTCACAACACCAGCAACTGGGAATTTATTTACAGAACAGCTTTCACTAAATTTTGATAAAAATTCAGTGCTGGCAGGAACCACTTTTCTCACTACCAAGACTTCCCTTTCTGACGCTGTTCATCACACACATACACAGACACACACACACACTTTTCAGAAGGCATGAAAACTGAAACTGAGTTTATTTTAAAAATCTGACTCCATTTTATAGTATTTCTACAAAGGCCAGGGATTGGGGGAGAAGGTTGACACCTCTTCCCATCCCATTGGTCAAGACAACTGTCCATCAGCTGTCCATATCTCTAAGAACAGGAATGAAAACTACCTTGAAGTTATGAAAACATTGGCTGGTGTTTACAGACCAAAGTGTGAGAAAAAACCCGAACCATGAAACTGTAAAACAGAAGAGAAGGCTGAAAAATCAGGGCAACATCTTTCTATTTCATAAAGTATGTCAATGGCACACAGTTAATTACAGCAGGTGTTCTAAGGCTAGGGGTGAAGTGAGGAACCCAGAAGTAGCCAGGGGAATTCAGGGGAGCAATATTAATTGAACTATCCCAATCGTAACCACAGAAGGGAAAAGGAGAGATCCAGCCCCCAGATCCAAAGCCAGGCTGCTGATGTTAATCCCATTGTGGCAGACGTTTGTCTAAGCAGTCCTTAGGAGGCTTGGATACGGAGATCCCAGTCTGCTTCCACAACCTCGTTCCTGAGATTATCTGTCTATGGTGACAAATAGTCACTTCAGTGCCTGGCACTGAATGCACTCTAGAGTTTAACATCTTTCTTTTGATAAACTGAAAATTCTAAACAACTAAACAATCTCCTCCCTAATAAGGTGTGTCTAAAGAAAGATGAGATTCACATCCTTTTAACTGTTCCTCGCTTCATTTTTTCTTCTGTCTCTCTCTACCAAAGCAGGAGGTGTGATACAAACAGCAAACCAAAAGCAAACACCAAGCAGACCCTCTGACTGGACACTTCCTCTGACCGGATGCTTTCTCTGACCAATGGTTTTAAACATCTACTTTTCCAGGAAGTGCAATTTTAACAAGCACATTGTAAATCAAAGGAATATGGACCCCTCAGCAGTGAAGTGGTTGATTTGTCAGGGAGATAAGACTGGGAATGTAATTTCTATCAGTAAGGCTGATTCAATCTTTTCTATTCATGAAGATTTTGATGGATTATGTGAGATCAAGTAAAGCAAATGTACACACCATTACATTAATGCAGTAAGATGTTCTTTGGCAGCTTATCTCTAAGTAAATTCATAGAACTACTAGGGTGCTAGCAGTCTTGTCCCAGTCTACAAAACTCATGATGACAGTTAAATGGAGACATCAGAAACTGTTGAAGAAGTGTCGCTTGAGTGAAGCACATGGGTGCTTTATATTTACTCTAATACTTCTACTGAGAGGAAATTAGATAGTCAACATTTTGCTGAAGACACTGTGTTTACTGCTTAAGGAAAATGTATCTCCCTTCCAGGAAGGGATGCATTGCTACATTCACTGATCTTGAATCAGATGTAGAGGTATAAGGAAAGTACAGATGTGACCAAGGGAGAGCTTGTTACTCTCCAAACAAAACAAAAATCCAACAAGAGAGGTTTCTGCCTTCTGCAGTCAGAAAGGAGCCTGCAGAAATTATAACAAGACATTCCTGTGACTCTTTGCATCAATAACCATTTCCCATGATATCAGAGATGCTTGATGGATATATCTATTTTCTCTTGTCTTATATTTAGTTCATGAGAAGTCTGTGAGTGAAACCATCTTCTCTGTTTGAACAGGAGATATCAAGTTCTGAGTGGGCTAATTGCTACTGTAACAGAAAATAACAGACGATAATAATCATCATATAATGACTGAATATTGGGAATGGCAGGGCACACTGTTCCCTCTGGTAGCAACTGATGTTATAGCAAAACTGGGTAATCATCATCTACTGCTGAAAGGAGCAGAAAAGGCTATGTCCTGTATTTATACCAGTTGGGACACGCTCCAGTTTATCTGTGAAGACAGGCTTGCAGACTCTTGACATATAATTTGGAGATAACTGAATCAGTTCTTCCCAGTGGAGGTAAAGCAATGAAGGCTCTGATGAGAGACAAAGGGAGAAGGATTTGTTCATTGAAGAACATAAGTTCCAAATTAAACACAAGAAAAGATAAAGCTTGAAGAATATCTTGAGGAAGAAAGGGGGTAGAAAAGCAGAGATAAAAGAAAATAAAGGGATACTGTAGAAGAAACATAGCTGTGTGTTGGACTGCATGTTGTTGGGCATGGAAATGAGAGGAGATGTCGTCATTCTGCTTTCTGTGCACTGAATCTTTAAATGTAGATGAATGTCTTTCCTTACTGTGGAGGCAGCTCCAAGGCAGCTGCTGTCTTGTGTTTCAGTACAGATGCAGAATTGCACCAAAGCAAGATGGTTTCCTCCTCTTTGCTGACCAGCAACTTCTTTTTAAATTATTTGATTTTCACTTTCTGTTATATTGTTTGTTTTTTATTGTTTAAAGTTTCCTTTCTACAAGAAATTAAAGCAATCAGGTATGGAAGATAAAAGCAATATACTCTGTAAATAGGAAAATTCAGTCTTGTGGCAGTTGCTGATAACATGGCAGTGCTGTGCACCTCTGCCAGCCAGTTAAACCATCCATGCTGTCAGATGGTACCGGGATTGTTTTCCCCCACCAGGAGTCCAGGGCCACATGACATGTGGTCTCAATCACACAGACACACAGGTTGAAGTGCAACATGCACCTCCTGCTTTCTCCTGTCCCTATTTGGTTATTTCCATCACTACTCAGATTCAAAATTCTCAGAATTAAAACATGCCATTAGTAGTCAATTCAGCACATCATGCCCTGAAGTACAGTCAGGATGACTCAGTGCAGTTTTCTTGTCCAGCTCTTGTATTGAGAGCCATAAATCAGGGGGAACACAGTCTCAGCTTTTGCCTCATTGTCCCCATAATATTTCCACCTGCACATCATATGCCTTCACCCACTATACACAAACATGCCTGCCCCATGTCTTTCTGAAAGTCTCTGCACTTTGAATAATTATGTGCAAATGGGGTCACCATACCACAGACTTTTAACTAGCATTAAAGCCCGTAAATATCACTTGCAATAGAAGATCCTAAGAGTTATTCTAATTCCTCTGTGAATTTATCCCACTAAAATTCATGCAGGTTTTTTTTTTGTAATATGCAATAATAGCCAAAGTGCACACTTTGGTCTGTTAACCTTATATTGGTGGAGGCAGGACAAATCTTACAGTGCTGAATTCCAACCTGAGTTCAGCCTGTTCTATTCAGTGCAAATGAATGTATAGATCTGGGCATTAACTTTGACACAACCGTAAGAAATAGGAAAGATGTGAAAAAATACCTGTATTTATTATGATTATGTATGAATTACACATATGAAAAATTATGCAAGGAGTGCATAAGTCTATCCATCAAGAAAATGACATCCTATGGCAACTGTAATTTGCAGCCTCCTTCTTTCCCATCAGTGATATGAACTGTTTTGTAAACATTGTCTGACCACTCACTACACTGACTGCCTACAGAGATTCTCTTCAGATTGATGCTCCCATTAAATGGCTTAAAAATTTTGTGGAGGCAAGGAATGTACTTGATTACTGAATTACTTTGGCATGAAGGATCTCTTTGTAACAATGAATAATGTCTTTTATGTAAGACAGAGAGCTTTCCAGGAAGCAGAGTCAATGCTGCGAACATCATTTGAACAGCTCTGTGTGTTTGACAAGCTCCCTAATCCACTTCTATTAGAAAAAAAAAAGAAAAAAAAAGAAAAAAAAAGAAAAAATAAAATATAGAGTCTCTAACTTTCCAGAAAAGTCCATGTACGGGAAGAGAAAGGAAAACTGGAAATAACACCTGGGTCCTGTTACCTGCTGTCCCCTCAGAACAATTCTATTGAAAGAATTCAGCTACAGCGGTGTGTAGCATATAAGAGCCTGAATAGAATTTAAAAGAGTATCTACTAGTGAATGGCACACAAAATAAAAGAAAATGTATGGCCTTTCAGCCTCTAGGTCACCAGGTCGAGCCCAGCTCACACAGCAGTAATGGAGGTCGTTGTCATTTGAGGGCTTTGTGGTCAACATGACATTGACATTGGCTTCTGAGCCATGAGCTGCAACATTAGAACTCTTGTTCCTCACCAGGAGATGAAGACATGACATTGCTTCTGCAATCCTCTGCTCATTTAAATTCAAATCACATTAATATTTGAGGATAATAATTATCCTGGTAAATACATGTACATCTGGAATGCTGCACTACCTTCCATATTATGAGCATTACTGCTAAACAAGGGCACAGTAAAAATGCATATCACTTAAACAATTTCTTTTCATCAGTGCAAACAGTCATGCAGGATATAAGCCAGGGGAAAATCAGACCATGCCTGTAATAAAAAATCTCAATCAGTTGAAAGAATTTTGGTACATTTACCTTTAAATAAAAAAACTTGCCTGCCCTCTTTCTGCATTATCCAGAAAATTCTTCTCCGAAAGAACTAGAAGGGTATGGGCATATAATGCCCCCTTTTGAGAGGAACAATCTTAAAATACTTACTCATTTTTGCTTGGTAAAACTCCTACCCAAGGAGTTTTATACCACGGAATATTTTAACAAGGATTATGAATGTATGTGAGAAGGGATTTTTTTTCATAAACAAGAGACCAAGTGAACAAAGGCTATACTGCTCTTTCTAAAATTAAAACTGTCCTCAATTATCTGCAATCAGGAACACTATCATAATACTGGGATGAATCAATCCATCTTCCCTCTGACAATGACTTTGTCTGCAGTGTTTTATGCTGCAAAATTTTTTAGCAGCACTCACTTGGTAGACACTCTGCCTTACAAGACTTTCTTGGCACTGATTTCCATCCTCCTACCCCCATATTTTGAAATGTGTTCAGCAATTTATTCTTGAATCCATCTGTGTCAGTGTTTAAATACGGATTTTAGTTGTGAGTAAAAAGCATTATGGTCACAGTCAACTTTAAATTTTCCCAATGTAACTACATTTTATCAACAGGAGGCTAGGTGTGAGAGGGAAATGGAGGTAGGTAATTTTTATTTAAAGAAAGCTTCATTTTTGCAAATGGTGGAATTCACACTATTTAAAATGAAGGCTTGAAAGCTGGGATACACAGGCTTGATGACTGAACCCAAATCCTCTTTCAGAATCCATCAGGTACTTCAATACACCCATCACTTTTGCCACCAGTCAGTTCGGATATTTATGGGATCCTAAACTACTCTGCAGTGATGGTGATCAGAAACAGCAAAGAGAAGTCAGAATTCTCACCCCATGAGGAGGTCTGAAGATATGCTGCCTACATTCTGCAGTGGACAAAGCATCAAAGTGCCTTGCAAGAAATTCTGCATCCTTTCAACCACCCTGGAGCTGATATTATGAAGCTCCAGTGGGATAAATCCAGCAGGAATCTGCCCAGCAACATGAGTAAGTGCTCCACAATTCTGCCCTATATTTTTATTTCTGGAAGCCATTTTTTAAAATCTGTTTGTAGACGAGGAAATTAAACACTGGATTTCACATCCTCCCCCATTCAGATTGCAAGGCTAATCTAATGCATGTTTATGTAGAGTCTGATTCCCCTGCTAAGTGTTTCTATTCTCCATCCAATTTGGCAACTAGTGAACAGTGCACAAAATAAATTTAATTGATTTGTACAGGTATTAACACAGATTATCATCTACACAGTTTTGGAAAGCAGACACTGTGTGTTAGCAGACACTGTGTGTTAGCCAAACAGATGATGCAAACTATAGTGATTTACAAAGGGTTTCAGAGAGCTCGGTATTAGCAAACAGTAGATCACATTAGACAACAAAAGAATTTCATATTTATCTATCAAATGACAAAGAAGATCCAAACTTAATCATGAGATACTTTATATATCCAGGAATGATTGATTTAAAACACCAGTGTGGATATTAAGAATCAAATTTTCATACAAAAGCTCTTGATTTACCTATTCCTGCAAACCATATGCATGATGAAATGCACCCATTTCCAGAGCAGGCCAGAACTTTCCATCCAGCTACTGACTGCAAATAAACACTTCACCCAGAACACAGAACTGATATCTCTGCTGAAAATCAATGGCTGCCCACCCCCTGGAGGAAAATATTGACATACTGACATATGGCTGACAAATATGCAATGCAAATATCACCAAATTGCTACTTGCAGCATGCAATTAATAAAGGAGAACTCTAGGAGAGCACATTAGCAGTCACTCCCTCTCTCGGAAAGGTTGTTGTCCAGAATATTTGGGAATACTGTTACCTGCTTTGGTACCTGCTCTGCCCCGGCTGCCTCTGCTCATGGTGAGCTGTGACACGGGGATGTCAGGATGCCTGTCACCTTGCGCCACCACTCCGACTGAGCTGCAGCAGTGGGCAGTGGTGGACGCCCAGGGATGAGCATAAAGCCATGACATGAATGCAGCAATCTAAGTGCAGTTTGCACAGTGATGGTTGTTATTTTACAATAAATGAAATTGCAGAATGAAAATGAAAAACCTGGCTGAAGAAAAAGGAAACAAGCTGTGGAGTTATCATGTGAAGAGACACTCTTTTGTGCATGTAAGGAGAGGTTGTTTTTCCAAGGGCACAGGATGATTTTACACAATCAGGGCTATAAAACTTGCAAAAGAAATTGTACAGCACATTCTTTAATCAAACATCTATGACAGCTGAATTAAAACATTAGTTAATGGAGCTAGGTCTGAGATTTGAAATTTGTTTCTCTTTTTACTACAACCCAGGGGATCACTCTTTTTTAAATACCTTTCAATGTATAAAATCACTGTAGCATGTTTTACACTGCTTCAGGAATTACGAAGGCTGGAAAAATACTTTTCTTGGGTAATAAACTTGTAGTTGGGCTGATTTTTTTTCCCCTTCTATACTAAAAACACAGTCAGATTGTTCTCCTTATCCAGCAACAGTGGGTGCACAGCTCTAACCAAAACCCTGTTGTTCTAGTTGATTTTGGAATATGTCTTTTAAGAACAAGGTAAACTCCATGCAAACACTTTCCTCTGAGTCTGATGTGCTTGCACAATTACAGACATTGTAGCTTCTAGGCTTTGATCCAGAAAAATGCATGTGTCTGACTTCAAGGGGGATTTTCATACACAACATTAGTTGCTTTCATACTTTGTTGCACAGAAGTCTGAGCACAAGGTGTTAGCAATAATTATTGTTCTCTGAAAACATGCAAAAAACATTCAGGAAAGGTTGAGTTTAATATCCAAGTGCTGAATAATCTAAAAGGCTATGCCATCATATAATAAAATCAGAAAACAAAAAATAGCAAACACTTCCTGGCAACACTCTGAAATATATTATTCAGTTCTAGAAAGGTACCACAATTTATTTCATAGTTATAGAATGGATTTTACACCTACATAGAATTTTCCATCACTGAAAACCTCAAAGGACTTTATGAACCAGGACTGAATTTTATCTCCTGGTTATAGGATACATACAGCTGCTGTTTTCAAAATTCTGATCCAGTTTCTTACCGGCATCTCTTTGGAACAAAAGTCAAGGCATTGCTTTTGCAAAATACCATCTGAAGTATCATGTGCAGGTCCAGTGAGGTCCTCTCCCATCCTCTGCCCTAATCTTCCTACCTGCATATTACTTTCTACATGTTTCTTTCTTAGCTAGTGGAACAAAAGAAACCTTATCAAATTTCAAAGGGCAAAATACTGAATGTATGAATAAAAAGAATAAAATTAAGATTGGTTGCAGTAGACTCAGGCTTTATCCAGATATGTTTGTGGTATTAGTTTTAAAAATCAGTGAAGTAATAATGATTTAAAAATCTTGTCAAATAAAATCATAGAGTGAAATGAAATATTTCCACTGAAATTGGAAAATAACATATTCATATCTAGTACTTCAATTCTGAAAATATCATATGACCTTCAGTGGCTCCAGTTTTAGAGGTGACCTATTCTTATATTACCACAATTTTTTTAGGCAACAGTTATTTCCACAGTAGCCCTGCCTCTGTAGGCAGAGAGGTTTGTACTTCTATAATGGCTAAAGTGCAAGTATGGCTTTGCCAGGACAATGTAATTACATCAAACACAGACCAAATTCAGCCTAATGATGAGAAAACTACATGATTGAAACGGATGTTCCTTTCCTCCTGCAAAATCTAAAACCCACTTAGGTGCTGCTGCAGGTAAATATGTCTTAGAGGCTTTTCTGTCTCATTGTTCACCCACCAAGTTGCCATTACTGAAGAAGGATGTAATGAGAGAGAATTGAAAGTATTTTTTGGAAACTGGACAACACGGGCTGGTCTGATCTTGTTTTTGTGAAGTTACTTGGCACTGTGGATCTCTAAATAAATATAAAGTCATTCACAATCAAACGGGCAAGAAAGAAATTACAAGTGTTTTGACAGAGCTCAAAATACTTTGAGGTATTTTTAGCATATTTCTGAGTCGTATTAGCTTAACCTGTAATAGAATATAAATGAGCCCATATGGCAGAGATGTAATTATGTTCCATGTGAGAAATCCCTGTGGTAGATTTGGGGAAAAAAACCTCACTACATGTGCCTTCTGGAGGGCACGATTTACACATGATTACCTACTCATTTGCATTGAGAGGAATATGAAGTAACACAATGCTAACAACACGGTAATGAAAAGGGCAAGCAAAGACTCCAGATCCCTGGGGGTGCTGATCCCTCTGACTGACATCCAGTTAGGAGCAGGGAATTTGTCCCTTTAGGGAATGCATTTTATGAAGCGATCTTTGATTATGTGGGCACAGTAATCACAAGTCTTAATTATTATTACTATGAGAGAATGGACTACAAATCTCCAGGGAATGTCTCTGTCACAGATACTTTGCCAGTGAATGCTGAAAATTAGTGTTTTCCCAAGGATCATTTTCATTCCAACCTGATATTTAGCTGAAGTTTCTTTGACTACTAGTCATGAAACATTAAATATAGATTAGAGGCAGAGAGATGTTGAAAGTTAAAATTCACCGGAGGTGCACACCCGTGCACTTGAGAGACAGCCCCAAATGTTGTCCAGATGTTGTAGCAACAAGGCTGAGGGTTCCCAAGCTGCAGCACAGCCACAACAGAGGAGAAAGTGGATGTTTGGCATTCCACTGGCCTTCTGTTTAGTTTACTTGCAGTGTATTAATTTAGCAGAAAGTCCTAACAGCCTGTTAGCAGTAGATGTTACCAAGTGTACACTATCCTGAAAGAATGAAGAAATTCTTTTATAGCAATAAAGGGAGCAATTCAAAGCATGTAATTGATTTTCCATATTTTAGAACTATGATAAGACTAAGCTTTAGCAGCAGAAACATATGTTTGCAGTTTTGTCAATGCTCTTCAATGAATCAAAAAAAAAAATAAAATAGGAACCTATAACTTATTGGTTAGATCGTTAACATGCATTGGGCATTTCGGGGGCTATTGAAGCATTTGCCAAGAGCATGTCATCTTCTAAACAGACTCAGAGGTAGTAGGGATTGCTTTTTGCCACAGGACATGTTTTTGTGATTATCTAAAATCGTTCTTTTCCATTATGAATACCATAGGAGAACATCAAGGCTTTTTTAACTAGCTATTGTCACATTTGTGTGCTGTCCTTCCTTACATCCTTTTTAATCCGGAGGGGCAGAGAGGCAGCAGGGCAGGGCTCATTTCTGCTCACCCCTGCAGCATTCCCGACTAACTACTGCACACTGTGGCGTCTGACAGTCAGGCTGCTGCCCTCAGTCTTCACACCAGTAGTTAGAGTGCTCTCTGGGCCTCCCCACTAACATCCCTGATGATGCCCCCCAGAGGAACTCAGAGCAGAACCACCCAAACAAATTTTCAGAAAGGTTTTTGGGCTCCCCTGACACCAGAAAGAAGACGGCACAGAGTGTAAGAACCTAAAAGATGTCACCTACTAAGGCTTGGAAAACAGGTCACCTACCCATCCTCAGAAACTTTTCAATTTCAGATTTCTTCCCATCTTGCATTATGAGAAACCTCAGATGCTTAGAAATTTCTTCGTGAAAAAAGAGAGGACACATCCTCAGAATAACCTATTTATCAGGATATACAAAGGTGATATAAAAAATTTGAGTCCTGTTTCTACTCTGTTGGCCTTAGAGCAGACATGTGGACCCAAAACTTAAGTTCAGTTGGCATGCTAAGCTTGAACTGCAGAGAGATTCTCACTGCATTTCAGTGAATAACTGTAGAGTGATACAGGCTGAGATGGTGACACTCATGGAGACCCATTGGAGAACAGCAAAGTTTCCAGTAACTGAGGTAGATGTAGTGGAGAAAATAACAGAGGTTCATGTCCCCACATGTCATTTGCCTCAATTCTTCTGTTGGAAGACTTGCCAAAGTGAGAAGGAAACAACTTGGAGGGATGCCTGCCCGCATCCAGGAGGGAAGAGGGTGTTTGCAGCATGAGGGTAAGGAAACCATCTTCTGGCATGGTGAGGAGTTGGCAAGGCTGACAGAGAATCAAACAGGGCAACAGTAGGGCAGGGGGGAGAAATCCCCCAAAGACTAGAAGCAAGCTCATTCATGTTTGCTCCCTCAGGACAGCACAGAGCATCCCCCACAGAGGATGACTTCATAGCTTTGAAACTAGGTAAGCAAGCTTCAGAGAATATGAAACGGGAATGCAAGACCCTTTAAACTGAAGTCTAAGGGTTTGAATTTGGGAAACAATGGGAGTAACAACCTGAGTTTGCCACCATCTCATCGGGTTTCAGGTAGCAGTGGATGATCTTGTTTGTCTTTTTCATGGGCAAACATGGGCAGCAGAGATCAGCATCTGAGCTGAGGCAGATGCTGTGGTTATGGCCTGGAGATGGAGGAAAGGTGACAGTAGAGACAAGGAGTCTCTCTGGGCCTCCACAGGAGGGATGGTTCTTCTGCACCACTGCTGTACACCACTGTGGGTGATGTCTTTGGAGTGCCATGCTCTTCTACCACAAAGAGGGATTTTAGAGCACCTGAAGGGTGTTGAATGGCTGAGCAACACGTTCACTGCTCCCTCTGCCAAAGGAACCAGCATCTTCGTACAGCCACAAGGCTTTTTGTTGTACAGTCACAAAGCAATAAAACCATAAGGGCAAAATATGGGTGAACTCATTCTCTTATTAAATACGACAGCACAGAAGAAAAAGAAAACCAAACAAAGTCCCCAATGGCTGCTCTATCCCATCCCTCCTCCACATGTGTCCCCTCCTTTTCAAAAGCTGTGCACAGGGAAAGCAAAGAAGGAACGTGGTTCCCAGGGCGTAGAGAAGCTGCGTGCAGTGACCCCCATAGGCTCTGCTGTTTACACGGATACATTATCAGTGCCTGCACACACTGGCTCTGCTCCAGATCTCTGCAAATACTTGGGCAAGGTGCAAAGAAACACCATGGGCCATGCAAAGGCTCCCATTAGGGAGACAATGGGAATGGAGGGTACTCTGCTACAAATATAGCCAAACTCCTCTCAGCTATTTCTGGTTTATACTCTCAGTTTGCACTTAAGAACTCCAAACAGAGCTCTCAAGCAACAACACAGCTCAACAGACAGCAGCTTTATTTTGACTGCTTCCTAGCCTACTTTTTTGTTTTGTTTTGTTGTAGTTTGGAATATAATTTTTTAAAAAGAGAAAGAAAAAAGGGAAAAGATACAAGAACCATGTGTGCTTCATTGCTAATGCTGCTCATGTAATTCTCTTTGAAGTGTGTGGCAAAACTCCTTTGTAGGTTAATGAGAACAGGATCAGGCCCTCCACAGTGAACTTTGCTGAGAGCAGATAAGATCTTGAATCATTCAGAGCCAAGCATGTTATTTGTGCAACATGGGCAGGCTGAGTCAATCTCTGAATATTTTTAATGGGTGTCATTGTGAAGTGTTAATTCCACAAGTTAAGTTGTTTTGCAGTTTGCCTGTGCCTGCTCTCCAGGCTGCCTTCACAAATGGTACACATCCTCTTGCTGGTTGCATCAGAAAAGCTATTTCCAGAACTGCATCAAGAAAACAACACTTCTGAGAAAAAAAAAAAAGTAACTTTTACAAAGAATTGTAAAACCAAATGATAGTAAAAATACCTGCTAGACATTCAGATTGTCAGCACACATAGAAGTAAAAGTAGCCCCGTTTCAAAAAGAGATTATTACTTTTTTTTTTAAGGCCCCTAAAATCAAAACAAGCATTTGGTAACTGATCATTTTTGAGAAACTAATCTTTCTTTTTACAAAACAGAGGGCTGAGGTACTGAAGTACTCAGATGGTTAGATAATGTCTACTCCTGGATAGTACCTATATAACCTTAGTAAATAGGGTCAGAAAAACACTGAAACCATTTTGAATTCCAGTGAAACTAACTAAGCATTGTGAGCAACTTCTGGATGAGGAATCTTTACTTTTGACTTGCCCTTTTTCTGTTCCCAGGATCTCCATGCACTTCCTAATGCATCTTGAAGCTAAAATGAAATTACAGCCCTCAGAGGCCAACAGGAGGCTCATAATTGCCCATTGCCTTCAGCAGAGACAGGATTTTACTCTTACAGTTAAGATATCTAAAGAAACACTGGGCCCAGCTGCCCACTTCTATAGAAATAGTCAGCTGGAAACATAGCAAAACCTACCACACAATTTTCTTTCCATTTTCCCCTGTAATGAAATTTTTAATCTTGCAGTGGAAAACAGGATCCAGGAAAATGTGTGGAAACCTTGTGGTTGCCATCTAGAGAGAGCTAGCTCTGGCTGGGCTCCTTGCCTTGCCCAGCTCCCTATCGCACCATCGCCCCAGCCTCAGGTTTGCAGCCCACTATGCTTGTCCCTCTTCCATGATGCAACAAATAGTTTGTCTTGGGATTCCCAAACACCCAGACAAGCTGTTTCCCTGCCTCTACCTTGTGACTCTGGAGCATGTGCTGGAGGACCTGCCTATGTTTTCTGCATACTCTGGAAAGGCATTCCCTTCCCATATCTGAGTTATGGTGGTCTTCATCTACCTTTGGCAAGAGAGGTACAAATCCTGCATTGTCACAAGCTCCCAGTTCAACGTCCCAAACCTGGCCTGTGCAGACAGCCATCTCCTAGTGCCTTCGCCGTTTGCAGTGCCTCCTCCTCCTGCCTCTGATCTTTCCTTGCCTGCACACCACAGCCAGCTGCCTACCCAGGCCCTGATTTAAATCCCTCTTCCCCATGTCCTCAC
The DNA here is from genome assembly GCA_013397315.1 of Donacobius atricapilla. Classification (NCBI taxonomy): domain Eukaryota; kingdom Metazoa; phylum Chordata; class Aves; order Passeriformes; family Mimidae; genus Donacobius; species Donacobius atricapilla. The sequence continues at coordinate 321,195 of WBMY01004999.1, read as the reverse complement.
ACCTGGGCAGAGCAGCCCCAACACAATACCAAGGACTCCAGGCTTAGCAGCGCTCAGCACAACACTCCCCATTTGCTGTCACATGTGGGCTGAGAGCTGGTATGCTTCACTACTGCAGAACTGCAAATCTTTGTGTCAGCAAGTGGAGGTGGTGCTCAGACACTGAGTTAAGTCATCCGAATTGCATCTCTTTACTGGAATTGATGAGAATCCATTTTCTTATAACTCAGCACCACTTCCTTCTATTAATTTTGTTAACAGTGCAGTGCCCAATCCTACAAAATGCTAAATGTTCGAGCAGGTTGCAAAATTTTCTTTCACTTCCCACAGAATTAGAATAGCTATTTTCTTAATTAAGAAGTAAATAAATAAACTACTTGCAGTCTTTTAAGAGGCAGCTTCATGCTAAGAGGAGATTAATTACCCTCCCCATTCACAGAAAATAAAAGCAAAGCTTTAACCATTATAGAAAAAAAAAAAAAAAAGTACTGAGAAGGTAACAAGAGTCATTGAAAAATCTGACTTTGTGATGAGCTGGTTTTCCTGCAATTTTTCATTTATAGAAATATTTTCAGAAACTCACCTTGAGGTTTTGTGTTGGCTTTTTTATTATTATTTCCTCTTTAGATGCAGTTGTAGATGAGAAGACTATAAATGAAACACTCATTTTCCTGAAGGCAATCATAAAGGTGTGTTGCAGCCTTTCCTTCTCAATTTCACATGGAGAGAATTTACCACAATGGGCAGTAATATTTTAATTTGAACAAGTGGAAAATTTTTACCTGCCCACTCTGTACTCTCAGTATTAATTCAAGATCCGCTCCTTTGGGAAAGTATTTGTTCTTGTATTTAAAAGTGAAATGTCATGAATAAACTGTCAAACACCTTAAAGGAAGTCACTTCTGTGTTTGAACAGCAATGATTTTGTGGTGAACATGATGCACAGTGCATAGTCAGTTCTCAACAATAAATGGAGATCTGACCAAGTAATATTCTGACACTGGTTGGAGCAAGGAAACTCCCAGAGGAGTTACCTGAGAGTAACAGGCAAGAGAGCAGTAGAACAGTAGGACAGGGATGTTCTAATGGCACATACTGCCTGTAAGTTCCTCCACCAAATGCAGTGATTAAGAGTAGCCAGGATAGTCTCTGAAGTAGGTAGGTGGGGGAAAAACAAAACAGCCAGCACATGGCTTGGGCAGCCAGGAAAATGAGCCAATTCAGCACAGCCTCAGCAGTGCTGTTGCCAGTAGGGTATCCATTTGCAGGAAAAGGCCAACACAACCTCTGTTGTGACAGTGCCCAGTGCCCAGTGGAGCTACAGGCATTGAACCAGAGGTGGGCAAGGTGCCAGGTAGGGGGCTGGCACATTCTTGTGTCCCTCAAATGGACTGCACAGTCCTGTGGCTGCACTGCCCTTCTGCAGTGTTCTGAGCCTAGTAGTGGAGCTGAAAGAAAGTCACCAGTAACAAAGTAATAGTATTTAACCTGAATAAGACAACGTGAGGAGTCACAGAGCATCGCTGAGCCATAGTTTTTGTCTCAGGTAAACACGGCCAGTGAGACTAGCAATGAGTCACACAACGTAAAACACTTATACGGGATCTGAATTACACAAACAAGTGCGCAACAAAACAGCAAGACATCCCACCTGAGGAATACAGGACATTTTCATTTTTCTTGTGGTCGCTGTCATTAAACCACCCCATAAATATTTCTAAATTTGTATTGGAGCAAGTAATACTAGCCAAGCTATACTAGAACTAGGCAAAAATACCCTGCTTTCTCACCCAAAGGGATCCTGGTGATATCACAAGGAGGACAAATTCCACCTAATGTGCTGCACTTTTGACATAGGGCAGTATTCTATATTTGCCTAGAATAACACCTTATTAAATGCTGTAGGCCACTAATAATGCAACCATTCAAATGACAGCTAATTGCAAATAAAAATCTATCACTTCAGCATTTCTGAAGAAGTTATTTCTAAGACAACCCATAAAAAATACCTTACATGGTGGCTGACAGAAGCCTCCCAGTGTAGCATGTTTACATCAGTTTAATGGTTATTTTGAAGTTTTCACCTTAGTGAAGCTCAGTCATGTCCAATACTTCTCCCACACGGCAACAAAGCCTTAGGATACAGGAAGAAGGCAAGCCTTGTGGGGGCCTCACTTCATAAGAGGTCGATAGCTGAATATGGGTCTGGGTCTTCATTAAGTGGTGTCTGAGTAGAAAACTAGAGTTTATTTACTCAACTTCAAGATAAGCAACTTAATGCTGCTGATTTGAATGCAAACAAGGGCAAGACCTCATGCCCGGAAGACTCTCTGATGTGGTTACACTGGAAGTTTAGAATAAATACAGGTTGGGATCTGAAACACAGTTGTCATGACCTACAAATTCAGCATGTTTTAAAGTATTTAAACATTTTTAAAGCATTGTCTACAAGTGAATATCAAAGAGGTATTGCTCTTATCTGGAAGATGTTACACTTGCAATTACATATTGTTTATTAAGGTCTATTTTGCTAGTTCACTGAAATCTTTCCCATATGACAGAAATTACATTTGCTTCTCTATTTAGTGACCTCAAATGACAAAAGGTGCAGAATGAATTTAAGATGGCATGTAAATGCAATTATGCCTTTCCTTTTTTTTTTTTTTTTTTTACAGGGCTTATCTAGTCTGCTTTAATACCATCACTGGGTGGTGATGGTGTTTAACACCATTCACAAATTAATATGGGGTTCCTAATGCTTGCAATGTGTTCAGGACCTAATCCTGGCATGCTTAGTTTGTCCTTAAGAAGCTATTTCACATCTTAAAATGCTTGTAGACTTCTAAAAACTAAACTGTGGAAACCAAGGTTTCAGCTGTAAGACAAGTCTGGCTTCCTAACCTGCTAAGCCATTTTAAAATTATGGTACTGCTATTTCAAAATTGATCAGGAGCTTCAGAACAAAGCATTTCTCGTTTAGGCTGTAAACACAGAAACTGTGAAGGGGTCAGTCCAAAGCAAGAAAAATGAAGTTCTCTTTCTCCAAATGAGCATGAATCATTGCCTCAACCTTACAGCTCAACTGAACAACAGAGGTAAGAGATTTACAAATATGAAAAACTCTCACAGCTACGGAGGCAAGAGCAACCCTCTCTTCTAATGGGTGTAACCAGATTACTGACTTGCATTTTTGAATCAACATTTGAATTCAGAATCCATATGATCCATTGACTCCAAGTTTGTACAACATGCAAGCAATGATGCTCTGGGAAAAGCAATGCAAACAGCAAGCAATAAAATCTAGGAGAATTAAAAGGGAGAGTGAGGCTGATACTTAGATTTTGCACAGAATTGACAGTCATGTAGTGCTGTCATTGGAAACATCTATCAAATAAAATGCAATTCCAGTGCCTGAGCACTAGAGGGTAAATTAATGATAAAAACAGAGCTGTGACTCAGTTTCCTTATTTTTATAGGTAAGCATTTAAATGCTTGACTTAGCACCTCTTCAGATGAAGATCTGTCCTGAATTTTGCTAGCTAAAACTCTTTCTGAGGCCATGCAGCACTGGGGTGGGAGATTATGCCACACAAATGCAAACTTTTTGCAAGAGTACTCTCAATAATTTTAAAGTGTGTCATGCCAAACTCAGGATTACGTTCTCTGGTCAGCTTCAGGGTGCACAGCTTTTAAAAAGGACTACAGTGTCAGTCTGGAAGTTGTCTCTTGTGACTAGGATTGGCAAAGGACTGCTGAGATACTAGCCCATAGCCTATTTTGAAAAATACGCATCATGTAAATAAATAACAGTTTCTTCTCATACCTAGTTATCATCCCTTCGAATATTTTTTTTAAGTGCAAAGGGATGGCAGCAGAAAGGTGGGCATCATCCAGAGGGCAGAATTGAGCCCCACTAGATTTCAGTCTTGTCTTGCCCCTCTATTGAAAAAAACAAACAAACAACCAAACAACCAAACACAATACAAACACACACAAATATGTGCACATACCAGAAATTTCGGGCATTACTGGATGAACAAACCAGAAATCCTACTCCTTTCCAATAGGATTTGTTATGGAAACAGCATATAATTTCATTCCAATACCACAAATTTGCCACTACATTAAAGAGCATTACTGTTACTGAAGGATGAACAGTAAATCAACATCCCCAGCTCTTCAGGCTACAGCCCACTTCAGGAGAATGGTGATTTTGAGTGTCCCTTCATTTCAGGGTATAAATATATCCCATGAGAGAAAGCAAAGCTGCTGAGTATGGAATGCCTAAAAGAGAACTCCAGCCCAAAAAACTTTGTTATACCAGTTTTGTTCTGGTATTAACCTTGTCAAGGACAAGAGAAGTAGGAAAAACTGCTTCTTTGTATACTGATACTTTCCACTTACTACTTATAGCAATACTTTCTACTTATATTGATACTTTCTTTAGTAAACAGGGCACATCAATTATCCAGACCATGTTGTAAAAACCCCATCTAAACCCCCTGGAGCAATGCACACAGGTCTCTTTTTAACAGTAAACCATTACTGATGCCCTATGCAAAAGCTATCTTTGTATCTTATTAATAAGGCATCTGAAATACCATTATGTGGTATTATACATATAAAGGTGGATGAACTATACAGATTAGCACCACAGCATTCAGCGATGACTGTGACCTTTGCAAATTACTGCCCCATGAAGGGTCACAAAAATTAGCAAACAAAAAAGCAGGGGGTGCTCTTTCAACAGATTTGTGAACATATTGCTCTCCCTAGTATATTTATTAAAATAAGCAAGATTGAACACAAAGCTTTAGTTCTGGGGGGAAAAAAAAATAATAATCCAGTGAACCGAAGGGGATCCATATCTGCTGCAAATCTTGATCTGTAAATAGTGACATTTTACTTCATGTAGAAAAAAATTCCATTATTCATTTCCAATAAGTATTTTTTAAAAATTGGTCTTCCCATCTTTACCACAAATAAAACATCTCTGTTACAAATAAATGTGTTCTCCCGCCCACAAATAAATCACATACATTGTTGCAAGAAAACAGATCAGCCCAAAAGGCTGAAATGTAATTATACACTGACCAAAAAAGAACTCCATTGCAACTGAAAGCGAATGGCTTGTACTTCAGGTCACTAACAGGGTGCTGACCAGCGCAATTTTAAATGCTAAAATACCTCCCCTCAAAAAAGAGTAAAAAAAACCCCAAACTTGAGAAAAATGTCCAAACATCTGAGAAAGCAGGAACTATGTTTGTGTAGAACAAATTTTAAAGTAATGAGAAAACCCTGCCCCCTTGTCTCACCTTAGAGAAATTCTGTTAAGCTTCCCTTACTTCTCTATGGCTGTTTATACATCATGATTTGAAAAAAGTAAACAAGCCAAAAATCATTTGTATCTGCCTCCAGACCTACAGAATGAAATGCTTTACTAGCTTATAACACTAAAAATAAAAAAGCAAGTTTGATAATTAACCAGTCTTTCCTAATAAACCCACACTTACCGAATGGCACTTCAAACAATGAATTACAGAAAAAAAAAAAAGTATTGTGTTATAAGGTTAAAAAATGTGTGTACTTTCCATAAAGCTGAAATGCTTCCATGAACATTTAACTCTGGATTAACCAAAAAGTCCAAATTCCAGAAAATAAAACTATTTTACTCAGTAAAATATTCTGACAATATTGCAACATAATTTGAGCGTCATTTTAAGCACTGAGAATATGGTTTTTTACTTTAATAAAAAGGAAAATGAGAAGAAAGGCTAAGTTGAGAGAACCCTTTTCTGCAACCAAATAGAATAATAAAAAAATCCAACCAAAACCAAACAATCCCTCCCCCCACCCCCCGCCCCCCACAAACAAGAAACCACCACCAAACCCACCAAAAGAGAACGGGTGAGCTTCTTTCTTCTCCTGCCATTTAGCAGATCTCTTCTTGGATTTCACACCACTGACCATACCCTGCCAGAGATCTTGAACAGTTTACATTACTTCTTTTGAATGATTAATCTAGACTGGCCCAGAGATAAAAACCAAAATGCACAATGAATTCCTACACTGAATTCCAGCTTTACTGTGAACCCAACATAAGAAAAGAAAAAAGGAATCCCACACATCTTGTAGTATATACACTGCTTTCACACAGTAGGAGTTAGAGGAATACGTAAAGGGACAAGATACTTTAGTACAAAACCTCAATTTATTTCAGAGAAATTAAAAATATGGTATTTAATATATATAAATTTCTATTCCTCTATAAATATAGATGATCTTGTGATAATGAACAGAAATAAATGCATACCAAATTAAAATAATTTTGCATTTCAGGGTATGGTAGCCATAGATAATGTTTATGAACCTAAATACAGGCATTTGTAATATTAAAAAAAAAAGTTTAAAACAATACAATTGGGAGAGAAGCATTCTGCTGTTTTTCATACAGAGGTCAACATATTCAAATGCATCTGTCAAAAGTTACAATTTCATCTTTAACTTTTTTAATGTATTAGAAGCACAATCCCACACACCCAGGAGCATACAAGGTAGTAGATATACTGCACACATGGTGTCTTATCCTTGCAGTATGCAATGTTATTTCTGTACCGAAAAAAGAGGGGAAAAAAAGACAGCAGAAGCTCTTTTAGGTCCCACATCTCACCAGAGTGCTTAAGCATTCTGCTTTTCTGTTTTCCTTTCCATTGTTTTTACTACTGGCAAAAATCATCACACCCGCATAACGTGTAATAATTTAAATCTCAATGAATTAAAATTCAGAGTAATGGCAACGGCTCCGATGTTTCCCATAATGAAGACCCGGTGTATGAATATAACTAGGGGGCAGGGAGGAAACAAACAAAAGCCCCAAACTGAATGCTGCGTTTTATTCCGATGAAGCTCTTTTCACGGAGCCCGTATTTCCTGATCCTGCTGACCCCAGCCGGCGGCAGCCCGGCGGGGAGGGACCGGGGCGGGCGGCGGTGGGAGCACCCGCGGGGCGGCCCCGGACTGGGAAGCGGGCTTAGGAAAANGGGTCAGGAGGCGCCCCCGGCCGCAGCCCCGCGCCGGGCCCTCCTGCTCATGCAGCTGAAATTCCAAGCAAAGCCACTACAAAACCTGTGTGAGGGAGAAGAATGGGGTTTGTTCTTGATTCTCTTACCGGCAAGCTTTTCCCATCCTGGCCTACGNTAAGAAAAGAAAAAAGGAATCCCACACATCTTGTAGTATATACACTGCTTTCACACAGTAGGAGTTAGAGGAATACGTAAAGGGACAAGATACTTTAGTACAAAACCTCAATTTATTTCAGAGAAATTAAAAATATGGTATTTAATATATATAAATTTCTATTCCTCTATAAATATAGATGATCTTGTGATAATGAACAGAAATAAATGCATACCAAATTAAAATAATTTTGCATTTCAGGGTATGGTAGCCATAGATAATGTTTATGAACCTAAATACAGGCATTTGTAATATTAAAAAAAAAAAGTTTAAAACAATACAATTGGGAGAGAAGCATTCTGCTGTTTTTCATACAGAGGTCAACATATTCAAATGCATCTGTCAAAAGTTACAATTTCATCTTTAACTTTTTTAATGTATTAGAAGCACAATCCCACACACCCAGGAGCATACAAGGTAGTAGATATACTGCACACATGGTGTCTTATCCTTGCAGTATGCAATGTTATTTCTGTACCGAAAAAAGAGGGGAAAAAAAGACAGCAGAAGCTCTTTTAGGTCCCACATCTCACCAGAGTGCTTAAGCATTCTGCTTTTCTGTTTTCCTTTCCATTGTTTTTACTACTGGCAAAAATCATCACACCCGCATAACGTGTAATAATTTAAATCTCAATGAATTAAAATTCAGAGTAATGGCAACGGCTCCGATGTTTCCCATAATGAAGACCCGGTGTATGAATATAACTAGGGGGCAGGGAGGAAACAAACAAAAGCCCCAAACTGAATGCTGCGTTTTATTCCGATGAAGCTCTTTTCACGGAGCCCGTATTTCCTGATCCTGCTGACCCCAGCCGGCGGCAGCCCGGCGGGGAGGGACCGGGGCGGGCGGCGGTGGGAGCACCCGCGGGGCGGCCCCGGACTGGGAAGCGGGCTTAGGAAAAAAACCCAGCAGGAGGGAATTTCGGTGTATCTCTGTCGTCATCCACCTCCCGAGCCATCGCAGGTCCTACAGCTGCAGGCGGTGTGAACCCCAATTCGCGCACCGAACCGGGCCAACTCCTCCCGAGCCACGCGCGGCACGGCCAGACCCCGCAACCGCGGGCACCGCGAGGGGCTCTCCCTCCACAGAGCGCCCGCGCCCAGCACGGCGGCTGCTCCTACCCCGGGAAGGGCCGGCGGGGCCGGGGCTCCGCGCAGCGCCGAACCTGCGCCATGCCCGGGCGGGTCCCGGTCCTCTCCCTGCGGGACCGAGCGGGGGGCCGTGCTCTCAAAAAAAGGGGGGAGGGGGGGAAGCGAGGAAGTAAAATCCACAAACAGGTTAGAAGTGTCCTAAATAATTAAAAAAGTGAGTTTTTTTGTAATTTAAATACAAATATACTTACAAAATCTTACAGAGGTTATTTACATCCCTCTCCCCCAACCTGACAGTGCGTTCAGTTCCTACAGGAGACAGCCCGAGCGGCATGGGGAGGGCAGAGCCCGGAGATCCCAGGCACTGGGTTCCCCCCGGCTCGTCCTCCGCTCCCTGCCGCCTGCGGAAGCCACTCGCAGTCCCAAAAGTTTGCCCAGGCTGGATAAGGAGCTGCTTCCCGAGGCAGAGCCTCGGTCCTCCAGCATCTCCCTAGCCTAGCAGGCAGGGGTCTCAGACCGTGGTCTCACCCTGCTTGCTGTTGGTGAGCCTGGTGTAAAATTTCCTCCAGGAGTTCAGGGTTTTCCCAGACCAGATCCAGAAGCCCGAGGTGATGCCCACGATTAAGGTCATGAGATACTTGATCATGAAGACAGTGAAGTCGGGGCTCATGGGCGGGTGGTGGCTGCTGTGGTTGTTGGGGCAGGGAATGGCATAGCTCTTACAGCTCTGCGTGACCCAGCTCCTCTCCCACTGTTCCCTAAAAGCTTGCTCGTAAAAATAGCAGGCAATGACGATGGTGGCCGGCACCGTGTAGAGGACGCTGAAGATGCCTATCCTCACCATGAGCTTCTCCAGCTTTTCTGTCTTGGTGCCGTCATGCTTCATGATGGTCCGGATCCTGAAGAGGGACACAAAGCCAGCCAGCAGGAAAGAGGTGCCGATGAACAGGTAGACGAACAAGGGGGCCAGCACGAAGCCCCTCAGGGCATCCACGTTGTTGATGCCCACAAAGCAGACGCCGCTGAGAACGTCCCCATCCACTTGTCCCAGGGCAAGGATGGTGATGGTCTTGATGGCCGGCACGGCCCAGGCAGCCAGATGAAAGTACTGGGAGTTGGCCTCAATGGCCTCATGGCCCCATTTCATGCCAGCAGCAAGGAACCAGGTAAGGGAGAGGATGACCCACCAGATGGAGCTGGCCATGCCAAAGAAGTAGAGCATCATGAAGAGGATAGTGCAGCCCTCCCGCTTCGTGCCCTGCGCCACGGTGCGGGAACCATCCTCGGCAAAGCGCTCGTTGCAGACCACCCTCTCCTCCAGGAGGAAGCCGGCGATGTAGGCCACGGCCACCGCCGTGTAGCAGCCCGAGAGGAAGATGATGGGCCGCTCGGGGTAGCTGAATCGCTTCATGTCCACCAAGTAGGTGAGGACGGTGAAGAGGGTGGAGGCACAGCAGAGCACGGACCAGATGCCGATCCAGGTGCGGGAGAAGCGCAGCTCCTCGGGCCCGAAGTACATGAGCCCGTAGAGGCGGCCGGGCTCGCAGGGCGCCCCGCAGTCCTTCTCGCCCAGGAAGCGGTAGTTCAGGTAGGAGGGCACCTTCAGCGCCCGCGGGCAGGTGAANGGGGCCGCCGCCGGCGCCCCCGCGGTGCGGGTTGCTGGTCCAGCTCTCGGGGCGCAGCGCGGGCGTGGGGGTGCCGCGCTCGGAGGCGTTCTGCCCCACGCAGAGCTCGCCGGCCCCGTGCACCGGGAACTTCTCGCAGCGCAGCGTGTCGGGCCACTGGAAGCCGAACTTGTTCATGAGGGCCTCGCAGCCCTGGCGGGCCCGCCCGCCCACGGAGGGGGCGGGGCGGGGGGCNGCGGCATGGCGGGATGGCCTGCTCCAGCACCGTGCATACCGGCGCGTACATGGAGCACAGGAAGAACTTCAGCTCCAGAGAGCACTGCACCTTCACCAGCGGGTAGAACTGGTGGACCTCCAGCCCCGCGTCCTCCTGGTTGGTGTGGCCCAGCAGGTTGGGCATGATGGTCTGGTTGTAGGCGATGTCAGTGCAGAGAGGGATGGAGATAGGCTGGCAGTAGCCGTGGTCAGGGATGGAGATGCCCCGCTCGCCGTTGTACTGCGACGCCGGCAGCTGCCCCCCGGCCGGCAGCGCCGCCGCCCACAGCAGCCCCAGCAGCAGCGGCAGCCGCGGGCACNAAGGGGCCCCGCGGCGGGGGCGCTCGGGGGGACGCGGCCGGGCAGAGTCGGTCGGCAGCGCGCCGGACCCGGCTGTCCCGGCGCTGTTTTAGGGTTCCCCGGTGATGACCATTGTGGAAGCGGTTCAGCGGTGCACCCGGGCTGGGCCGGGCCCGCCGCCCTCGGTGCCCCCCGCCGTTCGGGCAGCCGGGCTAATCCCGGGCGAGGGAATCGATGTTTGCCTCACAGCAAAGGGCAGGATTGGAGGAGGGGTCCGCGGCAGTGCCGGGACTCTGCTGCGGGGAGCAGCGCGCAGTCGGGGTGTCTCTGCAGGTCTGAAATGTGGGAGACACACCGCGGTCACTTGAGGCGCGGGCCGGAGCCGCAGCGGCGTTGGAGCCGCGGACCGCGATGTGGCACATCGCGTACACGGGGATGCTGGAGTGGCCGAAACTCGCCTCTCCCCAGAGACACGCTAAGTAACTCGCTACCGAGCTACTGCCAGTGGTGTTACCTGCGCCTTCCTCCCACCGTGTCCGCAGCAGCAGCCCGACATACGAAAATAATCCCAGTAGAACTTTCCCATTTTCCTTCCTCCCTCTCCTCAGTGGGCAACTATTCCAGTGTGACTCAAGTCGAATGCTGTGTGGCTTGCAATACCTCCTGTCAGGTTTTTGAAATTCTTGCTATATTCTGAGGAGGGGGTGAATGGGCATACAGTGACCGCCAGCAGTGGCCATTTTTGCATGCCTGAAGCCCCGTTGCACAAACAGAATGGAGGTCCTGTTGGCTCTCCCGAAATGCATAGTCCAGAAAAACGATGAAGGCTGAATAGGGGATTTACTGTACTCATTGGAACTGAGTAAGAATAATAAAGTGTGCTCCTGGAGAGAAGAACCCTGCCCTGTTCTCCAGACATTCAGTAATTAAGGCTCTCTGTCGTCTGTGCAAATGTTCTCATATTTGTCCGAAGGTTAATTCTGCCATTCGGAGCTGAACCAGGCATGGAGCTTCTCGCACCAGCTGTCTTTCTTCTCTGCAGCATGCTCCCACCCTTTCCGCCTCACATGTTAATTGAGCTCCAAAAGTCCATTAGTAGTAAGATAGCTCCAGCATTTATTTCTAGCTGTCAGAGGTGGCAAGGGTTAATAGAAGACATCCATATTTCTTGGATAGCTACAGATAAAATTTGGACCATGCTATTTAGGCCACTTTCTTTCTCCCAGCAGTACTGTCCCACATTCAAACTAATTAATAGCAAAATCTATGCTGTGTAACGACTGCAGGAGTGGGATCATGTTTAGAAATTGCACAGCCTTAAAAATGTCGATTGCTGATGTCCTCGTTTACTAAGGTTCATTGAGTTCTGTCAAGAACTCTCTTCTCAGAGGACTATAGTTCAAAAATGATATGCGCAAATGCCTTTTCCCATCTTCTGCTGAATGTTTTGATTCCTTAAATATCGTATTTATAGTTTAAAGCTACAGATTTTTCTCTTCAAATCTACATCCGTAATTCAAATTATTAACTTCCTTCTAGCACAAAACCTATTTGTATTCCGCCCTAAATAGCAGTATTGTTTCTCTGTTCATCCTAAAAAGACTGCACACTGGATCTTTAGATTGGAATAAGTATTATCCATGCTCTTTCTCATAGACAATGAGTGTGAATTTCTGACTAGTCTTGGGAAACCTCCTTGGCTTTCTGCCTGTCCTCTTTAGACCTGGGGACATATCACACAATCCAGGAGAGGTAATTAAGATGCTTAAGTATATCATCAGTTGGTTGAAAATCTACCTGCTGGGGTCTGCATTTGAAATATTAAGGAAACACTTCTCAAACTGAAAAACACCATCTCTAATAACCAAGAAGATTGTTCTAGGAGAAAGATCAATGTATACAGATAAGTACATGTACATAATAGATTTTTTCAGACCAACCAGTACAGAAGGAAAAACAGCTACATTTTTTGCATTAACAAGCTAATTTTTTAAACTTCTTTTTTTGTTCTGAAGCAGTAACTATCTAAATGCAGTAATTAGCTAAAAGCTAAATGCTGCTTGAGAAAAACTACTTCAAGTTCAGACGTATCAGTAAGAGCAGCTCAGAAAGAAAAAGTGGAAATTGGATGGAGGTGGTATTGTGGGGAGAAAAACAAGGGTTGAGAGCTCGTAAGTTCAGAAAAGTTTCTAGGACTTGCTCATTTTAACTGTATAATGATTTTTCACATAACAGAAGAAAATCCTGTGTGAAGAGAATCTTCCCAGAAGCAGTTGTCCTACATTTCAAACACCCCAAACCACAAAACTCATCATTAGAGCATAATCCTTTGTGGCCCAAAACACCAAATCAGTTTAAACTGTGCCTGAGCAAGAAATGCAAGATGTGTTTTGATGCCCATTCACTATTACAGCAATGAACACCCCCTGCCATCAAATCACCAGCATACCTTGGTCTTACATTTGATGTTCCGGGGTTGTACTTTGTCCAGTGCACAGCTGCATTCCTTGTAGTTCTACTGCTGAAAACGACCACTCAGCTTCAGCATGAACTCCCAGAGGCCATCTTCACAGGCCAAACAAACCACTGTGCTGTTTGTCAGGGAGTCCTTCTCACAAATCAGACATTCTCCCTCTCCTTTCAGACTTGATCCTTAAGGCAAAACTACAGAACTTGTCCCACAGAAGTGCACATGGGAACTGGGTTTCCTAACTCTGCCCAATACCATGGGCTCAGTAGAAACGCTGGTCTGATAGTACATTATCATTTCCTCCTACTTCAACATACAACACTGCCCCCTCCCATGTACCCCTCTCCAAATCATCAGACTGTAAGGTAATTGTCTCTCCTTTTTTCTTAGCTAATAAATGCTTTTTTCCCCCCCATCATTTACATCATCAATGTTCTCTCTATTCTAAAGCTACCATCTTCCTTTCAGAGCTGGCTTAAATAAGAAATATCTTAGGAAACAGTAAGCAATTGCTCTTAACTGAAAGGGGATTCTAACCCACAGAAAAGTGTGACCAAATGTCTGTCTTATTTTTCCACATGTATGTCTTGGTCTAACAAAATATACTGCTTCTTTATGCAAGCCCAGTACTGCACATCATATCCACAGGAGATTTTTCCTGTGTGTCTCCCTTGTTCTTTTAATGATTCCTTAGGTGTCCATCATAGGTGACAGCTGGAGAGAGGAGACTGGACTAGATGCCACCTTTGCTCGGGTCAATATGAGTGATCATGTTCTTATGAAGACACACAGTGTATTTCTTAAAGCACAGGCACTCTTTTCCCTTGCCATGGAAAGACAATCTTCCATTCTTAAAGAAACAAAAATTTGGGCATTAAATAATAATAAAAAGAAATTTCAGCTTTTACTTCAAAACAATATGCAGATGTTACTAGGTATAGTAGCCATTAGGAGAACTTAGGACTCTGGCAGGTTGGCAGAATATGAGTTTTGTCCTCTTACATTCTTTATGTACCAATACTATCCTTAGAGTGCTGGTTTGTGCTTGCTTTGCTTGTTATGGGAGAGGGGGGATTGTCTGAAAAAAACCCCCAACAACCTAGTTATGTAAATCTTTAATTTTGGAAAGAAACAAAGTAAAAAGTCATCACAGGATTTTCTTGTTTTCCTCTGTGTGACTGGCAGAAATAGGATAGAGTGAATGCTTCCATTCCACAGCACTTAAGGAAAACTTGTTTCCCTAGAGGAAATTATTCAGCTTTATCTCACAGCCCTATGTTACATACAGAGAAATACAAGCACAAATGTGTATGTAGGAAGGCTAGTGAGCACTCAAATGAATAAAATGTAAGCCAAGATGATAACATGAATTATGTTTGTCCACCAAATTAAAGCAAAAGTTTTGCTTAAATAATTAGGTTTTTAGTTGATTCAAGGTTTCATTATTTAGATGTCAAATAAAGGGCTAAAAGTAAGATAATCATAATTCAGTGGGATAAGTTAAAAGTTGATTTTTGTTTCATTTTGAGCATGAATCTTGGCTGATAAGAACAGTTAATATTTTTTGTGTGCAGAGCAATTAGTTCTGTGTGGAAAGAAAAGATTTTTGAGATTTGGGTAGAGAGAGATTAAAATATGTAATCTGTGATGGGCAACAATGTGTGTACTAAATTAATGAAGTTTCTTGGGAGTCTCCAAATGAGAGTACAAATTCACATCTTGGGTGGGTCTCATTTCAGCTCTGAGTACTGGCAGTACACATCACATCAAGTCCTCACAATGCACAGACAGGGACACTTGCTGAAAAATCACTACAAAGATTGTAAAAGCAGTGAAATGAAGCACAAAGATTCTAAATGCAGTGAAATGAAGGAGAGATGATTACAGTGTCATGCATCCCAAATTGTAAGAGGAAATAAGGTACACCATTGCATTGCTGTACTAAAACTACCATATATTTTGGATGATAAAATCCTCAATCCAGATAATACATGCTCCTTAAAGTAAGGTGTTTGGCCCTAGAAGTTGACACTGAGGTCTACAAACCAAAATCCTGGAGAGAAAGTACCTGGCCAAATCTCCCAAGCAGCTTTTACAGTTGCATGGTAAGATACTTTTCAGTTTGCAACATGCCAATGACAGCCATCTGCCTCAGGGCCATGGGCATAGCGTCTCACATAATCTTGCCTGAAGAACAAAATCCTTAAAATTTAAAAGCCTGCCTTCGACATTTCTTGGAACATCTTGAAGACTCTTGGAAGTATGCCTGGCTGACAAAAATAACAAACACATGTGGTGATTGGCAAAGAAAATCAGTAGGAGCTGAACACAAACCTTAGGGATGGTGCAGTCAGCAGCCAGAATACTTTCTGCAGCAAAGGGTCTCAAGGCTGTACAGCCACGTGCTCAGAAAGTCATCTCAGTGCAGTGGCAGTTGTTATTAACAAGCATTTGACAAGATACCAAGTAATTCTCTGAACATCGGGTGACCCAGGTCAGTTTACTCTCAAATTCATCCCACTTGCCTTGCTATATTGCCTTTTATTAATTATCTACATTAGTTTGCAATTATCCGTTTAGGTTAAAAATTGTACTTTTATTTGTATTTGGGGATTGTGGTAACAAGAGAAATAGAATTTATTCCTGCTGAGTGATACCTATTGTAACATGAATGTTCTACCAGGTAGCATGGGCTAGGAATAAAGAGCAATTTTTAGCCCGCATTGGTGTCTGTCAGGTCCCCATTACAAGGATTTTATATGTTTTAAAGAGGCATGAGCAGAAGCGGTATGCACAGTCAAAGCAGACTACAAAGAGTCTCTTCCTCCCAATACCCACAGCATTTTTTCCTTAACACTGTTTATTCAAGATAGATGGAGTATGTGGAGTTTTGATTTGGTTTTCTTTTCTGTTCATAAGAAATGTAGATGATCCCTTGCAAATTAAAGCCGTATGTTGCCTGCCTTCCCTGACATGTTCTGCGCTGGGGTGAGAGGCGCAGGGGCTGCAGCCTGGCTGCTGCTGCCAGAATTTTTCCGGAGAACAAGAAAAAGTCACAACTCTTAAAAGGGCAATTGCAGATCACAGCTCATTTTGTTCAGAGAATGCGAACATTTTTACTCTCTTTTTATTTCCCTTTCTTGAGCAAGTTCTTCTACAGTTACATACAGTGCCTGAAAACACAGGCTCCCTCTTGTTCTTCAAACACAGAGAGACTGATTTAAGGGCCTAAGATGGCAATCCTTACTCTTGGGAGTAGACCTGCTGATTTCACTGATACAAGGGAAAGGAGCAGAGCTTCGTAAGGCTGTGATGCAAGGAGAAATTATGTGATGAGCTCCTACTTCTGGCCTCACTCTGCTCTTGCTGTGCTTCAAGTACATTCCTTTTAAAGAAATGACTCCCCATTTCCACTGATGTAAATGAGATTCAGATCATATTTTTTGCATTACTGTTTCAAGATACACAAATTGAAAAGGTGTGTGTGTGTGAGGTAGGGAGATAGAGTGGAGGAAAGTTGTTTTTCTATGTCTTTTAAGTGTGTGTGTATTTTCCATGAATGCTATTTTGAGAGTGAGCAGGATGAGATCAGAGCAGGAGTAATTCTCAGCCTGCATCTGCCCTTTTCAGAGGAATGCAGCTTGGTACATGTTAAAGGACAATCTTGAGTTCCCCTTTGAAGAAATTTTTGGGGATTTGCTTTTCTTTGTAAAGATAGCTTTAAATATTTAACCAGTGTAAACAGAGGCAGAATGCCCAGCAAGATTGAAAGGAATGTGCCACAAGGATCTGCTTGTAAGCACTTCTCCCCTAAATACATTCTTCATCACACAGGAGGGGTCAGCTGTATTTTGAAACAAATTGCTTTTGGAAATTTTAGGCTGTTTGTGTGAAAGGAATTATCTTAAGGATGGAAGGAGTAGTGTTCTAGACCTTCCTCCAGTTCTGCAGCTGACTTTTCTAGATAGCGTTTCCCCTACTCTTTGACCCTGGCTGCACAACAACTGCTCAACACTGCAGCACTCCGATATCCCACATGGGCCCCTGATAAACCACCCTTAGCCTGATCCCACAGTCTTCAAGGAGGAGAAAAAGGAGCACTTCATAAAAATCCCGAAGTTCACAACAGAGAATGTTACCTTCAGCATGATGGAATTTAATTTCCTATTGTCACAGGTTGCCATTCTGTACTGCTCAAATATGCAACCACAATGTTTAGCCCAACTGCAAATATACTCAAGTGTCTCCTTCCCTAGTATCCCTATCAGACCATTATCCTATCCCATGACAGTGGATGCATCTGGACTCTTTGCTTCTGGATCTTGTGACATCTCTGTTTTTATGGGTGACCAATTGATAAAAATGATTGCATCATTTTTACTGGATTTGGACTTACCTATGGAAATCCACACATTTGCCATCTCCAGGGATGATTATTGTAATTCTGTATACTTTCATGTGGTGTTGCTGTCATTAAGAAAAGTATCTGAGGGTTCCCAGCACTGAAGACCAGGAGGATAAGCCATGTCAGCTCACTGTCCCAGATCTTGTTCCCCTCAGCTGTCCATGTGCTGAATGCAGAGCCTATAAAAGTTTGCTTCCCTATCTTAAAGTGTCATACTAGCCTGATCCCAGTCACGTCAGGGATGGCTGATCTCAGCAGCTACAGCCCACTACAGTGGTATCCCACTGCAGTAACACCTCAGCCTCGAGTCTGCTCAGAAGGAATGAGCCCATATCCAGGAGACACAGCTACTGCAACATCTGGCTGACTGAATCCGTAACATCCAAAAGATTCTGGCATACTTATGTAATTCTGTATTTTCAGATGAAAACACCTCCTTTTCCCACTTTGACTCTCAGTGGTAGTCACACCATTGCAAACAAGGTTCAGTTATGCCTGTCCTTACATATTCTGCCTGGAAAGTGAGAGAGACTTCATGATTATTCTTCAATTTTTGGAACTCTTTAATTCATGAGGAAGGATATACATAAAAAATACGAACACTCAATAGAAAGCATTAGGAAAGGATGGAAAGGGAAAAGATGGGGCGTCTAGCCTCTGGCTCTTATGTGTTGATATCAGTTAATGTTGAAATCCTTCTTAAAACTCAGGAAGTACTTTTCTGGTGGTGATTCTTTTAGACATTGTCTGTTCCTCTGCCATTTATTATAGCTAGACAGATATAGTCTAGCTATTAGGATAATTATTAGTTACTATTTCTGCAAAGCCATTGTGGTTTCTATTTCTATCTATTTCTATTTCTATACTTTTTTCCAGTTGTAACGCTTCTTCTTTGAATATATCATGACTATTTAACAATGCAGACTGATTTAAATATTTACTTAAAAGTCTTCACTGTGCTTCCGTTTACATTCTTCCAAGTACATGCATGATGGCAATTCAGAGTTGGAAGTCTGGGTCCTCCTTTCAACAGAGAAGGGCTGGGAGCAGCTCATCTTAAACTATATCCATACTGCTGCCATAGCAAGCAAAAGCATCCACCAAACTGGTTTGGGAGGCACTTTTCCTTCCTTCTCACCGGGAATGTATTTGTGACTTCATAGTGGCAGCTGGCCTGCCATAGAAATTAGGCTGCCATGAAACCACAGCCTTGAACTCACA
The DNA here is from genome assembly GCA_013397315.1 of Donacobius atricapilla. Classification (NCBI taxonomy): domain Eukaryota; kingdom Metazoa; phylum Chordata; class Aves; order Passeriformes; family Mimidae; genus Donacobius; species Donacobius atricapilla. The sequence continues at coordinate 302,591 of WBMY01004999.1, read as the reverse complement.
TCTCTGGGATATGTCAGTTAGCATTGCTTGAACATTTAAAAAATGTGACAGAACCATGTTCCCACATATTGTGTTTAATAGCAGCAGGCTTAAATATGCTTCAAATCATAGCAAACCTAATTGGGAGCCAAGGTACTACTCTGAGTACCAAGGACAGGCACTAATTGGTTTTTGCCATGTCTGTTATGCCATTTCTATTACTTTTTATTTTAATTCACAATGCATAGCACTAGGGATATAGGACTTAAAGGCTTGTCTTATTTGGGGAAAAAGAATGCCAATATTAAACTAATCCCTTGTGTAGACACTCTTATTTCAGTTTAAAAGTGCCTTTCGTGGCATTAGCAAGTGGATTCCTTGCTGACATAAGCTTAATCAATATGAGGCACTCAGCCTGATATAAATTTATCTCCATGATGAGGTTGCACCAATTTTTCTATGTGCCTTTGAAAAACCATTTAGTTAAATCATTTGTTTCTTCAAATTGGCAAGTTCTCACTCATTGAGGATTTGCAGTACAACAGTGTGGCCAGCTGAAAAATGAATCACTTCAGTAAAATGTAAAGAACTTTTTGCCTTTGTGCGGTGCTAACCATTAAAGCTCTGAAGGCTGCGAATATCAATAAACTTAGAGCAGCTTTGCATCTGTGTTCTTAATCCCCATCTTCTAAATGCAGGAACTTAAATGTAGAGAAATGAAATGCATTTCCAAGGTCAAAAAAATTGTATGTGGTAAAGTGGTTTCAGAATGAGATCAATGACTTTGAATATCCCTGGTCCCAGCATCTTTCAGACACCTTATATGTAAGAAGTACTGGTACCTGTGCTTTCTGGTAATCAGCCCTTCAGAATCAGATTGCCAGGGTTGGATGATGTATCCAAGAATAACTAGTCTGTAATCTCTCATTTGAGTTTTGTAAATAAAAGACTGACTTCTTTTTTTTGAATGAAGATCTGCCCTTGTAATTTTATCACCACCTTACTAAATATTTATTTCTAGTGGTATCCTCCTTTAGCTATAAACATAGACATTCTTATCTCAAATTATGAGGCAAAAAGGGTATTCTACCACTTGTTATGGCTACACCAAATAGATTTTTTCAAAGGATAAACATTTCAAATCTTATGCTGCAAGCAGAGCTTTTTAGGCTAGGAAGAGAACCACAATGACAGTATGGATGCAGTACTATCACCCATTTCTGGAAAAGTGGTTGTGGTCCTAACAACCACTCTGTCTGCTCTGTGTTAAAACAGTTTGAAGTTTGTAAGTTTGAAGCTCTGTAAGAGATAGGTCTGGTCACAAACAAAACCACACATTATCTCAGTTGGAAAAAATATGACAATGTCAAGTCAGATGAGCTTGAACCAATCTCCTCAGGTCAGGTTCAGGTTCAGATGGAGCAAGCAATGTTATGGTATGACTGATTGAAAGGTAACTGCATGTGAAATAGACCACAGCTGGTGTTTTCACCATGGAGTGCTTACTCACTCTGTTGTTGAGTGATGCTACTAGAAGTTACTGAAACTTGAAACACGGTGCAAATGCTTTTTAAAGCCTGAAAAAAACATTTCCATCCTTTGTCACATATCTCAGATTTATACCCTGAATTCTATAATCTGGAATTCAGTTACACCAGTGATTTGCCAAATGTGTGGATACTTACAACATGTTAAGCTACAAAGACCATAGTTTTTCAGTACAAATACTGTCTACAATTATGGCAATTAAAAATAGAAGCTTGAGGTAGAAGCACTTTAAAAAAATTTGCAGACCTATCGGAAGTCTTTCAGTGCTCCTATTCCCAGAGTACCTGGGCACCTCAGCACCCCAAAATATCTAATGTGCTGTTCTAAAAGATAAAAGTGCTGCTTTGTCTTTGTTTCAGAGAAGGAAATTTAAGGCAGAGATTAAAATGACCTGTTCAAAGTCAGGTAAACCATCTGTGATAGGAAAGGGAATTTAACCTAAAGCTGGCACACACATTCTTTTTTCCTGAGGTCTATTTTTCCTGGAAAGCTTTGAGGGGATGTGAATCACAGTTGCTTTAGGCCCCCTGAGGGAGATGGTCACACACCTTACCCACTCCTGTTGTTTCTCCCACAGAGGCACCTGCAGGGCAGTGGAGAGAAGCAGAGCAATGTGCTGGCCCAGCTGAAAGCTAACCAGCAAAGCCCACTGTAGTTCCAGTTGCAGCAATTCCCTTCTCCAGCCCTTGGCATGGCTGCAGGGGTGCTAGTGCCAGCAGATGGGAAAGGGAAGGAAGGTGTGAGCTGAAACACAGGAGAGGAGGGAATGGTTCCTGTCAGCAACAGCCCAGCTTTAATGGGCATGAAACAATCATGAAACTGCAGCTCAGACTGCACCTTTCCAAAGAAAATTTAATCATTAGTTATTCTGACTTGAAATAAAATATCTAGTCATAGCTGGACCAGCTGCTGAGGTGGCAAATATGGGGTGAAATCCCTGTTGTTTTGTTCCTTCCAGTATTGCAAAGGGAAACTGAGGGGCCTGGGAGTAGAAAAGACCTTGAATCACCTTGATGTTGACTCCTTCCCTGAACAGAGGGGCAGCAGGACTTGAGGCCATCATTAAACACCTACCCCCTGCTATGTAGGGCAGGACTTGACAATAGATTTGTTTAACATCACAGTATCAGTCCATGACCAAGCTATCACCTTAAACTCTCTCAGAGCAGCATGCAAGCTTCTTAATAATTATTCTCTTACCTGGAAAGCAATCAAGATGAGAGATGAATGTTCTAAGAGTGTTTATATTTATATATTTACTTAACTTGCTTCCTCATCAGTTTCCACTCCCTGCCTCCTTTTCATGCTCTAATGTCTCTCTCAGCATGCCATCACCAATGGTAATTTAAATTACACATCAGACCATGCGAGCAGCTCATGTGTTATCAGTTAATATGAGGGGAAACTCCAAGGACAGTGGTGCACAGCAGTCTTGTGATCTCTACCAGTGCGGGTTGCAGAGCACCGTTTTTGAAGGGGATGTACCCCTCTGCTGCTGTGAGGAGACAGCTGCCTGCCACTGAAAAACTTTGGACTGGGCATATGGACTTAATTAACCAGATAACCTGTGCTACATCTACTGTGAGTGGATCTCCCAATGCCACTACTCACACTGTAGAACCGCTCTTCATGGGAAATGAAGCAGCCCTTGGTAAAGATGAAATGGTGCAAGAGGAGATACAAACTCTGCCCCTCTTATGCTGCAAGTAGGAGGCAGAGAGTCCTAACTGCTTCTCAACAAGCCTGATCAATGAAGTTGAGAACATGCCACTGTCAATGGGTATTTTTCATATTGTGCAGCAAATCCTCAATGAATACATAAATTTAAAAAGGCCTTGATAAAAGAAATTTGATCAGAGGCAGATGATTAACAATGATGATGGCCAACATGAAAACTCAGGGGTAGGCTGAGAATTTGAATCCTCAGGATTCAAATTTACCTACGTTGCAAAATATTTGGTGTAACTGTTGGACAAGAACCTAACTTTGGAACTGCTCAATTAAAAACAATGTTGAAAAACCCCAGCAACTTCGCTGATTAGTGTTGGGGGCTTATTTATCCCAAGTCAGTCAAAGAGATTTGGCTGGGATTTGAAGTGGAAGTTTCATAGATAGACAGCCTTTATTTAGCATGTGTCCAAATATTCCACCTATCTGCCTTTGGCCTGTGTATAGACAATGGCGCTTGGGCTGCTTCTGACTGCACATGAAAATGAGATTTCCTTCAGCATGTACTTTCCTTTTAAAAGGATTATCTCCCATTTTTTTCCATTTTTCTAGACCTCAACAGTGCAAGAGACTCAGATGATCTTTTAGAAACAAGAAGACAAACCATGGGGAGGTTTATTTACTGCAGCACTTGTGATAACTGCTTTTTGACTGAGGTAATGCACCTAACACCTAAAATCATCAAGAATATCTTGCAGAAGTACCTACCAGCCTAATCCACAAATTCTCTCTGCATGTACGTAGTCATTATTTCACTAGTTTAGTTTTTTCTTTAAACATTCTCTTTCTGTCTTTTCTTAAAGCAGTAAAGAACCAAGGAACTTACAGTCTCGTACTTATGCTAACAACTTTTAGTCCAAGGAACATAATCTGCTTTTATGTTTTATCAAGATAAATTCCAGACATCATTTGTTTTCCCAGACCCAACTCTTGGCCTGTATTTCTCACAAGTGGATAATCACCCAATAAAAATAAATAAAAATGTCACCCTACCGAATTAATATCTGACATTGCTCATAGCTGACATTGTTCAGAGACCCCTTTTGCATCTGCAGGAGACAGCCATGACTTTCTCACTGCTGCTCCCTGACCAATTCTATGCAGCCCATGCAGCGTCTGCCTCTGAGCTCATTATGAATAGCTTTCTCATGTTGCTGTAGACTAATGATACAGAAATTGGATGTGTGGATGTAATGGGTTAAAATTCACAACCGGGAGGAAACACCAAATAATGTAGCGGTTATCACATTCACTGAATTGGTTTTGTGAAACGTAGCGTGGGGATCTTTCATTTTAGTGGAATAGGATTAAAAGAAAGGCAAAACAGGCTCAACTTAAAAATAGAAACAGATTTATTAACATACACTAAAGGGTAAACAAAAAAAACCCCACAACCATGAAACCTTTTTAAAGACACCCCCCTCCTCCTTAGCAACAATCTACTTTTCCATGAAACAATGTAAAGAGACAAAACATCAGAACTCTTAAGTCAGTAGCACTTAATAAAATAAAAATAAAAACTTTCATTCAGTCTTTTGAGAGAGACAAGTCCCTCCTGATTCTTCTGGTAACTTTCCACAAGAG
>WBMY01004999.1:257283-297555 GCA_013397315.1 Donacobius atricapilla | reverse complement strand
CGCAGGGCCAGCCTCGGCACAGCCGCCCCCAGCCCGACTCCCGGGGCCGGCAGGGGCCTGGGCCCGGGCCCGCCCCAGCCCGGCCTCCCTGGCCCAGCGGGATGTTACCTTATGGCCGGGTCCATTGAAAGGGAAGAAATCTCCCAAGATTCCTGTATTTAAGTGGTGTGTCCTAAGGGGTGTACACTTTTTACCTGATTGGCCCACTTGGCTGCCAGTTCTAAAGCAGATCACCGATTGGTTTTACTACCATTCATGCCAAACCAATACAGTGGACATTCCCATTTTGTAACCAGAATCTATCCTATCTAATGACTGACTAATCTATCCTATATAATGACTAACAAGTCATTATAGTACAGACTGTTAGTGACCATGATTACAGCTTATTTCCATGCCAAGCTGGAGGAGGAGAGAGATCTGAAGTTGAAGGTCAGAGCCTTTAGAGAATGAGGAAATGTTTCCTGCAGGTGTTTGGTTTATAATTGCCCAGGGCATAGCTGCTTTTATGATGATTGTTGTCATAGTAAAGTTCCCAAGAAAAACAGGGGGGGTTTCTTTGGTTAGTTGGTTAGATGTTTTTGTCCTGGCATCTGTTTACTGTCAGTGGACACCCACAGCTGTAGCCAGGAGTATGCCTTCACTTCTGGCTTATGATGTGAACAGCTTTTGCTCCGGCCCTGAGGAGCTGCTGGGCAGACAAAGCAGTAGGGAGCAGGCAGCACCCCAGGTGATAAAATGTCCAGTTTCCATTCTGATGTATGGGAAATCTCAAAAGCTTTGATGTCTGAAGGCATATGCACTCCAGCAGAGAAAAATTCCCATCTCATCTCTCCCTAGCCAAGAGTAGATCTTTTCTATTATATCACAAGCAGCCTGACAACACAACACATAAAAATTGGAGCTATCACCCTATCAAGATCATGAATTCCTGAATATTGTTATTAAGGCAGTTCTTAAGTGAGGTAAAAACTGGTAGTTTAATAAGTCTTTTTAGAAGTATGCTAAGTATACCCGAAATAAGGCTCAATGCCATTAATTTGACTAAACAATTCAGAAGAAAATATAATAATGTGAAAAGTATAATGGAAGAATTACCTTATGAATTCTCTAATTGCCTGGATTCTAAAACACATAAGGGTATCAGGGACCTGGCAGACACTGGAATCCATAATTTCCACTATCATATGTTTTTGCAGGGGAAAGTAGAATTAAGTAAACACATTCTTTGCTATTTAATTAAAGGAATGTACACTCTTCCAGATAATAGTCTTGGTAGTGAACCAGAAAGCACAGCTCTGTTCACACACTCAGCTAAGAAAGTGCAACCATTTCCTCCAGGGAAACTGCAGAATTTCATCCTCTTGGTACTGAGCAGGTAGAATATACTCTCTTACAGCGCCACCCTACATTCATCCAGCAGTGGAGGCAGAATATGTCCTCTCATTTATGCTTCACCTCACCCTTCTGCTGTGCTCATGCATGGGGAACAGTTGGAGTTTGAACTGCCGTGGTCAGAACATCTCAGATCTGAGCAGGGACAGCAGTATCGTAAGACTGAGCATGCCGGAGCTTTGCTGCTGTTTGGCTCAGAAAGCCTGGCTGTTTCACTGGATTTGTGCAATTAGGGAGACCAAGTAAAAGAATTCAAGGAGAATTAATAAAAACATGGTGATATCTGAAAAGCTCTTGCAGTGAGCATCTGCCTGGAGTTGTATGCCCAGGACCGCAGATAGTTGTTCATTTTTTTGTGTGTATGACCACAATGCAACTACAGAGTTGCAGCCTGTATAATGCACAAGTTTTTACAGTTTCATACCCCTGCTTCCTTTGCACTTTCTACAAGCAAAGAATGAGCAGATTGCGCAGATCAGCAGCTGCAAAGTAACCTGTAACTTGTTATGCTCTGGTAGCTGATCTGAGCACGCAGTTTCTCCATCCAATTTCAATTACAGTAAAAACCTCCAGGGAGAAGAGAGAGCAGACTGTGCTGTGAGCATTTTAGCTCTGTACATCCAGTGCCATGTGGGCTTACTTTTTGGAATAGCAGCAGAAGGAGAGAAGCAGCAGCTATGGAGGTCGCAGTGGCAGGAGAGGTGACGTATGCAGCAAGCTCCTATCCAAACATTTGCTGCTAAACCATGGAGATCCACAGAGTAGACTTGATGATCTATGTTGGCTTTTAGGCTTCATACAACTGCCAGCTTCAACCAAGAATTTTAAATCTGGCTGCGTAACCTTGCATGTTAATGCACATGGGATGGTTTTCAGAAGCTGTGTTCTCTCCCATGAAGATGGAAACTTGGGCTTAAGGGACCGCTGTGAAGAAATCAGACTTCAAAAAAATAGCATAAATGTGGCTATATTAGCTGCGCATATGGCTATGATAAGCTGGGCCTTGGTCCAATAATCCTGATCGTGTTTTGTTTTGTTTTTTTTAAGTACAAAATTTATTTGCATCACTGACTTGAAATGTCTTGCTAGCTATGTTGATTGTTTATTGCTTCTACTTATTTGCAAACAAAGAAAAGTGAAGAAAACAGCAAAGTGGTCAGAAGTGGGATAGCTGCAGGAACAGAAAGGGTCATGGTTAAGCTGTTGAAAGCTGTTAGTGCAAGTGCCAGCCAAGAGGCCAAAACAGATATGTGAAGGAACACAAGGAGGTTGCAGGTAAGCAGCTAAAGGTAATACCTCCACCAGCTTCAGGGAAAGGAAGATCCTGCTCATCCAGCTAACAACAGAGACCTTGGTCACTGGTGGAAAAAAATAATCCTAAACATATTTACCAACAGATTAAGGCAAATTTCAGAGGAAGCAGATGGCCAGAAACGGCGTGACTTCAGAGCAGATGCAAGTTTGATTGATCAATTATCACTCGTGGCAACTGATGGGAGGGGAGTAACAAAAGTGGGTTAAAATTTTTAAAGGGAAACAACTAGCCTGAGTGGATACAACATAGAGGGTGTGGATATACAGAGTTTCAAGTAACTGTAATTATAAAAGGTGTGTGTTAAGACTCCTGTAGTGCAGTAAGAAATGGCAAGAAATTGGGTAAGTCCAAGTCTGGTTTAGGAGCAGAGGACTTGGAATCACACTCATCTTCAGTCATGAAGATAAATATTGCTGTGAGACGTCTCGGAGGACATAATTTTGAAAGATCCGTGGCAAAGCTTTTCAGTAAATATAAATGACATGTGATTACTGGCAAATAGGTCTGATTTAATGAAAGCATTTTTTGCCATGTTGGAAAGTTGGTTTTGTAGACTTGAACTTAAAACTAGTTCCAAGAAGATGAGACTGCTGCATCTTGGAGAAGAAAGAGTTCATACCGTGCTGACATGTAGCGTAAGGGAAGTTACAGAGAAGTCCAGTCCTACATGTAGTTATATTCACATCAACATCAGTTAGTTCAGCATCAGTGGTTCAGTAAAGATGAATTAAAACAGTCATATACCTTAGGCAAAAATGCTGCACAGTAGGTGATGAGATTATGGATCAATAAAGTTAATACATCTACAATCCATATGGGGGTTTTTTCCAAATTTATTACTACTTTATGGAGTAAGAACAGTTCCAGTAAATGAGATAAAATTGTGGAAAAGACTGGAGACAGTTCTTTCAAATATTGCAGTTAGAAATGGAAAACATTTTAAAATATCAGAGTCTGGGTCAGGAAATCAAGGCAAGGGATTGACTTTAATTAAAAATATTATAATGACAATGATACACCAGGCCATACCAATACATAAGGGAAAAAAAAAAAAAAAAAAAGGGAATTCAAGGCCTAGAAGCTAATATCAAGTTCAGGACTAGATAGTTCATTACATTAAGCTTTGTTTAATAGTGGAATAATCCCTGAACTGGAAAAAACAGCAATGACATAGTGTTCCCCAGATCTGGAATTACACTCTAGAAAGCCAGAGAAGAAAAAGACCATTTATCTATTTTGGATTATAATTAAAATGCCTATTTTTTCTACAGCCCGAAAATTTATCTGTCTGGCTACAGAAATAGTCATAAACCATCATCACCATAAAAAACTTGTAAAAATGGCCCACAAATTCAGAAGTTTTTTTCAAACAAAGGAATCAATGCAGATTCACTTACCTATATATTTATTACACATGCACATACATCACACACATCTGTACAGTAAGAAGAGAGAACAGATAGATCAAATACACAGAAACTGCAGAAATATGGTGCGCTTGCCAAGACTCAGCCCCAAGTCTTCACAGGAGTCTGTTTGTAAGCCAATTCATATCTGAATAATTGAAATGACAGCTAATGGAAATTAAATATATACAATAAAATAAATGTGTGTATTCATCTTTATGACAAAAGTATTAATAATAGAAAGGTACAATATTGAGATTTTCTAGGAAAACATCTTGTCCTGGAAAATGTATGAGCTTTGTGTTCAAAGGATTTAGAAAATAAACTCCCTTTCTGTGGAGTCCTGCCCATTGGGATTTGGCATAAGAAAGAAAAGAGAATTTCTAAGAAATATCAGGTTTTCTTTGCTGGCGTATTTTTTACTTTGTTCTGGATGGAACAACTTGAGCTCAAAAGGTAAATTTCATTGACTGTAGATTTTACTAAGTGTGAGTTTAGCAGAGAAAGCAAAAGAAACCGAAGGATGTACTAAATACTGCATTTTACAGCCCCTTTCTTCTTCTTTTGATAAGCACTTAACAGAAGTCTATTCAGTGAAAGCTGCCAATTCTTATTTTTACCATATGTACAGATTGAGGATGGCAAAGGAAATGTGTATGGCAAATTAGGGTGAACTCTGTGGCCTGAATGTTAAATGAGAGGGCAAATTATGCAGGATTTGTCTATCATTTCAGTGCTGTCATTTGTGATGTCTTTGGGCAGGGCACCTTTATAAGACTATCCTGAGATATTATCATAATGGAATGTTTTGCATAATGGAAAACACAGTCACCTCAGATCTTCTTTTGCATGACAAACCCTTGATTAGAAAAATAATAGGATGGAAATGGAATTTGTGTTTATACAGGCAGCCATCAGAGCCAAGAAGAATGGAAGCTGACCTCAATACACTGGAGAACTGACATAGGCAGATGTAAAACTTCTCTTTACAGTAAATTTAGCCTGGAAATAGACTGAGAAACAAGCAGGAGTCATATAAAAGTCTTCTTACAGTGAAAAGTTCTTTATTCATGAGAAAAGTATCTGTGATATGCAAAGGATATCACATATTTTTAAATGACTCATAGCTGTTGTTATACTGCAAGGTCCACATTACACCCCTGTGAAAACAAGAATGTTTTGATATTTGACAAAATGGTAAATGTTTAAAATTTTCTATTACACATCTGATTTAGCTTTGGCAATTCGCAGTCTTTAGTCCATTGATGTACAGTTAGAAAATGGAATGAATATCCTGCCTTAAATCAGCAGAGCCAACCACGTACATAATTAGAAGCTGGATTATTTTCGGAATTGAATACAGCCATGCTCCTGTACTCATCTGAATTAATGCACACATCTGCATATGTGTTTATAGGATTGCTGCTGATGTGCACATGCCATTAGACATGTAAACCTGCTGGTTTGATTTAGTTAGTCTGTATTAATTACAAAGTTTATTCTGCAAACAGAAACATAGAAAAAATCTCAAAAGTGTAGAGTAATTTGGAAGACTCTACCTTCAGGGAAATTGTAAAATCAAAAGGTAGATCATACTAACTCTTTCTGTCTTACTAAGAACGTAATGTGCTATTACATGACTGGACTTAATGCATGTTCATCTTAGACATTACTGTCAGTGATCCTGGGAGCTCAAAACAGTATTGTTCTCTGCCAAGATCATATTGCACACAGGTTGAAGTGGATTTTGGATGACAAGAATTCCAACACAGTTGGTTTACAGAAGAACCCAGTTAAACTGCTTTAAATGCCTAGTCTAAAATATAGTACCTGCGAAGATAGTGTTGTGATAGTGTGAGTTCTCCCTGCTGGGAGAGTGTAAGTGCTAATTACAAACATGCTCATGCTGATTTTATGGCTGCCCTGAATTAAAGAACATGGTTCAGTCCTGATATTTGATATAACCTGAGAAGAGAATCAGTGTATTGCTCTGAGGCACCTCATCTCCACATGATAAGGATAAAATCTTAGCCTTTCTTTGGTTTTCTGATAGGCATTTCCTCTCTATCTTCCTCACTGTGATTTGTTGAGATGATATTAATCTGATCCAAAGACTCAGAACACCCAGAACTGCCATTAAAACCAGCAAGAATGGGTGTACCCAGCATCTCTCAGGATCAAGCTTATCATTTTTAGCTGTAAATATCTGTACAACTAGAGTTACATGTGTCAGCTTTAAGATAATGCCATGATTTCATTGTGGTCAAATATTTTGAAAAAGAAAAGCATGACTGATCTTTGCACAGTGTCTGTTCATGTTTATTATCTTAACAGTAAACTCACAGCTGATTGCAGTTTGGCCCTTATCAGTTCTTCCTTCTTGCAACATACTAAATCATTTCAGCTTGTTCAGGAGCAGATCAATATTCAGACGCAGCTTTACAGAGAACTGACAGATAATACTAACCCTTATTTTTCAGCAAAAGTAATTTTTGATGTAAAAAATGATGTACAAGTGGCCACAACATTCAATATACATATATGAACAGTGGCTACTGAAATACAGGAATTCAGCTTTTCAATGCCTGAAGAAGCAGATTTAATACCTACGTTTAGTACTGCAAATTTCTTCACCTGGTTTAGAGTGAGCTGTAAATAGGCTGGTTGATTAGAAGACTAAAAAGATAACCCAATTTAATGATCATACACAACATGCCTACCAGAATCCTCCACCTCAATAGTGAAATAGTTACTTTCTTTGAGGAATACTTTGCAATGTGTTAGAGAATGAATCTCCCCTCTTCTTCCATAGCAAGAGCATGCCAGTCAGACAATCCCCTGCTAGCAGTCTGAACCCAGAAATACATGTTCCCAAATGCTTCTTAATTCACTTTCTCTAAAGTGCTAGCATTAAGTCCTGCACTGAGGCTGTATACTTAAGGTCTGTATTTGTTACCCCACTCTGCTTTCCATTAATCGATTACTGACTCAAAGCTGCACTTAATCCATTATGACAATAGTTACATTTGTGAAAAAAAAACTATTCTCAAGTAAGAATCTGAGTTGCAGTAGAATCTGTTCAGGCCATGCTCTGAGACAGCTAGAGCACGCCCCCGGGATTATTCCCATAAGACAAACCAAAGCAGACTCTGTAATGACACCACTTGCAAATCCAGCAATCATTTTTCCTACTCTCCCCACTTCCAGTAAGCTCATCCTGAATGCCTTCTAGCCAGCCTCAATTTTGGTGTCTCCTCTATCTAACCCAGTGAGAAACAGACAAACAAATCCCGTAAGGGCGGGCAGGAAGTTGTGAGAGCTGGTACATGGTTATTGTTACTAGGGAAACCACTTCCTTAGTATTCATGTGTTCAGCAGATCTGTCTGGTTGTGTCTGGGAGTCCCAGGCAATATCATGAAATAAATGGCAACCAGGAAAATAAACCCAAGCTGGGACAAAATACACTGTGTCTGCGACACTCAAAATCTTGTTTTGGTAAATGAAGTCTAAGCAGACATATCTCCCATAATATGTTTTTATAACAAGAGGGTGTGTGTTTGGAAGAGCATACTATATTCTATTCCTCTTTTCCTGAACATTAATAAAATATCTGTAAAAGCAATCAGTACTGATAGTGTAGAGTTAAAATGCTTAGCCCAAACAGCTACATTTTTTGGCTGCTGACCTTAGCTCCAATTTCATGAGCAGTATCTACCTCCAAGCAAAGGATGAGCAGAGCTAGTACTTTTCTTTGGAAACCAGGCCGTAGTGTTGGGGCTCATCTCTAAGAACAGATCATCCATGCTCCTACTTTATGGGACAATTTTTTTTGTTGTTGGCTTTTTTAAGATGGAGTTTGTTTCTGAGTTCAGTCACAAAAGCTTACAAAATCTCAAGCAGTAATCATGCCTCATAATGTTCCCTGTATCCCTTTTAGCACAGTTTAAACAAGCAGCAACTTTCCCAGATTCAGTAAGAAACTAGGGCTCTCAAGAAATCAGCTGTGCTGGACAGGTTGTCATATATCTGGTTTATACAGAGACGCTCACCACCAATTCCCTAATTTCCACAGTGATTTGGATTCAGCACATTTCATCCTCAGTAGGAATTCCACAGCTGATTAATTGATTTTGCCTCTTATCCATTTGCTGAAAATCTCAGCTGAGTGATAAAACCTGAAGAGGATACGATACACACACCTTCCCTAGAGCACTTCCAGCCTCAGGCTGTCAGTTCCAGTGCTGGCTGCATTGCAAAACCAGCTCAGTGTTACTGCTCTCCTTGATGGACTCCAGGCACACAGCCGGTTTGCTCATTCACCAGAGGATTAGGTCTGGCACTTCAGAAAGTTATTGTTCCTGAGGATCTCGATAACCTCAAGCCCAGCCAGAAACAACCATCTCAGTGGGTTTGTTCTTGCATTAGAGTGGAATGAATTGCAGTGGGGAGATACAGTGTGCAGCATAACTGAGTATTGCAAAGTTCACTTTCTGCTAGAGAAGGACTTCTCTAACCAGACATTTCAGAAGACAACATACATGCACAAATGTGGCCAGAGTTACAAGCAAGACTGCAGGAAGAATAGTGATACCTGGTTTGCTGAAGAAATGGAGGTGAGGAAAGCAGCAGAGAATGAAGGGACAATACTTTATTGTGGAGTAACCCTCTGATAATAAAGCACAAATGATTAACAACTATTTGGGCTGTGCTGAAGCATGCTCACAAACAAACAGAGATAAAAGCTAACACAGTAGTTGGAAAAAAAGGAGATCTTTTTGACTCTACAAAAAATCACTATTATTAAAGATAAACAAGTGTTTAAAAGCTTGCTTCCTTTTTTTCCCCCCAAGTTTTATTTATACATCTTGGGGCTAACTATAGCAAAAATACTCCTCCTTTATAACAGAGAGAGAAAACCAGAGAAGCAGGACCGCGGGATTTAGAAATATTGCTGCCATTAAAACCTGCAACACAGGACAATGGGAATATCAAGGTGGAGAATTAGAGTTCAAATACATGTGTGGCAGCTCATTTTCCTCTCAGCATGTTTGTGTCTTTGCATGATCTCCAGCCTGAATCCTAGTCTACAGTATGATATGGGCTTGTGCTATCCACAGGGTGACCATATAAAACAGCTAATTAGAGACCACTAAGAAGAGACTTTTGCAATTAGAAATATCCAGCACAAACCAACAGAAAGATTCTAGTTATTAAGTATATCCATTGATGGCTCTAAATGAAGAGGCACATGTGAGCTACAGCTGGGAAATACAGGGAAATGGAGTTCATGCCGAAAAATCTGTTGGAGAATTACAAAAAATTCTCACTGATATCCCAAATTAAAGTAGATCTAATAAATATGAAACTAAATCCCAGGTTTCTTTCAAGACCACAGCACTACAGGAAGCAGCTTCTATAGTTCCGATATCTGGATGCAAAGAACAAGGAGACAGTATCCAAGCCAAGCAGTGCATTCAGCAGGGCTAGGTATGGAATTTGGCACTGCGGACAGGCATGCTCTGGTTGGTTTGCTATGGCTCCCTGGGCCATTTTACCTCGGCAGCTGTCTCATGGGGCAGTAAAAAGGCATTCACTGTCCCCTGACAGGCCCCCACCTCTAGCTCAGGATGCACTTTGGTTGGACACTGCTGAGAGCTGGAAGACTACTTAGAGGAGATATTTCTATGGGCTTTCTTTATTCACATATCTTTTCTCAGATACTGGCAGCCAGCTTTGGGGTTGGAGGACTGGAGAGCTTTTGTGCCGAGAATTAAGGCCATTTTGATGAGGCAGGAGACAGCCCTGGTGCACACTAAACCCTGTAAAGTATTGAGTGCTCTCCACACCCATGTGGGCTTGGTCTTTTGAGACCCCCATGCAGTGGGCAGCTGAGTTCTTGGGGGCATGCAAAGGAGCATAGCTGCCCTGCTTGTGGGTCTCCACGTGGCAAAGCTACCCCACATAAGGAAACTGCCACTTCACTTCCAGAGAAACCTACAGTAACAGAGGAGCAGCTAAAACAGACAGTGACACAAGGAGGGCGCACATATGGGATGGTTCAGAAAAAGTGGCAGCATCGGGACTGAGACGGAAAACCTGCTCAGTGGTCAGACGAGCAGTGCAGGCAGCAGAGCTGGAAACACCTCCTGTGGTTCTCTGAAGCTGTAGCTGTTGAGAAGGCAAGGGCCAAATCACCCATCTATCTTGTGTTTTGAGACATGCAAGTTGGAAAAGCAGACTGACACCCCCCTCTCAGCTGAGTTCACACTTTCAGTGAGAGCTTTAATAAGAAGCCAGGTTTGCAGGAGAGAAGAGAATGGGGATCCACAGGGCAGCCCAGATTTACATGTAAAAATCCTCCAATGGGATGTGACATCTCAGTGTGGGTGGAGAGCACCAGAGTGCAAGCAAGCAGTACAGTTTCATTGTTCATGGCTCAAAATGTCCCCAAGATGTGTACTTATAAGACCTACATTTGAAGATGAAGATCTGCCTCTGGCCCAGCTCTACTCTCAGTATTCTGAGGAGCAGTGCACAGCAGCTAAGAAGTCCAATAATGGATATTGATAGTTGCAGGCTGCTGCTCCATCACAGGATGGCTTGCCTGTGACAGGCCAGGCCAGGAGGGAAATAAATAGTGATGACATAATTTTCAGCCCGGAACTGCCAGAAGTCAAACCTGTCAAAAAGCCATTTACACACTCTAAGTGAAAACAAAGTAGCCGCAGCTTTTAGTAACACTGTTCAGAGATCAATTGCTACACTTTCCACATATAGAGTGAATAAAATGTTTGCCAGAGTTATATATATACACAACTGCTGTTTGATGAGGGTTTTGCAAAGGAAAGACTGAAGCCACATTGCTTTAGAGCCTCAGGTGTTTATCATGGAAACCCGTTTCCTGGAAAAGTCAGTGCAACTGCATGGCTAATATGTCCACACAGCCCTGTGGAGCAGGATATGGCTCAGAGAGGGAGAAGGTATCTTAAATGCTCCCAAAGCAGAATACAAGGAGGGTGAACTAACTGCAGAGCTCAAGCCAGAACTGAGAACAGACTATGCAAGGAATCACTTAGTCACAGAAAAATGTGAACATGTGTAACATCAAGGCAAATTTAGTCAGCAGTTTCAGCTGAATAAATTGTAGAAGGGATTACTTTGGTGGTTTGGCAATAGTTTTTTGCTTTGACTTTTCATGCAAGACTTACAAACTGTCTTGAAAACAATTTCTGAAACAATAGAAAATGGGAAAAGAGTACCATATGCCATACCAACTGCATCTTGTGAGACTGGAGGCAAATATGCACACCTTTTCCTACCTTACTTAAATCTGGGTCTTAGAATCACAAGGGTCCTCCTACCTCCTGCACAATAATACTGAGTCCAGGTGGGACAAGTTCAATTTTTTTGCTTTGAAGATACTTGGAAGCAGAGAATGGAAAATTCAGATGAGTACCCTAGACACGAGCCCAGATCATAATCACCTATTATCTTACTCAGTTGAATGTTCATGAATTACATGAGGTTGGGCACATCAGCATTCAAGAGAGGCTCCCTTTGTATCTCTGCAGCCACAGTGAATTTTCTTCACCACAAATACAAATTCCTTCAAGTGGCCAAGAGCTCTACATCTCTCAGAACACAGCGAGCAGGGCGGGGTTGGTGGTAGAGCAGGGACATGAGGCAGTGTACACCACCACAGCTTCTGCTCTTTTACCTGTCCCACCACACAGCTACAGGTTGCTCAGCAGCCTTGAATCCAGCTTAAATCTATTTCTCAGGCAACATTGATTGCAGAAATTTCACTTGATCTGCCTGAGTGGTATGGTTTGGACAGCCTGGCAGTGTAATGGGTTAAAATTCAACTAACCGGGCGGAAACACCAAAAGATGNGCCGCGGTGTTACCTCATGGTTCGGAGTCCCGGAAAAGAGGGCGGGTCTCCCAAGATTCCTGTTTTTAAGCGGTGTCCCAGAGGGTGTACCCCTTTTACCTGATTGGCCGGCTTAGCTGTTAGTTCCAAAATGGATTAACAATTGGTTTTTCCTACTATTTATGCTAAACCAATACAGGCAGTTAGGACATTTTTTTCTGAGAGGAAAACCTGGGGATTAATGGAGTAGTTGGAGTCTCTTACCTAAAACGTCAAAGTTTGCACCACTGGGTGCAACAGGGAATGTGGCCTCCTCAGTTTTGTGAATATTGCTCCAGTCACCCTGAATGAGTTTATTTTTTACATTGCTTTCATGCCTTTAGAGATGTCTCAGATCAATTTGAAATACTTATTCAGCCTGTAAAAAAACCTTCCTTATCTGACAAACAGTCTGAAAAACTCTGGTTTCATGTATATCCAAAAATATTTTCCCCTTTTTCTTTAAAACATTGCCAGTACAGTTTTCCTCCAAATAGGGACACTCATTCATCAGGCCTAGTTAAAATAAGAAGTATTGCTAGTTCTTTGCTGAGAACTTCAGGCTGGCTGCTCAGCATTTCTAGTTCCAAAAGCTGTTGCCCAGTTGTATTGTGTCTGGCCAGGATGGAGCCCATTTTCCCCACAGAAGCCCTCATAGTGCTGTGCTTTGTATCAGTAGCTAGTGAGGTGTTGATGAACAAGTGTTTTGCCAACTGCAGCAGTGCTCGCCCAGCATCTGGGCTGCCTCTCCAACAGTCTGCTTCCTAGAGTGGACTGGGAGAGGGCAGGAAGTTGGGAAGGGACACAGCCAACTGACCAAGAGATACTGCATACCATATAGCACCTGCTCAGCAATAAAAGCCAAGAGAAAGGGTGGGCATTTGTCATTACAATGTTTGTCTTACAGAGGAGCTGCTGGGCACACTGAAGCCCTGCCTCCTGGGAAGTGACTGATGAGAAGTAGAGAATAAATCTTGTTTTCCTTTACTTCTGTGCATGGCTTTGTTTTTGCTTTGTTAAACGGCCTTTATCTTGATCCATGAGTTTTTTCCATCTAATTTTCTCCCTCCCAGGGCTGCTGACGAGGGGAGTGTGGTGGGCAACTGGCATCTACTGAATGCAATCTGACCAGTCCTTTTTAACAACCAATATGGGGCACCATCTTTGCAGTAAACACTGCGCCTTCACTACACTTAAGGGCCAAATTCTGATTAAGGTCCCATTTCAGTAGGATCAGAATTGGTCCAAACCACTCAATTTTCTCTCTCTCAGACTCCCATAGTGCCTGGTTTGGAGATGGGGGTAGGCAGCATGTTAGGCCCTGTATTGGTTTGGCATGAATGGTAAAAACCAATTAGTGATTTGCTTTAAAACTCACAGCCAGGTTGGCCAATTGGATACAAGTGTACACCTCTGGGACACACGGCTTAAATACAGGTGGGATTTTGGGAAAGGCCTCTCTCTTCCTGCTGTGGGCTTGCCATGAGGTAACATCAAGGGGAGGGGAGCAGCAGGGCCCAGCTTAGGTCCCACCGCCCCCGGGGCCGGGCTGGGGTGGCCATGCCAGGGCTGGCCCTGGCTGGAGCTGAGCCGGGCCCTGATCCCGGCAGATGCCGGCAGAGAAAGGGGAGCCACGGCTGCTGACATCCAGCCGATCCTACGGCCTGCACCACACCGCCGGCCGGGCCGAGGGAGATGAACCACCCCAGCCCCCGGGTCCCTGGAGAGCAGCACCGAGCCCAGACTGGGCCAAACCCACCCCATAGGACCGAGGGGTGGAGGGGGAGAGAAGATCCTGGCTGCCGTTTCTGAGCTTTTCTACCTTGTGGATTTGAGGCTTTCACAGACACCACGGCAGAGACCATGTGGCCATCCGCAGGCCTAGGCAGGAAATGTTAACTCTTTCCTAACACCGGTTGAGACTTTTTAAACTCTAACCCTTCTCAAAGAGAGAGGAAAGGCCAAACTGGAGATATGCAAAGGGATAATATGAAGATATCAAAGTCAGTAAAGGATGAATTACTTCTTAAGTGGAAGAGATTATAAGTTGCCTTAGTTCTAAGCTGTGTATCTCCTTTTATTTATGGTAATGGACTGTAATATTTTCTTTAAATCGTGGACTAAGAATCGGGAGATAATTTTGTGAATTCAAGCAAAGGTGTCTGATTTTACTGAGTGGATATTGAATTAGAAACTGTAATCTAGTGATCCTATGAGATGTTTGAAACCTCATCACCAGTGAAGAATGAGAAATCCTTTGTTGTGGAGCTGTGCATCTTTAAAAGGCGAAACCCCATGTGTAAGTCCACGGGCCACATGTAGTCATGGGAAAGGCTACATTTGGGAACCTCACAGATGCAGATTCTCAGGCGGGCTGCCTTTGTGGGAGCTGGAAGCCACAAACAGACTGCGTCTCTTGTGGAAAGTTACCAGAACAAAAATCAGGAGGGACTTGTCTCTCTAAAAGACTGAATGAAAGACTATTTTATGAGTGGTACTGCCCTGAGTTCTGATCTTCTGCCTCTTTACATTGTTTGTGGAAAGGTGGACTGTTGGTAGTGGGGAGGGGAGTGCTTTTAAAAAGATTTCATGTTTTTTTTTGTTCACCCTTTAATGTGTGTTAATAAATCTGTTTCTATCTTTAAAATTTAAGCCTGTTTTGCCTTTCTTCTAATCCTATTCCATAGTGGGAAGATAGACCACTACACTAAATTTAACAAAACAAATTTGGCGAATGTAAACCTACTACAGGCCCTTACACACCAAGTAAGCTAGGCCTCTTTACACCCAAAGGGAGAATTCCGCAAACAGAGATTAGTGTGCCAGGTGAGGCCACAGCATGAAGCACCCTGTAGACCTGCCTGGTTTTTTTTTCTTACACCAGAAATAATCTTTTTCATTTGTCACTGATGCTCTAAACGTTCCTGCAAAGTTTGGAAGTGATACAACACCAAATTTGCAATGTCCCACATCCCAGCGGACTGGACCCGATTTTAGGTGTGGGTGACTTTGTAGCAGGATTCTCAAGGACAAACATCATATTGAGGCTGCCGCAAAGGTTTCTAAAAGCAGGAGCAGAATGTAACTCTGGAGCATCTGAAAAAAACACTCTTTTTTCAATAAAAATACAGAAAATATGTGTGCACAATTGTCTCATTCCCCAGAGTGTTAGGCACATAATCAAAGGAGAATCACTATGGACTTAGTGGCACAGAGGAACAGAGTGCTCTTCCTTCATGAATGAAGCACATACAGCTGAGCAAGTACCATTTTCCTGGGTAAAGACTGCTTTTAAGGAGAAAATAAATAGATGGCATCCTCTCTGCAGTAAAACAAGGGTACACAAATCAGCCTATTCTCACAGCCAGTGTTCAACATTATATTAAAGTGCAATATTAGACTAAAAAACACCTAATTTAACTTAAGCTGATTTAAAATGCATCTTGGTGCATCTCAGCTATTGTCTAATCCTTTTGTTTGAGATGTTCTACATTAGTCAGCCACTTTTGATTCATGTGCTAACAATCCCCCTTAAGGCAGGTAATTCACAGACAATGTTCACGATGTGCGAAGTGGCACTGCAGTTCCCACAGACAAAAGTCAGTAAACTTTAAATCCCAGAGCCCCTAAACTTATTTTGCATAAATTGCCCTCACAGGAGGGGAGCAGAGATCTGTTTATATGCATCTCCTGTAGCACCTTAGAATTCAAATCAATTTTTCAGAACAGTGGGAATGCTGATTAGAGGCAAATCACAGCAGAAAGCAAAGGCTGCAACCAATTTTGAGTACAAACAAAATAAAATGTGAATGACTTCACTTTAACCTCCATGTCCTACTTCAGTGTCTTTTCCATTAAAGGTTTCTTAGCACAACAATTAACAGAGTTGAGATGTATTTTTGTTAAATAATGACCTCCTACATGTAGCATTTATTTTCCTCTGGTACTGAAGTTGCACATGATAGCATTTACTCCTGTAATGAGAATAAGTTTTAAGCCTAGTAGCTGTTGATTTTGCCAAGACAACAAATGGGACCTTTATGCTAATGAAAGTTAGGATTTCAATCTGTCCACTATGATGCAGTTTCTGTCCTCAGAAGATCTTGAGATAGTGTGTGTGTGCTGTTTCAAATGACGTAATACCAAGCATAAAGAAGAGTTTGGATTCTTTTCTTTGAACTGCAGTACTTAGACAATCACATTCCTTTTTCCCAGGAATTCATATATCTGTATTCATAGTGAAATAAACCTATCAGCACCTCAAGGCAAAAAAAGAGAACTGTGGTACAACTGTGGTACAACTGTGGTACAAAAAGGTTATGGTGCAAGTAGACTCTGTATATATGTTAAAACAGGACAAAATGTAAATTTCTCCGTTGGTAAACCACGTAGCTGTGGCAACTTATATTTAACAAATTATAAGGCTATCAAGGTTGACTTCCTACTTGCATAAGCCATCAATATTCACAAAGTGGAATCTAGACACAGCTCCAGTCTGTGTTTAAATTGCTGTGTCTATCTTAGCAAGTCACCATGGACAAAATCCTAATGCTACTGAAATCAATGCAAAAAGACAACTAAAAGATTATTTCAGGGTTTCCCGAATTCCAACAGATTTCAAACCAGATTAAAATCAGATCTCCCTTGCCTAAATGGTAGGATGAGTTATTAAGTCATTATTCTCTTAGTGGCAGCCTTAATTTACCAAGTGCCTCTTCTGACCAGTGAAGCTTGTTATCCCCTCTTGGTAGGTTTCATTGCTAATGATAATCAATAATTCATTCTAGCATGGCAAAATGTTTTCTAGAAACCCTTCATTACAAACTAAAAGCAAAATCATGAACATTGAAATATGGCATCTAAACTGAAATACTGAAATATCTGGAGATGGCAGTTTGAGAGTTTCATGACGTAAGCCCATGGAGTTTGAAACTAAAATAGTCAACGATTTCTGGCATCTGCAGTGTCCCATAGCTGCACACACTGGAGAACTCCATTGGCTCCTGGCTTTGTAGCAAAAACCCCAAAATTCCTGAGGTCTCCAGCCCCACAGTCATTCAAATGGAATCCTGTCACTGGGCTGAGAAACCTGAGCTCCTGGCAATTCACAGGTGAAGGAAGTTAATTTAAAGATAAGTCTTTCTCTCCTGATGAATCAGTGGGTTTCAAAGCTGCTGAATAACCTCGCTTTGTTGGGAAAAACTTCCAACCAGCTCTAATCAAACAGTTCCAGATTAAGTTAGGAAAAGCAATTTAATTGAAAGAAGGTGCAGGGAGAGCTCTGGGGGATTTGTGCAAGTACTGAGGGATACCTCAAAAAAAAGTGTGTGTGTTGCCACAACCCAATTTCTTTGTTGGGACAGTGTAGTAGTGAGGTATGAAAGAAAAACTATCAGTGTGGATTTCCCCATTTTTCCTTTGCATGGAATCCTGCAGATCAGAACAGTAGAGGCTGATCATCTGTTAATCAGTTGTTTAGGTGATTACTATCAGAGAACAAAAGAGATCATATGTGTGGAAAATAAACCAGGGAGAGGTTCAAGGGAGATTAAACAACTAATTTTCTTTCTCTCTTTGTAGTAAATGTCCACGTTAAAAAATGAAAAAAAAAAAAAAATCCACCTAAGGCCATTTCTCTAACTCAAGCTCCAGACATCTTTAAAAGAATTTTGTTGCATTTTTTTCTCTTCCTGTATTGAAAAAATTAATAAAAGATCAGCATCTGGGGCAAGTATGAGTTTGATACTGTGTTTTACTGAGGATAAACTCCAGTTCCATCTTCAGGTATTCACACCAGTCCTGAGTCCAGCTGCTCCGCCAACTCCTGCATGGATTTATCTGAAGGCAGATTAGGGATTTAAGGCAATACAGTAACACAAGACTGAAGGTGTTGCACATGAACTGATGGATGTAGCAAAGCGCTTTCAGATGTGCTAAAATGGTGGAACAGGCTGCCCAGAAAAGTAGCTGCCCCAGCCTTGAAAGTGCTCGAGGCCAGGGCGGTTGGAGCTTTGAGCCCCCTCGTCTAGCGGAAGAAGTCCCTGCCCACGGCCAAGGGATGGTCTCCAAGGCCCTTTCCAACCTCGGCATCCTATGATTCCATGATTCCTGCAGGCGACCGCGTTTGGATGGCTACGGGAAAGAGGCGAGGTCGGGGCTGGGGTCCCCGGTGGCGCCAGGGACGGCGGGCAGCGGCGCTGCTGAGGGCCAGGCTGCGGCACCTCAGGGCACCGTGAGGGGAGCGAGGGGCCCGGCTTGTCCCAGCGCCCCGCACCCACTCTGCCCGACAGCGGGGAGGAGACCCCCGCGCCCCATTCATAGCGGCATTTCCTACAACCTTCGGGAAATCTCGGTGGGACGCCGGACCCTGCCCGATCCCGCCTCTCCTGGCAGCGCGGCTGCTCCGCCGCGCCAAGCCCGGCGGCGGCCGCACCCTGCCCGGCTCGGCGTGCAGCGCACCTCCCGCTCCGCAGCGGACGCTCCGCAGCTGTTTCTCGCTCACGTCGGCCCCAGTGTTCCCCGTTTCCCAGCGGGCGCAGACGCACCCGGTTCCCTGCCCCGTTCCCGGCACGTGGAACCGGGCACCGGCAGGACGGAGCTTCACCCCCGTGGGACTGCCCACGAACGTGCTTGGTGCTTGGGCCGTGGGGCTGCCCTCCCTCCCAGCGGCCCTCCCCACGCCGTCGTGTCCGCGGCGCCTGTGGGGAACGAAAGCTCGCCTGCGCACACCGGGCATCTCGGCGGTGTCAGCACAGCCAGCACTCCTGAATGTGCTCCTTGTTCCTCACTGACACTCCCTCCTACCAGACCGATTTCTGCAGTCAAAACGTTTCGGTGCAAGGCAGCTCAGTAGCCCGAGCTGCAGGTGCGGGAATCACCGGGCCCAGTGTTTGGAGGGGCGCTGCGGTTTCTCACCATGAAGTTCCCGTAGAGCTAACACAGGCGTGGGGGGACGGGGATGGGAGATGCTGCCGATGGTTTGGTGTCTTTTAGACACAGCACTAACAGGGAGCAGGAGACAAAGTTGCTTTAGCTTCAGTCTGTCATCAGGCCTTCAGTAAGGGCTGATGTTATTCCCAGGCCCTGGCTCCTTCCTTTCCCTGGTTAAACTGGTGACTCTTTCAGCCCACCTGGCACTGCTGCCAAACTAGGGTTTGTCACAAGCATCCTCTCCCAAAACCTGGGTATTATTTACTTTGGCAACGCTGTCACAGGGAACCCTGCTGGCTAACACTGCCGAGACACACTGGGGTGTTCGAAGCTCTGTGTTATTACAGGTGGTGAATGTATAGTACACTTCCTCATATTTAGGGACTTGTAAGAGCTCATCTGAAACCCCCTGAGCTTCTCCCCTTTCCTTTGATCAACTGGTTGTCCTAAATCTAAACTGCAAGTGTTTGGGGAAAGGATATCCAAATGTACCTCTCTTATGCGTGGGTCATAACAGAAAGGCCCAGCTAGCAGAAGGGTGAACATTTTGGAAATTTCTAGAACAAGGGAATTTTCTAAAACACCAGAACTTACTTGTGACCATGTCCTAACCACTGCCAGGTTCATCTGCCCTCAGATGGCACACATATCTGTCTCGTGCCCTCTTTCCTGCTTCCTCCACCTCTAGTCCTGCTGTGCCGACAGATGTATCCAAGAACAGAAGAGCGTGGAAGAGTGGCTAAAGCTACAGAAGCTCATTCTGCTCACTCGCTGCTGTCTCTGGGGTGGCAAAAGAGTGGGGTACCTCTCTATACCTCTGGCCACTAAAGGAGCTGCTCCCAAAATTACAGGCTCCTGCTATTCCAGATTAGTCACTGCACGTGCATGAGTGCAAACTAAACAGCCAGCAGTGAAAACCCATATATTGCCCATATGCAGACAGGCATTTCTGGAGAGAGCCTAGTGGATGTGGGAGACCAGAACTGCACCTCTTCCATGATTCAAATGCCTACCAAGGAGGCAGCTGTGTTCCAAAATACCCTGTGTGAGGCTGCTGTAGAGTACAACCTTCCATGCAGAAACTCACTTCTCCTTTGCTGTCTATATTGTGTGTTACAGGAAAAAAAAGAGATTATAGAAGAACATCTGAGACGGTCTCTGAAAGTTGTGTCTCCTGATGCAGCCAAGTGGCAGTTCACGTTTACAGATTTCCCAGTAATGCTGGTACATGCAGTTTCTCCTGCTCCACACTGACATGAAGCCGGGCATTTGGTCAACGAACAACTCTTCAGAATCCTGTTAGAACACAACACTTTGGCATGTCTTTGGAGC
Organism: Donacobius atricapilla; assembly: GCA_013397315.1. Taxonomy (NCBI): domain Eukaryota; kingdom Metazoa; phylum Chordata; class Aves; order Passeriformes; family Mimidae; genus Donacobius; species Donacobius atricapilla. Next base: position 277,265 of record WBMY01004999.1, on the reverse strand, counting down.
TGTCTGTACTGCGAAACATGACTTGTTTTGAACACAGAAGTTATACTTTGTCGTTGTGAGAAACTGTTCTAAAATAAATCTTGAATGTTCAGGCTTTGCCAAACACACAGTGAAATACTCTTTCAAGACATTTTTGCCCATGCAAAGTTTTGAAAATAAAAACTGAATATGTACCTTGGGTTTTGGGGTATGGGTTTTTCTTTTTCTTCTACAAAAATGTGGATCTTTAGATCTGTGTGGTATATTCCCAAGCTGTGTATGCAGTTCATTTCTTTGATGCATGAGTATCTCTGAGCTCCTCAGGTGAAAGCTGGGGACAAATGTAATTAGCTGGATTGTAAGATTAACACCTACCCTTGTGATACCTACACGGTAGTCCTAATTCCAGTTGAAAGGTGAGGTTGAAATGTTCCTATGATATCATAAATCTCCTTAGGCTTCAAGTCTTTACTGGGATATACAGCAGTGCAGAATCTGGTATAGCACTTAGAGCTGTTACGTCTTTTATGTGAATCACCATATGGGTTCTTGAAAAATTAATTTAAAAATGTTTGATTTTAATTTAGCAGTTCTTTCAAGGTAGTACAGCCCCAGTAATCACTACTGGGTCCTTTGGGAAACAAGAAAAAAAAAAAAGAAAAAAAAGAAAGGAACTTTTCTGGAATCACTTTCTTTTGCCCAACTTGGTATCAGCTGGTAGAAGCAATAATGAAGGGGCTGCAGGACTGCTCTCAGCTATTATTGTGCCTGGCTTGGTCTCAGCATGACTCACTGCAAACAGCGTATAACACCACTCGCAAGGGAAATGAACAGTAAATACTTGGCCCTGTAATTTTTTTTTTAAATCTCTTCAGTTTTGGTGGGTTTTTTTTTTTTTTTCCTACTGATTTGTATCCCTTTATCCTCACCCATGTGCTATATAAGCCTCTCAAATCTAATGTCCATAACACCACCCCCCACTGGTAGCAGCAAGCCCTTCCGCTGCTGTAGGGTTTACTTGCAGAGGTTTACAAGGAGAGGCATTATTGAGAAGCTGCATGTGTTAACCCAGTGGCACAGGGTTGCTCCAACACCTTCCCTCAGGTTTTTCTTTTCTTGGGGGAGGGGTGGCTGCTATTCTAGCTAAATGCACTTCTTGCTCTGCCGTGGCAGCCAGGCTAGCTTAGGAAGAAAACCTTGGGGCTAAACAGGCTAGGAGCGCAGCCAAGGGGGTCAGGAGACAGCTTTAAGGATTACATTACATAATTAAAAGTTGACTCTGAACATGCTTCCCGGTACCCTGTGTTCAAACATACAAACCTTTTTAGGTAATAATTCTTGGTCCTCTTTTGTATCAGAGGGATTTATAGGTTGAAGTTGCCATACAGGTAGTGAGTCAGGAATACAAATTATTCATCTAGACTATAAAAAGGCAACACCTTCCTAAACCTGCTCTGGCCAGTGAGAACTGAGGGTAAACTATAAATAGATGAGCATGCATGTGTTTTCTTAGTTTGTTTTTGTGCAATGCCCTCTGGGTGCAGCTGATGTCATTCTGCAGCAACTTTCTAGATTGAAAATGAGGATTCTTTTCCTTAAGTGCTCTGTGATCAGAATGGGGCCAGAACATTATTCTACTGGATAAAACCTGAGACACTTAAGACCCACATTCAAGGTTATATTGTGCTAGCTCCAAGAAGACCCTTTTATCTTCAAATATTTCTAATCAGCTGGAGCCGAGACTATAATCTAGGTCCTCCATTATTCATATTCCAGGCTAGGGCTGCTGCCCCATCAGCTTACACAGTACGAGCACTTGCTCTCCAGCCATCCCCTATCCCAGATCAAAATGACTCCTATAGACTCTTGTATTTGCTAAAACAGCATATCCTGACATTTCACGGAAATATTCTAATGAAGTTTATGCAAACTGCATTGATTTAGCATTCATTGTCTAAAAATAGGTCCTAGCAAGATGCTGGCACCAATAAAGCTAGAAGCAATGGAAAGGAGCAGAAAATACTGAACACACATTGATAACATATAGTGTGAGCAAGCACTTGCTTATCTAATGCTATGATGCACAAATAGACAGTCAAGGCAGTGTATGCTCACTGATTGAAACACATAATCAAGTATGAACAAGGATAAATCACACTTGCGCATCAAAACTGTGGAAAATGCATATTGTATGTTTTGCCTGATTTTCTACAAGAATTATCAGTTTTTTATTTCAAGAGAGTTGCAATGAGCCAGACGTCATTCTCCATACGATGATATATTTTAAATCAGACCTGCTTGTTTGTTTGTTTTCAGAATATTGGCTTCTTTACTACTTTGGTTAAATTCCAGTGTGCTGTAACAAAGCCCCTTGTCACATATATAACAAAATGGAAAGAAACACCAAACCATTAACTTACAATTAGAGACAGAAATGTGAAGAATCTTGCTCTGTGTAGTCAGCACTGCCTTGTAGTTTTGATGATGCTCATGTTTGAGTGAATCAGTGCCTAGTCTTTTCAACATATTACTGTCTAATGTCTGCCTGCTCCCAAGTACATTCCATTCCTTAAAAATCTCTTGTTTACAACCATTTTCTTGTTTGTTTTTTGGAGAAAAAAGAGGAAGAGAAAGGTTTTATTCCTTAGGTTAGGTCTAGATCACATATACAAAGGAGAAAGAGATTCTGCTACACTTTATTCAATATGATGTTACAAGAAAACAACAGTTACAGCTGACAAACCATTACATCTTTCATAATACAGACAAATTACAAGGTGTAACAAATAATGCGACATTTATTTTACTGTACTGCTTACTATGCTGTTCTTCTGAAGTATATATATATTTAATTACATTAACATTGTTTTCATGTACCAACCCTCCCCTTTTTTATTTGTTAAAAAAAGAACACTTCTTAGTGCACCATACAAAAATCTGCATGGAAGCTGGCAAGCAGGAATTTTGTATGCAGCACCATTGAAATGCATTTTGGGGGATGGGAATTATTAGTGCATCCTTTCAGATTTTTTGCTTATGTGAAAAATGCAAGGCAGTAACGTACAGTCAATCCACCTAAATACTGGTAGGGGAGAGGATAGTTATGCTCAGAAATGCAACCTAATTCTGTTTATATGGGGTGTCTGCATTTTGCTCCTTAGTCTGTACAGCCTAAACCTTTTATATAACAAAGATTACAAACCCAGTAATATTCACAGGTGAATATTTTATATATGAGCATATCAGAGCATTGACTACACATTTGGTTGTGTGCACTGACACAGGGGTGTACATAACCCACCAACCCACATGGTATTTATTTATTTATCTTACCTTCTCTTCCTAGGAGTCTGAAGTGCAGAACTCCTACACACCAAGGAGAAAGCAAAACCCCCTGTGTCTCTGTCTACTCCAGAGTGAATTTTCACTGTTGTACTTATGACTTGTCCTAAGCCATGGTTCTGATTAAAAGTAAGAGTGAGGATTGTAAGGACCCCAAACAGTAATGTAATGTCAGAACTATTGGAGTGTCCTGTCTGGGGTGGTGCCTGCTGGGTGTGGATTAAGAGTTGATCTGAACCCAACAGGAGAGAGGACTGAGCAATCTCCAGCTGGTTGACTTGTAAATTTAGGTTCTGTGAACCTGAACTTGTAAGAACTCTATCATGCAGATGGTATCTATCACCATCTTCCCTTCCCCATTCACTTAATATTAGATCCCACTGAGAGTTAGAACATGCCCTCTCACTTTTATCTGCCTGCTATACCTGCTGCCCTGTTGCTGCTCTCCCATCTTGCAGCAAAGCCATATCCTCTCAAGTATCACCTGGACAGATCTACTAGATCCAAAATGCAAGTTAAGCTGCTGCTAGCTACTGATTCTGGGGCAGGGTCCTGGAGAAATTGAGTTTTGCTCAAAGACTATTGGTCATTGAAGCTATCTTTTGATTTCAACAATGTGACAATGTTGATAACGTGAAACATCACCTTCCAGGCACCCACAGCACGTCTGGAAGGCTGGGCTACTTGTCTCTTTGGAGATCCTTTGGGGAACTGTTTTCAGAAGGATGACAGAAAAAGAGAGTTACACTACTGATCTTTGCTGAAGCTGTCTCGAAAGCACTGATAAGGTTTAAACAGTCCATTCTGCGACACTGAGAAGAGCTGCGGTGAAAACAGCTGGAGAGGTGGGCAGCTGTCTGGGGGTCCTTACTGATGGATGTTGGGTTAATCATGCAGGTAAGGGCTCTGCTGGAAGGGAGATGACGGAAATAAAGCTTTAGTGTCAACTGTTAGTTCCCTGGCCAAAGGAGCTTCTACTATCTCAAAAAACCTTGGTATTTCCCAGCAGATTTGATGTTACGGAAGATTAATTTGTAGTGCTCATGTGAAAAGCACCATCCTGCTGAGCCTAGGTTGCCTTGGTGCCAGGAGAACATCCCCAGGGCTCAGAGCCTCCATGGGAGAGCAGCAAAACCAAGTCACCACAGGCAGTCAGGGCGCCCAGAAACTAGGTGCAGAAGTAAGAGATCCTGGTCATTCCTTAATGATCAGTAGGTGAGATAACATCATTACTGCTGAAGATAAAGCTGCTATTTAGAAACTTGGATATTTATGAACTTTTGTTCAGGCAATTAATTGAGTTTGAAGACTTTTGGATCAACTTTATTTCAGTGGTTGCTTAAAAGTGGGAATGGGGCTGAGAGGATCATTTCACGCACACGTGCTCACACACATACACACACATACATACCTTAAGCAAACACTGTACGTGAGTCACTATGGATAGTAATGTGCTAGGCTTGTGGGAAAGTTGGGGAATTACTCTCTGTATTAAACCTTCAGATGGTTAGTTGAGAAGTGTAATTGCTTGCTTTCAAATTTAAGCTGTCAAGTAGAAGCATCTATGAAACTACCCTTATACTCCTAATCAAAATCTTTGTTACATTTTCAAAAATTCTTCGGATTTTGCAGCAAGTTTTTTTTTCTAAAAATAGCTAGTTTTAATCATCAAACTGCACACAATTTAAGTAGCAAAGATAATGTATAAAAGACTTTTCTCTTACAAAAAAAAAGAAACATGAAACCCAAACGAACCATGTCTAAGGCAGTTTCAGTGTGTGGTAAGTTCAAAAGTTCAGTGGTCACTTTTCCCCTTATAAACACGGGGGAAGAACGGTAGTAAGTTCTAAATAGGATTGTGACTGAAAGTGGCTTTCAGATGGCTTTTAGCAGATCCTGAAACAGATATGTCATTCCGGAAAATTGTCTTTTAATGGCTGTGCAAATATTGAGAATATTTCCACGGTTCAGTTCTTTGAAAGTGTAGACTCCTGTCCTAGTTCATTAAGAGACCTTTTGTAGTTACTTGTGCATTCAAGGATTTGCCTTATTGGGTGTCTTTTTCTTATTAAACACTGCTGGAGTTTAATAAGATGGCAGTAGCACAAATCCCTTTCCCCTCCTTTAAAGCACTGAAAGCTAACCAAAGTGTTACCACACTTCCTTAAAATGTAATTCAATGCATCCAGCAAGCAAAGGATGTCAAAATTATGTGTAGAATAATATGCCTAGCAAGTGCTTCTGTCCAAGCAGGACTACAAATCAATAGTGATTTTTTGCAGCATACCCTGCCCTCTCTGAATGCAAAGTTGTAAACAGGGCAGTTTTTTCACCCCCCTGAACACAATGATCTCCCCATCCAAAATGTAGCAGGGGCTTCCTTTCCTAAAATCACACACACACACCTTGGTTTCTTGCGAAGTTTGCATTTGAATGATTCAGTCGGAAAAGGTATCTAAAGACTAAGGATCATGTAGTGCCTTCCAATCAGCTCAGAATACCTATGGAAAGTGACTCAAAAGGTGTTGCGGTGTGGAACAGCAAACAGTCTGGGATGAGGAGAATTCTCCACCTTGCTTTGTACGTGGCTAAGTAACACAGCTAGATTTAATGGCTCGTTCAAAGGAAGTTTTTCTGTACCTCAGTATCTGCCTTGAATTAAATAGAACAGTTTCATCATCTCTGTTTCCAAGAAAATATTCCAAAAAGTAACTAGTGTGAGGAAAAACATAGAGATGTTACCCAAGACCCATAAAAGAAAGATATACTTGAAGGGAATAAAACCATAAGGAATTCACTGTGTATCTGTCAGCTGCATACATCTCATCATTTTTGCTTTGTCCTTCTCACAGGCCTATTTTGAAAACTGGCATGCTACATAGCCTAAGCAGAGTAACCAAATTTAGAGTACTGAAGTAAACATGCAATTATTGCCATGTTTTTAAATGGATATGAGTGGTGTGAGGGGATAATGAAAAAAGAAATAACCCAACAACACTTGAGGAAGAGTGGCAAGGTGGTGTAATTGTCAGCTAATCAGACAAGTTGGGCTTGCCCTGGGAAGAAATAGTCTTCCCATGTGTTGCAAACTATGCACAACCTTCAAAGAAAACACTGTCCTTTATGCCACTGTTAGCTCTTTTTGTACAGTTGTTACTGAAGAAGTGTGAACACCAAATGTGTTGTCTGGAAGTATTTAAGACATTGCTGGTGAAAGCATAAAAATCCTTATAAAGATGCAGCGCTGCAGTGGAAAATCAAACAAAATCAAACACAAAAGACTGAAAGAGTACATGCCATGTATCAGTAAGCAAAAGCTTAATCTTCACATAGTTCTCTGAAATCACAAGGTATCCAAATGCGTGCAAGGTTTTAAATAAATTGCAGGGAAAAACAGGGTCTTGCCAGCTTCAATTTTCTTTTGAATGAAATCCACCATAGAGACTGAAAGGAAACAGGCCGTGGTTCCTTCCTGGTGTCGGCCTCCTCATTAGGTTTTTGTTTCCCTCCTCCAACCTGGTAAATTTAATCCTGTAAGGAAACAATATAAATAATAATAAGCCTCATGAATTGCATTTTAATTTTTTTTTTCACTTGGTAAAAGATAGGTTAGGCCAAAGCCAGTTATGAAGATGCCAGCTCAGAGTGCAGGGCAGATTTCCAAAGCATGTTTAGAACTGGTACCTCAGGAAAATGAACTTAAAACACCAATGTTTTCAGGGTGGTCACCTAAGTGAGATATATGAATCCATATTCATGTGTCTGTGCCCTAAGAGCTAATCTTCCCAGGTGCCATTAATACTGACATTCTCCATGGAAATTATAGACAGCTGTAAACAGACATCTCTTCTAAAGGTGGTCACACCCCCTGAATGCAAAGGAAGCTTGCTAAAAATGCTGGCAGAGCTTCAGGAGTTCACAAGGTTTTCTTGCCCCCTTTCTTTTTTGTCCCCTTTCTCCCTAGTGATCTCCTCCATAACAATGCTTGTAACTAATTTTTGAAAAAGTCTCCTTAGGTTTCCTTCCCGAGAGTTATTTGAGGCACTCTGAGACAAATCACAAACATTTCTGCAAACATAACCAGGTTATGGAGCTGCTTGGTGTGCTGTGTCTAAATGTATTCACCTTCATTTCAGTGTATTTCTACTATTAGGCAGATAATTGAAAACGCTGCTTTCAAATATAAAAATAAACACTATCAATACTTATGTTGTCTTTCACTCTGCTGATGTAGAAGCTCAAAGCAATGGCTGGACTTGCACAAAGGTATCCTGATGTTTTCGAGGTTTACACAAATCAGGAGGCAGGCTGAGAATGTGGGACAGGAAAACAAAGCATCCAATAACTGCAAGAAGAGCCACCTGAAGGCTGAATGAAGGCTAGATGAACTGGATGAACTGAAGCCACTGAAACGATTTTATAATTAACACATCTAACTCTTAATAAATCTCCAAGTAGAATTCTATGCCAAGTAATAAAGTGAGACTTTCTGAGAAATTCTTAAAATATAATTGTTAAGTTCTTCAAGACTAGAACTACAGACCTGATACATTTTTTAAAATGCCATTGCAGGAAGACAGTCAGATGTGAAGGAATTTCATCCCTTAAAAAAAAAGAATGCTGAAATATTAATTGAGCATGGAACTGGTTTGTTCTAAACTATTTAAATCAAACTGGATGCAGGTGCCAGTGAATCTAGCCTAGCTCTCATTTCAAAATCAGAAAAACAAGGCATCAGTTTTGAACTGCAGTTTCAAGCATAGCATTGTAATTGTGGCTTTCAACAAAACATCCCAATGTCTACGCAATATCTTAACTTCTGTAATTTCCAGGGTTCCTGTCATGATTCTTGAGAGCTCTTCTTCTGTTCTTTAAGCACCAGGATACCTGAATTGGATTAACAAAAGCCTGTTCTTAAGCATCTTGGGTCCTCTTGGAGCTTGATCTACCACCTCTAGAGTCCTTCTTGAGTTGTTTCCTAAATGTGTCTGGAGTTTGTGTGGACTGTCTATTCCACATGAAAGTCCCACTTTCCCCAAGGTCTAGAAGCTTGGCTGAAATGCCAGTAAATCTCTTTTCAAGGAATACATTTGAGCTGATGCATTTAGTTTGCCTTCAAAAGCTTAAAAAGAAAAGCAATGTTTGGAATGTGCAGAGATTTGCAACTGCTCAGTGATGAAACACCAGCGATAATATTCCCCAATTTTAGATTTCCCTTCCTTCATGAGCACTTTTCAGGGGTGTTCTTTTGGGAGCTCCTTCTTGGAAGGAAACAACTAAACTCCCAAAGCTCCTTCCAACGTTGAGGTTGCATTTGCCCCCATTGCCACCTACGCTCCAGCTGTGGAAAGCAGGCATGCAATTTGGAGGCTACATCTGCCCAGATCCAGAATAGATAGCTGGCCTGATTTCAGGCTAAGCCCAAATTACTGGAGTTCCAGAGACTGGCATAAGCAGCAGGGACACCTGAGACAGGTAACAAAATTATAAGGATTGAAAAGTCTCTGTATGGATGCTTTTCCAGCAGTTATCAAATTGCTCATTTCAGAATAACTGCATTTTAATTCCACAGAAGTTTTCCTTTCTATCACTGGACCCCAGGACAATTTCTAAATGAGGTAAGTATCACATTTCTTTTAGGATTATGCTACAGTTTCCCAGTAACAATACTACATTGTCTGGTTTCAAGTTTGGCTACGTAGGCAAAGCTGAGGGCAGGGCCTGAGCTTGTGGAATGGGGAATACCTTCATTAGAAGCTTAGCACTTTCAGAATCAAGCCCTAGAACATTAAGAGAATTCTTCAGAAATGAATTAACTGAGAGCTGCTACCACATAACACATGGGGGAAAAAAATCTTTGCACTACTGCCAGCATCAATGCAGACTGCAGGCAGAACACTGAAGATCAAGAAAGGGTAGCAGAGGTTACAGGTTTCCTGCTCTGGCTCAGCATAAGGCAGATCACAGTTTTAAGATCACAACTGTACCAGCTCCAGCTTTGCTGGATCCTACCATGCCAAGGCTGCAACTGTTTTCTTATGAAACCAGTTCTCCTTCTTAGAGACTGTGTACGGTGGGCATGACTACCCTCCACCTTCTGCACAGGCTCCAGATTTAAATTAGATCACTGGAAAAGAACATGATTTGATGCCACATTTCCCTAATGGTTCTGGGGAAAGCTAGAAGACACAGTACAACTGGAACCAGGGAACAGTATGGTGGTCTCAGTCCCTCTGCAGTGTTGAAATGTTCAACACATCTGGTGGGAAGCCAGTCTGCATGACAGACCCAGTGCTCACACCAGTGCCAGAATGGGCAGGGTGTTCTGGGGCTGAACCCTAAGCTCTGCCTGCCGAGGTGTTTCTCCTGTGCATGAAATCCTACATGACACAACTAGTGTGGTGGCTAGGAATAGATAATGTTTGCATCTGAATCTCTAATTCTCTGAATGTGTACTGTCAATTCAAAAGTGGAGTCAGCAGGTGAAGTTCCTTCCCCTGCCTCAGAGAGCTGCAGTGTAGCGCCAGCTTTCTCTTATGCTGAACACAGATACGTCGCTTGTCAGAAGAGTGCTGTAAACACTGTCCACTTTCTCTTCACATTTATTTTTGTTTAGGATGAGACATTAAATAGACAACTCTTCTAAACTGGAGAAAGAGGAGAGCATCTCTTTATTCACAGCAGAAAATCCACAATAAAAAACCCAGAAAATTTTGGACTGATGTGAACCAATCTTTCTATTAAAAAAGCATTGTTTCTTCAGTGTGGCTCTTGAACTGCAACATCAGTTGTTCACACAAGAAAGAGCCAAAGCAGGGCCCTCTACACAGTATTGTTATTCAGTTCCCAGATGGCTTAGTATTCCATATTTGTATTTTTAAAGACATATTTTAGAAATATCCTTGCTTAGAATTTATATATTTCCCTCAACATACAAATCAAAATTTTACCTGGTGACTTGGCAGATTATGTTTATGGCCTCTGGTCACAGCTTTGCTTAAAGAATTGTAAATTGTTAAATGGAATATTTACTACTTGTGACTTCCCAAGAGCAAAATAGGATTCTTTCATATCTCCTTAAAAACCAAACCAAAACAGGAAACTCCAAATAAACAAGCAACAACAAACCCTGAAACATAACAGACTGCCTTGAAAATGGACTTTTTTCACCACAGATCCTAGTACTTAGGGTTTTCATGATATGATATCTCTACTAAACCTAATAGCTTTCTACAAGTTAATATTGTACCAAAGTATTAAGTGATCTACATGAAGTGACTCATTTCTATGTTTATTACCTAGAGAAAACTTCTGTTGCATACATTCTGTTTGTCTCAGACCCCAAATGGGCTAGAGTGTTAATCCACCTTAAAAACAGCAGATGCCAACTTCAGAATGCAGTAGCTGTTGATGTAACAGTGGTTCTAGAAAGGCATACCAAAGCTTGTAATTTAAACATTAATCATACTCTCCAGACATGAGGCAGAGGAGGGTGATTAAATCCCAAATATTTTTCTTTATTTTAATTAGTGAAAGAATGTCCTGTCCTGTAAAAATACCAGTTCAACACATGTTCCTTTTGGCAGCATCAGCATCCTTCTCTAAGTACTTTTAATTTCTGAATAAATTATCACATCGGGTGGAGCTGTGCTCCAGCAAAGTCTTTAGCATGCAAAGCACACTCAGAGTACAGGTCTATTTATGTGGCAGCTGATGAAGCAGTATTATAAGAGTATTCCAGTTTTAAAATAAAAATGTGAGCTGTCAGCTGGAAGCACTGTATTCTTTATGAGCTGAAACATGGAGGTATTTAAGATCATCAACAATAATACTCTTTCTGCTTCTCCCTCCACCACACATGCAGACACCACAGATAGTGTTCATCCTCTCTGAAAAAAAAAGTATAGTATGAACAGGTGACTTTCCCCACACCTTTTATTCCTACCTTTGTTAGAAAAATAATTTTAAAAAGCCAACCAAACATTAGCAATACTATTTGCACTCAGATAATATCTACATGCAACTTGTTGCTATAAATATTAATTAATTGGATCACCAATACCCATAATGCAACTTTATTTTGACCTACATGCCCTATGAACTAGATATTTTTTGGATTCAATTTCCTTAAAACCAACTGTCAGCATCATGTGATGGAAGAGATGAAAAATGAAAATGAGCGTTCCTGCTGTGCAGGTGAGTGACCTGTGGGAGACAGCTCTGCCTGCTAAGATTTTTACACGTACCATCAGACACAGACCAATTGATTAGATCATCTTATACCTGCCACCAACTAGGCTCAAGAGACTAATTAGAGAGAGTACTGCCTGTGCAGGCACCCCATTGACACCTAATTTGCTCAGCCAAAGCCTTTGGGGAGAATGTATTATCTCTGCAGCTGCACTTCATGCATTTCTGATTTGAGGCATAAGCAAGGAGTACTTCTTCACTCTTTTGAGCAAATTGAGTATATAAGCCCTTAAGTGCTAAATACAAGCCGACAAATTAAATGTGGCCAGCCACCATAAATCCTTCCCCCGCTTCAAATATACATACACATATACATGCATACATGTTTTATTTTATGTCTATGATATATATGCACAAATGCAAACATACAAAAATGTGTATGTATGAGTCTGAATGTGTGTAGAAAGGATGGGTATATAAAGACATTTTTATAAATATATGCTTTAAAATATTCAATTGTCACACTGTATAGTGTGCCTTCCTTCACAGGGAAGTTCTACTTCTGTGAAATTTAAAAGAAATGAATTTGTTCTTATATATGAAAAATAAATGATCTGCAATGTTGTTAGCTCAGGCTCAGAATTACCCCATGGACAAGGCTCGGTGGATTGATGCCTATAAAGTTGCTCTGCGTATCTTCAGAGGTGCTAGTTCAAAGATTATTTCAGTATACAGCCTAGCTTTGTTGGAAGCTTTTCTTCGATGGACCTTATTTGTGGTTTCCTGAGGAATACTATTCACTAAGGCTAAATATAAGGTTACTTAAATTGTCTTCTGCTGGGCTTTAGTTTTATCTAGTTATCCATGCCCCAAAATACACAGGAGAGGCAAGACTTAAGGCTGCCATTAGAAATTTATTCAGAAAAAAAAAAAGACGAAAAGAGACACACTAGAAAAACTAGGATTTTTTGACAAACTGAGAAGGGTTTGAAGAGAATAATTTCAACCATAGGCTGGTTAGTGATTCCTGAACTCAGAAGCCTTGCAACACACAGGAACATAGTGGATTTGCATCACTTCCAAAATAGCACTGAAGCCAAGTATCTTTTTCCCTGTCATGTGTCTTCAAAGCAACTTTCAGAAGCTGAATAAGGCTGAATTATTGCAGTTTAATTTCAATTTCTGTCAAAGCCCACACTGACAAGGTCAGTTTATTGTCTCTATTTAGGATCCTGCACCCCCGTAACTAAGGAAGTAAAGAAGCCATAGCAAAATATGTGCAAGTTACATGACTGCAGGTGTAATCTCCTTGGCAAAAGACACTATAAATGTGACTTCCAGTCCTGTTCTTAGGATGGGGCATAACTCAATACAGAGAGAATATCCTCACCCTTGTCCCCTCACATAGGCCACATCTTTACCAATTCACTTTATACTTCTTTAGTTATTTAATATCATTTAATGGTTAAATGACACCTCTAGATTATCTTGGCAATTGCTGGCTACTACTCTTTCACAGATGCAGCACTGTACAGGATACTAGCACACTATAATTATAAGTGCTATGAGTACTTAGCAGTAAACCATATTTGACAAATAAGTAGCACAGGATAAACTGGTTAATTTCTTCTGTTTTCTTCTCTTGTGTCTTAGTTACTGCATTGGTATTCTTATACACAGGGGATTTCCCAGACACTCTCTAAAGTGATGAAAATTTCTCTATATTTTTCTCCACAGTTCTAACATATAAATCATAATACAGATCCTTATGGACATATTGCTATGCTATGAATTCCTCTCTCCACAAAGAATTTTTCACAGATTGACTCTGCCTCTAAACAGAGCCCTGCAACTCGAAATAGATTTGTGTGTGGGAGTTGACTGCAGTTTCAGGGTGGGTGTGAAAGGATGACCCTAAAAGAAGTGAGTGCTAGACAAGGATTGTAAACCAGCAAGAAAATAAAAAGCCAGAATACTAATACAATTATAAACTAAATTATTTTATGAGCATACTTTAATTAACCTTTGAAAGGTGAGATGTCTATAGCACTGTGGATATGGGTCTGGAAAACTGAAACCAAGATTTTGGCTTTGCTGCTGAATGTGACTGTAGGCAAGTCATTTCATCCCACTGCAACCTGTTTTGTAACAAAGGCCCTAGTCTATGTCCCAACCCCAGGGTTTAGAGTGTCTCCCAAAATCAGTGCTCAGTTTTAGTTGGAGCCACCAATAGTTCAAATCATGTAAATACAGATATATTTTTCAAAAATGCATATTAGAACAGTTGCAACATTTGGTAGTACTTGAAATCTTCACTTGGACTGTGAGTTTTCCAAATTGTACCTTTACGCACAGTATGAGTTCAAAATGCAAGTCCTTCATCACCTGACTCTGTGAATGGGCACCCAATAGTCCAGTGTGGGAGGTTGATTCTGAAGAGCCAAGACTTACCCTTAAATTACACACCCGTTGCTAATAAGCGTATATACAGATCAATAATTGCAAACCAACCGTGTGAACTTTGCACACAGGCCTCTACAAAATAATATAATGAATTCCTTCAGAGTGTGTCTTGTGAGGAGAAAAAAAAGGAATACAAGCCTGACCTTCACTGTAATATATTTTATTCACAGTATTAATTTCCAATGTTATTTGATAATGTGATTGGTTTCACAGCTGATTTGTAGGTACACTTTTAACTTTTGAGCAGCTGTGGTAATTTCCAAATTTTTTTTTTCAAGTCTTTCAGCGAAAATTCTTTCCTACCCTAGCTGCCCACAGCTAAAGTTTTTTCTTTGAGTTGAGAACAAAGTCCACAAAGCCCTTCACAATTACCATTTGAATAAGGCTTCACATGAAAAATGGCCAGGACTGAATCTACTACACGTCTTCTAGTTTTTGAGAATAAAGCACATCCCTCTGTGAGTGAGCTCTGGGAAAACTAGTACTTCAGATGAAGGTACTACAAAAATAGCAGTGTTATTGAGCTTAATATAGTTTGCAAGCAAAGCCATGGAAACCTTATTAAAAATAAAAAACACAAATTGAGGATTTTGGTACACATCAAGAACAGAAAACTATTAGTGCTAGTTGTTTGCAAGAATATACTTCTCAAACATGACAAACATCCAAATCCCTACAACTTCTTCTAACATTTTCTTCTGATTAACATATGTCTAAATTACTATGTTTCTCACCCTGATAACTTGCAAAAAAGCCTGCCAAAGAGGAATTGACTGAATGTGAATTGGAGAAATGCTGTCTCCCTGGATCTGTAATGAAAGAACCTAAACCTACAATTTTTGCCAGTGTTTGACACAAATGAGATCTGTATCCCAGTGGTAGCACCACCTCTCATCTCTGAAGCAGATAAGTAAATGCTACGCATGAACAAAATTTGTAGATACCTTGATTAAAATATTAAAAAAAAAAAAAAAAAACGGAAAGAAAAGCCTATCTGTTACAGTTGTCTATAACAGGACTCAGAAAGGAAATACCTGTTGGAAGATGATATAAAGGCATTAATGCCCTGGTTAACAGGTTTGTTACTGGTCTGAACGCGTCTCTGGTGAAAAGGAGCTCCAGAACAGCTCCTGAGAGATCTGCTCATTGCTAAATTCTCTTGCAGAGCTAAACAGTCAAGGGATGGGAGATTCAACTACAAGCAACTGGGTGTCAGTGAGCTTAGCTGTGGTACCCTTCTACCCTTCTCACCTTTGTGGCAGAGCCAGCTTAAGAAATTCCCACTGCTGAAAACCTAATTCCTTGTTCCTGCCCTGCCACTTGTGCCCCTGTCACTCATACTGTAAAATTTTCAGTGGAACTCTCTGTACACTGTATCACTAAAGGTATCAGAAGGGATATTTTTATGTAGAACTTCATGGTGAAGTGATCCAGTTAACACCAAACTTCCAACTAGCTTCATCACAGCTAATGGGATTGCAAACTGGTGAGAGTGCAAGAGGGAATTGCCTGGATAGAGCTAGACAGAAACTTATCACACTGTTCTTGTTTGCAAAGGCAAAATGGTGGAATAACATCCTTATTTTTCATCAGCAGCATTCCCCAGTGCATTACTAGGAACAAAGATTCATTCTAAAATCTGAAGCCACTTCCCAACTCACAAATGGCTAATTATTTTCAGGTATCCAGAAACACTGTGAAATCTGCCTTAGCCAGCCACTTAGGGGAGCAGACAGAAGTTGTCACATAATGACCTACTAATTAAAAAGGAAGAAAACCATACTCAAAAGATCTGGGAATACCCATAAGATAGCCTAATAAGGATAATCTCCGGTACATGTTTCAAGGGAGCAGTAAACAAGAGATGGCTGAGAGCCCATTCTTCTGATTGGAAGTCCTTTGAATTTTTTTTGGTTGGTTTTAATTTTTTTTAGCAGCAAAAATATGTTGGCCTGCCAACATATCAAGGAGGTGCTTAACAGTTTGTGAAGCCTCAAGTCATATATTTAACCAGAGAATTCAGATGGGATAGAAAAGCATCTGATTCTTTACAGGTCACTATCTAGCTTTGAATGAAGAATGTAGAGTTCAGGGAAAGCAGATCAACTATGTGTTCCAAATACCATGAATGAAACTCACTGACTGCCAGTGACAGGAATGATGGTTGCTGTTATTAACGGTGCTATTTATCAACTCAAACCTAAGCATATTTATTTATGTATTTATTTATATTATCTGCAACACAACAGCTGACCAACTCAAAACCCAAATGAGATGATGTGCTTGACCATCTCTTTCCACTCCTCACCATCTAACATAACAAGAAGTACATATCTTCAGAGAACTTAATCAGAAATTTATTCCTGCTTTTCCCTGTCATGGCTTTTATGCCCAAAGCAAAGTCTGCTGGACAAAATGACATGTGACAGACTAAATGCCTGCCAGATGACTCACTAGCATTTACCTCCTCCCAAAATTTAAGCCCTGCCTCACACAAAAATTAAAGTATCCGCAGGTACTTAAAAATAGGGCATTTTGTATACATGTGATTGTTAATATTAGTCAAGTTACTTCTTGAAAGCTAAATAGTCTTGGAACAAATTTAATGCTGCTGGTTTAATCAGTGTAGAGTAGCTGTGGGATAGTCTAGAGATGGGTGTGGACCATTTTGCTCTAACAAAGAACCCTTGGAATTTAAAAATGCCTCTGCAAGGGATCACAACATTATAAACTCCCTCAGACCCCACCGATAAATGCTAAGTATTAAAACAAAGTGTGAATGTTTATCACTACCACAATCATTCTGGTAGCCTGCAAGTACCTACAGGCAGCTTGGAATTAAGCTATGTCATTTTTTTTTTTCCTTTGAGAAGACAGGGTGAGTGTTCAGGTGCAGAAGGAATAAAAAAAAGATGTATAGGTAAATAAAAGAAAAAAAAATCCATTTCTCACCTGCATTTTTATTTTCATTAGTGTTTATCCTAGAAAGTACTTTTCAAACCAGCACGGAATTTTTAATCTGGAATGTGGAGTTGTGAATGCCTTTGTTTTAGCTTGACAGAACAGATATTATTGCAGCTGCATTCTAGTAGTAAAGATCCTTCTAGCTAAACACCATCTGGTTATACATTCTGTTTGCTGCTGTGACTTTTGAGAGATTGAGCATCATGGCAAAGCAGTCATGTCAATTAAAATACATTTTTTAGGACAGCATGGCAACCCTTAAGCATATACAAATTAGACAGAAAGCAGACCTCACATACTGAAGCAGAAGGATCTTTTCCATGATTATAGTTTATTATATTAATGGCAAGTTTAAGTAATGGATGTATTTATATTTTGAAATACATTTCCAAATATGATTATGTCCTAAGATCTTAATCTATGTGTCCACCCACACCATGAATGCCCTACCATGATATTTATTGACAAAGCTATCAGGAAGTCTTCGCAGTTGACATTTTCAAGCCTCAGTTGTTTCCCAACCTGAGAGTTCTTAAGACTAGAATGGAACAGAGGAGAAAAAAAAAAATCCCAGTTTAGGAAATGCAATGGTGTCTTTATGAGATATTGCTTGTCTTCATACTCGTTCCCTAGAGGGTATGCTGATACTTGCTGAATACTGCTATGCAGTCCTTTCACCTTACTGCTACCACTTGGGATTTTTGCTAAAAATCTGTGACATTAGAAATAGTTACTGGCAGCTTCAGGCCAGCTGCTGTCTTCCCTGCCAGTTCCATTTTTACATACAAAGCCATATGGAGCACTGAAACAGAAATATTTCCCCAGTGCAGTCTCTGTGGCATTAAATGGAAAAAATGTTCCAGAATTAGCACCTCTCTACAGAGCATCACTACGGCAATGAGGATATTCTGTCTAGTACATAAGGAGGTCACAAAGCAGCTCAGTGATTTTATTTCTCAGAATTCCCACTCTGGTTGGGGTAAGAACCTTTTCCACATGTATGACAAAGATGTTCAGATATTATGCATGGTTTGGGAAATCCAGCATAAGGTTCCTCTCATAGACTCGATTTTAAGAAACCAAACAGGATCTACACTCTTTGAAAACCAGACCTCCTTCAGACATTACAGAGGCTTTCCCCTTCCTTTTTGTTTTTTAAAAGACCTAAATGTTTTAAAAAACCAGTCTCACACACTAGAGAGGCTTGTGGAAGAAATAGTAGATGTCAAATCAGGTGCAAAATACTGTGCATTTTGTGGTATGCAAAGGCAGGGATCATGGTAAGATGGAGTACCAAAGACTTTTCTTTCAAAAGTGCTTGGTTTTCTTGTAACTGCAAGAAATACTTAATCTTTTTTTTTGAAGCTCCATTATAAAAGTAAGGTTTTGCATAGCTCATTTAAATAGTTAAAATGACACAAGGTTAAGAACAGGAAAGCCTTTCACCAAAGGTGGTTAGTCCTTTTCAAAGATTTCATATTATTTGAAGCTTACTTTCACTACATTCTTCTACCTTGGCTGCTTCCCAAGTGGGTATAAGTTAATTAAATAGGATTTTGACCCTTTAACCTTCCCTATAAACTGCATCTTTACCTAACTCTATTTAAATAAATCAGATAAAAACCCAATCATAGCAGAATATGTATTTTTACAGCTGCAGAAAAAAACAAACATGTCTATTAAGCTTATTTGTAAGTACTTAGCAGTCAAAGTAACAGGCAAGACTCATGGATGATTTTAATTAGAATAAATCTGGGTGGGCACATAAATTCATTTATGATGTTTTTTTCAAAGTGAAACTTCTCTAGCTTTACTGAACAGCACAGCACTACAGTAAGTTCTCATTTGTTTGTGGCAACTGAAGCTCAGTCCACCTGATTAGCTTGTACTCACGTTGAGTAATATAAAGTGAAAATTGTATCTACAAAAAATATCAGATATATGAGGCTGGAAATTTTTACGGGAGAGAAGAGAAAGAAAGAGCAGAACAGATGGACAGATAACAATTATACAGAATGATACCCAGCACCTCTGTAACTGACATGCTCTGGCTTTAAATATCAAAAGGAGGTGAGACAGATGCACCAGGAGAACGCCAAATTGCTCTCTACAAACAGGTAGTGTTGCTTCCTGTATCTCATTAGCCCTTTTCACTTTAAAGTACAGTGCTTCTGATTATTAGACCCTTCCAAAAAGCCTTTTAACTTCATCCAGCAACAAAATACAGTTTAGGTATGAAGAATGATAGCAGTTATGTATGGAGAAATGAGTAACTAGCTCAGGTATAAAAAATGAACAAAGAACTAAGCTGCCTCTTTGTGCCTAAGTGATGTGCTCAGGTCTCTGCATAGGCAGTAACAGACACTGCTGCTGGAGTCTGAGAATTGATCACATCTCTCACCCCCAGCAGGGACTTCTAAAACTGAGTTCATCACTCAAATAAATCCTTCCAAAACACAGGCCTTTAGATTGGCATATTAATAGCAATACCATCTAACCACCTTGCTGGTGATTATGTTCAAATTTTGCAGCCATTGGATGACAAATACACGTCTTTTCAAGGGTGCTAGTTTTTGATCCTTGATTGGGACATGTTTGCCCCTTTCCTGACACTTCTCTCAACTCATCCTTGCTGAATAAACAGCAGGAAGATGGCAATAACAATCATATCATGCATAAAAAGCCCACACTGCAGCATGAGCAGAGACAAGCACAAGTGGGGAGGCAGACCCATGCACCAAGTCACATCTTCCAAGGTGCAACTCATCTCCTCATTGTAAGTGCTTGGGGGTTCTTAATGCCATCATGCATCCTGTTTTGTCCACCTTTTTCAAACTGTGTTAGACCAGGGATGTTACCATGCACAGGCTGTGATAACAAGGATTAACAGGAATAAGGTCTTCTATTTCCCACATTGCACAGGAGAGGATCATATACTCCCCACAGCAAGACTTCTCTGCTCCCCTTCATTATCCCCAAAACAAAGCTATCTAAAGAAATATGTAGCAGTAGAGAGTGTCCAAAGGGGTGGGGGATGGGGGTGG
>WBMY01004999.1:204527-257264 GCA_013397315.1 Donacobius atricapilla | reverse complement strand
GGGATGGGGGTGGGGGGGGGGAAGATCAAAAAAGGCATTGGAAATTCTGGAAATTATAACAAATAGTTTAAAGGCATGTCAACAGTCTGTAACTCTCCCTCCTCAAACATTTCTATCCTGTCAAGTAATAACTGACCATAACAGCACTGTAAACTTGGAGAGATACATTCTTTGTGCTTTGAAAGGGCTTTGAATAGAGTTATTTTAATTATTTTCCTTCTATAGTAAGTAGAAGATGAAAAAGATTTCTGAAATAAGAAATATTATTGTTAAGTCATTAATCATAGCTGAGGGACTTAGGAGCAGTCTGGTTCCTGAAATATCTTTGAGCTTATTTTACAGAATTGACTTCGTTGGTGGTATCCCTGTCACATGGATTTCAATGCAAGGCACCAAAACTTCCTTTATGCAGAAGTGCAGTGGACAACACTGGACATTGAAATCATATCCTGGGAAATCCTAGATCACTAATAATTGAAACAGGGAATTTTTATTCATTTTAAGAACTTAGTTTTTCATTTACAAATGCCTATTTATGAGGTAATTGAGTTTTGAGTCAATGTGTAAATTACATGCTATGTTATTTATTTTTCAATCATAAAATACATATCCCTGCTGTTTTGAGAAACTGCTGATCCTTAAAAGTCAAAGCAAGGGCTTGATTTCTCTCCTTTGATTCTGGGGGCACCACAGATGAGAGGGTTATGAGCTTCCCTAGTTTGCTTCTTGACATTCAACATGCTTATGGCTTGGGACCAACAGAGTAGCTGGGGGCAACCCGGGCGTCAACACATAGGAAAAGCTGCTAAAAGGACCTTGGAAAAATGCTGAGACGATGGCCAAGGAGCCCTGTGTGGCAGAGCAGACCAGGAGGGAAGTCTGCAGCCAAAGCTAGGCAGTCACACAGCTACACACTATGAGGTTTCACAGCAGATGCTGCTATAATATGGAAATAGATTCTTACCCTCTAGGTCCATATGTCATCACACCAAGCTAAGCTGAAACTGCCAAGTAAAATGGGCAATTTCACATGAACTTGGCAGGGTGACTGCCAACACAGAGCTTGTTTTCCACTGGTGCCACCCACTCTGCTAATCCAATTCTGTCTCCTGATTTGCTTTTAAATAATAATGAACACAGCAGATGGGAGGGGAAAATGTTGCTGGCTGTTAAGCCAGCATGCAAGTGAGGCTCTTTGCTTTTCACACATCTTGTGCAAACTAGCTCTAAATGCAATGTCAAGTGATTAATAGTGGTTAAACAAGAAAGCCAGGATTTGCCATGTTCCAAATCATTTAATCTTTGACAAGGACAGGCAGGCAAACAAAACAGTCAGAAGAATAACATGTTCAAAGAGAAAGAACCAACTTCCATGACATTTAACTTGATAAAGGCAGGGATGGACATTTCTTCCCATCCTTGCAAATATAATTTTTGGTGGGTTTTTTTGGGCAGTGGCATAATATGGGGTTGCTAAGCACCAGAGCAATATCAAAAATACCTTTCAAGTTAAACACACAGTAATCAGGACAAGCATTATTGAGCATAATCCCGTGGCTGACTCCTTTTTGACAAGGAGAGAGGAAACAGGCTGAAGCACCAGGTTAGGGAATAGGGATGTGACTGTCAGGAAAAGGGGCAGAGGAAGGCAGGGAGAGGCAGGGGGCAGACAGCAGAGAGCAAACAGCCAGGAGGCTGCCTGTCTCTTCAGCAGCAGCAGGAGGACCTATTGTTCCTGGGTCACACAACATTATCTCCTGCCCAACAAACAGCAGGTAGGCTTGTTTGCACAATGCACCGTGTTTTCTCTTGTGTCAGCCTGACAGAGAGGATAATCACCTCCTACTGCTACCTACTGACCTCACACTGAGGGTTGAAAGGTAGGAATCCCACTGGCAACACATCCCGAAGGTGAAAGAAAGTATCAGTAAGAAGGTATCAGTATGATTCTGTATGCAAAAACTTTCTCCACTTTATCAGTTTTTGAAAATTTGGGAACTTAGACCTCTTGAAAGGAGTTAAAATATATCTTGTGCAATATATCTAATCCCTTGTACACCTTTAGCAGTCTTTAACACACGATCATTTTCTTGTCCCCAAAGAAACCTTTGTCACATTTGCTGTTCAAACTATATGCTGCTTTTGTAAGACAAAAGATTTTACTGAAAATAAGACCCTTGATTCCTTTATTGTGGAACTTGGAAGGTCTCAAGTAAGTTGAATGGGCAGACAAGAAAAAAATAACTAAGTTTCAGTAGCTGAATACTTGGAAAATTGCATTTGAGTCCTGCTTCTGCCATAGTTCCTACATGATGGTAGAAGACAGTTATCAGTGCTCCTACAATACTAGAGATGTTATGTTAACCTGTTTTTATTTTTTTTTCAACAGAAATTCACTTGGCAGCTCTCATTTCCTTTGTAATCCAAGATGGATCCTGGCTGGGGCTGCAGATATGCTGAGCATTCTGTGGTCCAGCTAAGGCCAATGTAGAATGAAATCCAATATGAACACATTGAGCACTAAAGGGTGCAAGGAGCTCTGAAAAATCAGGCAAGAATAATTGATTAGTTTTTAACAATTGCCATTTTAATACCTGTGCTTCAGCTCCTAGTGCATAAAATGGACACCTTGATACCATGTCAGCTCATGGCGGTACTGTGAAAATGGCTTCACGGTGCTGGCAAAGAACTAAGACAGAATGCACATCATGAAAAGCGACCATGGAAACGAAGGATTCCATATCTGGTGCAGATTATGGATGCTATAGCCATAATGCATAGGACCAAACACTGAATGATGAAGATGAAAGGAAACATTAACTATCCATCTGTGTTCACACTCCATTATCCTACAGAAAAGTGACTTGAGGGCCCAAAGAAATAAGAGTATATGATCCTGACAAATGAAAACTGTAGATGACTGCATAAACCACAGGTGGACGAAATTAAATTTGAAACCTTAATTCTTGTATTTCCTAAGTACTCTTTGAATTTACCACTTTAATAAATTTTGTGAAGCAGACTTTAGAAGAAGACAGTGTTGCTAAGAACTAATGGTACATCTTCCTAGTTAGTCACATACAGGATGAAGAGATTTCTAATATAAAACATAAGCTTGCCTCAAATTTACTATCAGTTTCTTTGCCTTTCAAGTGAAATATTTTGTCTGGTTTCATGTTGCAAGACCACAGTAACATAATTTGTGACAGCAACCTTTGATAATACAGGTTAACAGATATTTCATTGTGTAAATGTTACAATCTCTGTTTTTCCATCCAATGTAGGGAGTTCAGCATATGCCTTCTAAAAGCTGAAAGAATTTCATACAGGAATCTGTACTGGCCTGTTCTTTGTACTAATTAAATTAGTTTCCTGTTGAGTAAGTAAAGTACTGGCAGCCAGGAACAGTTGGGGAGACAGCTCAGAGGCTTAAGCACTGAAGCATGAACTTTTCTGTTTACTACAACATTAAACAAGTAGACACTCTTGCTGACATTAAGGGGAATGAAAGAGCATTCTGTTAAGATTGTTGTTTCATTACTGTTCCTGAACTACTGATCTTCATAAAGAGACATTTTTTAAGATACAAAAGGGATTTCATTTGATACAGTTAACTAAATAAACTCATTATTTGGTTTAAAAATACGTGTGTCAAAGTTAAAGCTGAATTTGAACTTCAAATCTAAGGGGTCAAAACTCAGAAGGGAGAAATAAGTCAAAGTGCCACCCAATAACCCGGCTGTGTCTCTGGTGCTGCACCTCCACTCTAATGATCACAAAGATGAAAACTTTATATGACACATAGATTTTCAGCCCAAGCATCTCCCAAGGGGCACTGACACCTTGAAGGAGTAGGGCAAGAGATATCATGTCTCTGATCCTCTATACTTGTGGCTTTCAGCAACTGCTGGAGAGTTTGCCATTAGTTTAAATAAAGCTTAATGACAAAGAAGCACAATCAGTATATGAAGGGAAGATCTAAATAGCTGTTCTTACTTCAGTTTCATTTTTCCTGGTAATATAAGACCTCTTAAAATATTATAAATTGTTTACGTTAAAATATACATGCTTACCACAGTACATATACACTGAGCCTTTGTGTGCATATATTTACCTCAAAGCTAATCTCTGAATAAAAGCCCTTTCTGAAAATAGAGATTTATAAAAAGAAATACTGATAAACTTTCAACTATAGGGACTCTAGTGGTCACTGCAAAAACAGCATTGCAACACAAAACCTGTGTGATTTTGTGGATCACCCCATAAATCTTCCTTTGTCCCATGAGTTTAAGTTTTCAGCCAAGAAAAACAACATTCTTCATAAAATTAATGAAAACAAGCTGGTCTTTGCCTACAGAAAAAGATTTTTCTTAATTACATTTTTTGCTTTGAATCATATATCCTGTAGTTTGATTAAATTCCCTTAGAAGTCAACTAAAAATTAGAGCTTTGCAGCATGAACCTCAAAAGTGGTGTTTACTTGGAGAATATAAACCCACTGTGCCTTTGGAAGGTGATATTTAAAGCAAGAATAAGAGCAATATGCAAGACAGTTCTTATTATTTTCATTATGCCACTGCATATATTTATTTTCAGGGCTTAGATTTTGCAGAGAAATATGATCTGGCCAATATATTTATTAGAAATAAATGGTCTATGTAAATGAATGTAGATAAAGTAAGAATACTGGAATTCTGGTTAATCCCTTGAGGCAGTAAATCAGGATTTCTAACACACCTAATGCAAAATATCTGCATCAAGGGGTTAAATATATAAAATATGAAAAGTCAAAGACAAGAACCAGATTAAAAGGTTACATGGAGACAGTGTTGAAAAAACTGGAGCCTGCTGCTAAATAGATATCCAACAGGCATTTATTTAGGTTCACTGGCTGCAGCAGCCGCTGGCATACTCTAAATGAACACATACAACAAACAGAAATCAAATTCTAGTGTCAGTCTTTGATCATTTTTTAGTACAAATGCAGAAAATTTCATAGAGAACCAAGCTATGTGGACATGATTAAGCTAATGCAACTAATTGCCCTAACTGAAGAATAAAAATGCCAGTTGCTGCATCCTCATTGCCTCAATACTTCAGATGAGCCCTGTATCCTTCCTGGCAGACTGTGCCTAATCCCCAGTAGGGACAGCAGACAGGGAAAAGACATCACTCATTAATTTAAGCACTAATTGAATCAATTCCTATTCAGCTGAAAATATCCCTCCACTCCAGAGTGAAACCGGTCCCAAAACATAAGTCCTTGCTAGGCCTAAATCATAATTCAGACTGAAGAACAAATTTCTTTTTCCCTGGCTCCCAATGCTTTCATACAAACATGACTTAAGAAGACTTTTTGTGTATGTACTACTAAATAAGAACTACTTAAAAAAAAAACAAACAGCCCCAAATCCTAACCACCCTAACCAACAAAAAATGAATATATTGCTCATTCAAAAAGCAGTGCTCCCCCGGGAACATTTGTGCAGCAAATGTATTCCTAACACAACTGCAGCTATCACCCATGACCAGTAACTGTTGGCTCTAAAGCTCAGAGGTGCACTTTGTTTTAAGTTCTAAGGCAACAAGACATACCTTGAGATATATATATATTTCTGCTTTTATGCACACACATGAATAAAACTGACCTTTTTTTTAAACTACTGTAGCCCTGACCCTTTCAGGGGCTCCATGCAAAGAGGCCAGTACCCACACAGAGCTTGTTTGAAGCCAATGTGGTTTTCCCAGTGGGAGACAGGAAGAGATAGGAATTACTGAGTTAAATTTGTGTATTGGTATTTTCAACATTAATTAAATATTTGCAGCTAAAGCAATAAATACTGAAATCCTACTATGCATTGATACCTTTTAGATCTCTGGGAAGGCAAGTGCCTTGGTCCTGCTTCTGTCATTCTAAACTTAAAAGTTTTAAACTTTAAATGAAATTTAGTCCAAATTGAGAGAAGGATTCCTAGTTCCCACACTGGTACTCCAGAAACTTCATTGGCTTTAGTAGGTCTTAATCACATCCCTAAAGCTAAATATTTTTTCTGCTACATTTCTAAATTGAGTTTTGGATGAACAGCAGAAGAAAAAAACCTTTTATATGTATGACAAATTACAGTGCTCATCACTTTTGTTCAGCAAGGTCTTATCAAATACTATTTTACAATTAAAGGAATGCATTCAAATTCCTATGAAGAGATCCAGAGGATTAGCTCTTGTACACATCTTTTTCTGTTTGGGACAAGGCTGACAAAATCTGAATGCTGAAGGCTGAAATTCTGAGCATGGTGAAATGTACTTGTTAGACCTTTTAACCTATAATTGATAGTGAAAGCTAGATGTTGTAAAATCTGAACCTAGCTGAGCAAGCTTTAGGGCATTTTCTCACTTGTTATTTTGTCTCTTGATTATCACTCTTGCACAGAAAGAAACTACCAGAAATGCCCCAGGAATGGCTAATAGTCTCAATGCCACTATTTAAAAAGAAGATATTGATAGAATTAGCTAACATAAAAAGTGTGTGAACTGTGATTTCTGCTTATTATGCACACAGTTTATTTGTAAAAATGACTATTGTGATTACCATAAATTTGTCAAACTTGATTGTAAAATGGCATTCTTTTGATGAGTCTTTTCTACAGTGACACAAATACTAAATGAAGACAACAAACAAGTACTTACTTGGGAGAAGAAAGCCTTGAAAATAAATGAGATTTTAATAATTATTTTTTATTCATTTCACAAAGCTGGTACCTTAACTCCCCTGGGTCCTTGAATGAATGTGTGAATATCCAGGGAACATGCTATCACAGCATTGCTAATTCATCTGGATTTGACCTCTGAGCAACAGTTTGTGTCATCATGGAGCAAAAGCTCTGGTAAAACATTTGTCTAGATAAAAGACCTCAAGCAGTTAACCTGCCCAGCAGAGGCAATGCAGCCGGGCGCGAGGATAGTGACCTCTACCCAAATGGGGAAGGTACATCAATGTAACACTAGGACAGCAAGACAAAAGATGACGGTAGCTCAGCAGGAAAACATTAGCAGTGATATAATTCTTGGTACTGTATGTGAAGAAATACCTTAAGAAGTACAATGCCAACCTGTTTTAATAATTATTTCAAGTTTTAATATTAAAAAAAAAATTAAACATCGCACCCAACTTTGTTCTTCCCTTTTTTTTTAAGCTCTTGCTTTCATTTTGTTTTATTTTTCACTAAATAAAAATCCTGATAGAAGTAAATACCCCTTGTAGGTAAAAGTTACAATTCAGATGAAATAAACTTTCCTCATTTGATACATGAATTATTGGATGGATGTTTTTCTGACTTCAGCTAGTTATGACACTGTTCTTAAACATAAACCAGAAGAACTTGATGAGCCTTGTTTAGCAAGTCAAACCTGTCCTAACAGACAGATTAACTAATTTCTTATGTAGACTATTTACACTTAGGATACCTTTCACTGTTTATACTGAAGTTTACTTCTTTCTGTTTTTAAAAGAAGACACTGTGTCACATATCCATTATTTTTACCAGGCAGAATGCCTCTAATATTTAGCTACCACTCTTTTAGCACCACACCAAAAGTTCTGGGTTTAAACTATTTATTTTTAAAGTAGTAGCATGATCAGGCCTGCATGCTTATCTAAAGATCTTTGCTTTATGAAGGAGATTTTAGTCTGTGAGGTTTCCTCTACACATGGTAGGCAGCTGTCAGCAGCAGTGAGCAGGGCGAGGGGTCACTGCAGCTGCTCTGTGAAAGCACAGGGTTCCATCAACATCGCAAAAATCCTGCAGAGTGGGAGCTGGGAGACCGCGGATTAGAGTACATTGGAGTGTGTATATAAGGTCACGTCATGTCTATCAAAGTGATATCAAACTGGTACACTGTACAATACATTTTACTGTGTTCTGTGTTCAAAGAAAATAAAAGGAGAATGGACATGTGTGTAGCAGATCACGGTTTAATATGGAATTTCACATTGTCCTTTTAAATAGATGGATTTACTAAGTTCAAAAAGACACGTCAAATATGTATACATAGTGGAGATGTGTTGACTTGACAGACAACTAGATCTCATGAGTTCTTCAGGTCAGACATGAATGAGACCAAAATAATTCTTTTAATTAAATAGTAGAAAAGACTATTAAGAGAAACCATATGTCCACATTTCCTGAATCCTACACACTAATATACATGTCTGTCTTTGTATACATATGTCAATAGTTTCCCATTAAGTGCTTTTTCATATCTCCTCATGAAACCACACTTTGATGAAATTGGTAGCTGTATTTAAAATAACCCTAAAGCAAGGATAGCTGGTAGTAAACACATAATTCTGTTTTGTGGGTAGACACAAATCTCTTCCAAATCTGCCTGTTTCAGAGGACAGTTACAAGATATCAAATGTCATATATGTCATGTTGTATAGAATCCACAGAATCCAGAAATTTGTAATTCTCATTGTTAGTGTGCTTCAACCAGATGGACAAAATTATGTTTCCCAACAACAACAGCAACAACAACCGCAACAAGAAGTTACTGACCTGACATCTTGCATTAGGAAACAAGGAAATGGGTAGGACAACAGAGAATTTATTCTGGCTGAAATATGCAACAAAATGAGATGACTAGACACTAAACAATGTCTCCTATTTCTAGTAATCTTGTGCAAGCTGAAAGCTAGCAGAGGTATTCAGGCAACAAAGGTTTATCAAACTACATCTGTCTACAAAGTCAAAGGGTTGACACTGTAACAGTTTTATGCTGTTTCAAGATTGTTTCCACAATATTACAATTACTAGTAATCACTTTCAGCCATAGAAAATAGGAAATGTAGGTGCAAAGAATAAAAAAGGAGAAAGCATCCTGTTTGCAAACTATACAGTTGTGAAGTATGAGCTGCTGAAAGAATCCAAATGGTGTGATTTGGACTAAAGCATCCCAAATATCTCAACCAGCAGGACTCTGTGACCTTCAAATTTCCTCTGAAAAGTTCTGAAGTTTTTCTCTTCATGGGGATCACTTTAAAAATTGCTGACCCTGGCAAAGATTGCAAAACCGTCAAAAAAAAAAGTTACCACCTTAAGCACAAGTAAATTACAAACCTCCCTTTCTCCTTGCCATAAATACCAACACCCACTTGCACAGTAAGCCCTTTAATCTCTTCCTCACAAAATCCTTCATGCCTGGCATTCACTTACACAGGCATTTGCAGTTATTTTTCACAGCCAATTACCATCCTGCCCTCACCCAGTCATTAACCAATCTTCCTGGACACACACATTCACTTGAAGGCATCCTCCTCCACTTCAGCTCTTCCCACACTGAAGCCCTCTCTTCTTAACCACTGGCCCAAATACACCTGAACTGCTGAAAGGTTTCTGAGCCACCAGAGCTCAGCGTGAACGGGCTTTGTCTCTTTGGATTTCTCCAGTTTTGTTTTATTTTAAGCAGAAAATCCGATGCAGGACAGTTTCTCCCTGCTCTCCTGGGAAAGGCTTCCCCTTACACTGGACAGACAAGAGTTTCCAAGACTGAAGAATAAATGCGGATGAATACCCCTGGCAGTGCCAAGATCTCTCCTCAACTTCACTGCTGCTGACCCAGGTCTGGTCCCTGACTCTGGCCCTGCTGTCTCAACAGTTTTCTATATCAGTATTGCTGCCCAAGCACCAATGCTCCCCCCGCACACAAGGGGGAACACCAATGCCCCCGCTGCCTTGAGTGATGTACTTCCAATCAGAGAGGATCACACAAGGGCTGCCTGTCTTAGTCTAGCCATCAAATAATACTTCACCTGCTTTACAAATGGTTTCTCAATCTTAAGTGAATTATCTTTGTACATGTCTGAACAAATGAAAAGGATTAAGGACAGTTGGTGGCAGGAATATGAAAAAGTGGAAGGTTTCCCATGGCTTTCAGCCTTGTGATTTCTCTTCTAAGCCACAGTCTTGGAGGAAAAAAAATAATCTGCAAATGCTATCTTATTTTCTTGTAAGAATAGGAACACAGCTTTATCTTTTTAAAAAAAATTAATCCTAAGGACTGATCTTTCTATGGAAAGTTCCGGACAAAATGGAAGGGGCCAAGAGTCATAAGAAAAACATATCTGAAAAAGACTTTTTCACCAGAATGATGAGAAGTTCTGTCACCCATTTCACTCTGAAATCCTATTTGCCTACATACCCTATTGCAAAACCATGGTACAGTGCATATTTTTCTCCCATCAGTCCCTTCTTCTCACATTATTCACAGGTTAGAGATCAGTTTCCTACAGCTTGTAGAGCACAGCAGGAGCTGAGCAGAAGTGACACTAAGACAGCCCTAAGTCTGTGTACCTGACTTCCCAACTTTCACAGTTTCTTCTGCAATGTTACTGGGCACATGATAGATGACTATTTCCCTTATTTTCTGTGGAGCATTACCATTTTTCCACTTGATAGCTTAGCCAGCTAGACAATCAATACATGCAGACCAGTGCACCCCAAGAGTCATCCTGTAAGCATGATAATTACATCCAAAATGCTGTAATTAACAACATGCACCACTACCAGCTCCACTTTTCAAGTGACCAGAGTGATGATTCAGAGCATGGCCCTGTACAAAGATCCCATTTTAGGCTGGAAAATTGAGAACTCTTCAATAATTCTATGCTAAAAACATCCTGGTTATAATTATTATGTTACACTGGTAACAGAATTTCATATATAATTATTGACCCATATTAGAGGAGTAGGGCAACCAGTAGCTAGCTTGAAGTAGTTAACTTGCAATTAGCTCATAATGATTTCATTACTTGGCACATTGTTTTCTTACACAAAGCTCCCATAAATTCTTTTCTAAAATTACAGAGAGAATTGCTGATTAGGAATCTCCATGTGAGCCTGGAATTTATGCACTTGTTTAATTTCAAAATAAATAAAACTAAATTATATAGTTATGCACATGTAGGCCAGGCCTACTGAGATCTTTAGCAGAAACATATTCAGGCTTTCAAAACAGAGGTACAGCCATTAACAAAATAATCTCCATCTGCAAACAGTCTTTCCTTCCCTTTACAGCATTTGCAATAATTTAGGCAGGTAGCAGAATATTTTCACAGCAATCTTAATCTTTGTAATACATTTGAAAAGTTCTTTGAGCTTCCTATGTGTTCTTAACAAATGAATAGCCGTGGATTTGGAAAACTTCTACATGTATTGATTACACAAGGGAAAAAGCTAAACCTTTGATTTTATATTCTTTTTAAAAATGTTGATCATATTTGCATATATGTAAAATTTTTTTGGAAACATCCCTTCAACATTCCTAAACAATAGCAAAGAACCAGAGTCTTTACATTTCCCTTCTTTTTTTTCTGTTGCCCTTTGCATTCTCATCTTCTGCTTCGCACTGGTTTCCCTATCTGCTCTTCTGCTTTGGTAAGAAATCCTGCTGCAGGTCTGGGAGCGTTAGTAAGGAAAAGAAAATCTTGCAGTGACAGAGCTGCTCTGCAAGCTGACAGCTCGAGACCTGGCTTCTAAATAATTTAGTCTGGGACCAGACTTGGCAATTCTGTCTGTGCAGAAATACCTCAAAGTCGAGGTCAAACACTTCACGTTGTCAAGAACAAGCAATTAGTAAATGGAATTTCCAGACTTTAAAATGGGCTCATCATTTGCTTTCAACTATATGGGTAGGAAATATTAGTATGTGTGGACTTATGTCGCCATCTTTACAAAAACCCAACAAAACACTCTCAACAATTGTGACTTTAGACTATTCGGGGGTTATTTAATTTTCTTCTGCATTTGAGTTAATATTGCCTGGTCAGTATAGTGGTAAGTTGAGGGCTAGAGGTGTTACCATCACAAACAAGGATGGTTCTGTAATTTGCAAATGGCAAGGCAACCAAAAAGGTAGGTTATGCAAAGACAGCAGTGAAATGCCATGTGATCAAATCTTTAATATTTACACTTCACTTATACATATAATTAGCTTTTTTCCTGAGTATACAAACAAAAGCACATTTCTATTTTCACCCATACACTTTAGGCAGACTAAATTGTATAAATTCAATAGATTATCTGAAGGGTAAGAACATTGTCTAGGTGCATGCACATATCTCTGCACCTGAGTTTCACACAAAGGAACTTAGTCCCCAGAGAAGAGGATTTCTTAGCACAGTTCACTGTCCCTTTTGCACTGTTACAAAACAAATGCTGATGACCGCAATAGGAATAATACTTCCAAAAAAAGGGACTGTTTAATTAAAGTCTATAGAATGCAAATGCATCATGCTATTCAACATGAAAGTTCTTTTCAGCTAGATAAAGGATTTTTTTGAGGGGTTGTCTTTTTTAATATTTTTTTTCAAACAAGCCTAATGTCTTAGTCTGGAAACAATCAAGCTGGATGTGACTGTGAAGTATAACTCTGAAAATGCTTGCAACATAACTCTGGCCTATTGCAATGTTGTTGTTATAGTTCTGATTTCTGCTGGAGCCATGGCCATGAAGATGCACTGGAGCCATTGAAGAGTGTTCACAAAAATACCCTTCCCCCCACTATCCCTCAAGCAGCATGGATTAAATAACTGCCACTCAGCTGCCATATTTTAAATAAAAATATTCTCTTCATTGTACATGTAGCAGTGTCAAGTTGAAGTACATTTTGCCTTTGCTTTCTTTTTCACTCCCCAAGTCATGCATCACCAGGCAGGACCACAGTGAGAAAGGGCTTGGCATGTTTTTGCTTGTTTTCTTATGGCACGGGAAAAAAAGGTGCCTAGAGGAACTTTTTTTTCTCTTGTCCAACATGGACAAAAAGCATCAGAAAACAGTAATTATTCAGATCCTAACGAAAAGATGTGAAATCATGTCACTGTTTCAAATAAAGTTCAGGTGTTTTCAGGGACATGCCCTATACCTATGATAAGTATGAACATGGTACTGTTGGTTTATGCTACTATCCTAAATATTTTTTTTTAAAAAATTATCCACAAATGGTTTTATTTTCAAAAACGTGGCTTTTTTCCTTCAGAATTAGAAGTACTGGGAAAAAGCTTAGCCCAGAGTGTTAAGTGGGTCAAGGGAAGACTAAAAATAGAAAAAGATTGGTTTCGTAGAGGATGTGAGAATGGTTGTGTGTTCTAAAAAACTCCAGATTTAATCTTTGGTAGTTTCTACACCAAAGATTTCTTGTGAGGCAGACTGAAAACACAGTATTATGTATTTGTGTCATCCTGCTCTTTTCCCTACCACTTGCCAATGGCAACTGTCAGGGACAAAACATTCATGTTGATGGACTTTTAGTCTGCCTCTATGTGGATGTTTTCATGTTTATAGGAACCTTGAAAACTCCAGTCTGGGAGGCAGCTAACCCTGAGATCCTGAGAGTACTTAGGATAATCTACCTGCCCTGTGAGCTCACTCAGCTATTTTTTGAGAAATGTAGTTCTAAAGCCCAGAACATTATTTTAAAGTTGTAGTGCAGTTATCTACAGGTACTTTTACATTAAATCTTACATTTAATTGTACAAATTTTCCTACTAATCCTTAATTTTGATACTTTTGGAACTGGAGTTCATGAACACCTTGATGATAACTACTAATCAATATCTAATCCCATGATTTGATTTAATACCTATGTGTCTCCTACAGATTGCATTTTTCTGCAGTTAAACACAAAACTTTATGAAAAGAATGTGTATTTACCAAAGCAAATAAAAATCTTACAGCACTATAAAAATAAGGAAAACTGTTCTGGTCATCTGTGACAGCCTCTAAATCCATCATTACAAAGAAAAATATCTGTCAATAGTAATTAAATATTTCCAGTAGTGTGTAACAAATCTCAGATGTCCAGTTATTACCTTTGATTATCACAGACGCTATACAGTGCTTTCATTGTTTATCTAGCTGGCTGATGGTTTCCAGTGTAGGTAGGTGACTCAAACTGCATCCACAGCAATTCCCCAGCCAGGGGTGCTGGAAGAGTACCACACTCAAAGATATCCGCATGCTTAGCCATTCTCAGGAATGTGAAATATTGAAAGCTGAAGACAGTGTCAAGACTTGGAAGCAATGCACAAAGCTTAAGTCAATTCTTCTACTTATATGGAAAAGCTGAGAAAGCAGCTTTTTATACATATTTTCTCCCATTATACCTCCTCTCCTCCCACACCAAGAAATACTCTCACTTATGAGGACACTAGGATGTGGTTGAGGCAAATGTTCCTATATATGGAAGAGTCTGAGTTAAAGATAGCTCTGGATGACAGATCATGTTAAATTCTCATTATGCCCATGCTCCTCACAGTTACTGTAGTAGAGATTAAATGATGAAGGAAAAACCCACTATTTAATTCCAGATGCTTCCTGACAGGAAAAAAAGCTTGAAAAACTGAGAAAGAATCCTAAATTCCTATTTTTTCCTCTTGTGATACCATCCGTAATATTAGTCTACATCTTTCAGTGAACCTGACACCTGAGCAAGCATTTATGTTTTCAGTTAACAGCAATGTAAAGGTGCCAGATAATATTTGTCAAAAAAATGGTGCTGTTTTTCATTTGAGAGGAAAATCTCCATAGCCAAACGACCTGCAAGTTCAGTGTTGCACTGTAACCATAATTCAAACCACAAGCCTATAATATGTGGTTTCTAATGCCAACATATAATGTTTGCTGAATATTTAATAGTGTTCAGAGACTTTAACACTATATACAAGCATTTTCCTTAAAAGGATAAGTACACTGATAAGAAATGTGATTGCCATTTTTATTGTCAGTCCTGAGGTATGCGTGTAAATGCTTATCATCTTTACAACTTGGTTCTACACAGTCAGGTTTTATCCATATATTTTGTAATTTTTAAATTAGATGTGTTTGCTACAACAAATATTTCTATCACACGGCTTTTCTGGTTTTAGGTCATAACTTTATCATCTCCTACAAGTGACATTTTATGAAATCTTTATTTTTGTATTGAATTCCTGTGCCACTTAAAGACATAATGAAGACTTCTTTCCCTAAAAAATTTTTAACAGGAAAACTTCTAATAACTAAATAGTAAGCCAAACAAAAGAGGACCGAGCCTGTATAACCGGAAAACATACAAGACTGCTCTCACTCTGAGTGACAAACACAGAAACTGGCACAGCTGAGAACCACACTGTTCTGGAGACAAGAGCCTCCTCCTTCTTTCCACTCCGTGGGAAATGAAGAATGGCTGGTTGGTCCACATAGCTGTAAACCCATTATTTCTCCTCGCCTCCCACCTATCGCCCAATCTGCCTCCAAGGCTCTGTAGGTGATCCCATGGAGTTCAGATCCTTGCTGTACAGGCAGATAACATTTGGCACGGACTCCTCTGCCTGAGGATTTGACTCCTCTGAGTTCAACAGCAGCAGGACCACTCTCTCCACCATACACTCTTCTTATCTGGCTGGTAAAGCTTTCTCTATAAAGATGCCAGCCCTGTGCTCTACTCATGACACTAGGCTCAGCAATCCTGCCATTCATTGCAATGCTGAATGAAACCTGCTCTCATTCACCTTTCTGTCTGAGCAGGAGGAGAGGTTCAGGCTTCATCAGGGGCTTCAGGGCAGCTCAAGCCCCCAGGAGCAATAATACCAAATGAAGGCTAAATAGGCACATGCAGCCCATATCCCAGCCCTCTCCATTGCGTCCAGATCCTATGGTGGTCTTTTCATAGAGGCATGCAGTGGAGCTGTAAAAACACAGCATGGTAAATTCAGAATGAATATGTAAAGTATGTGTACATGCGCGTGCATTCAAGATGTACACTTCACAGCTGGACTTCAGAACTGGCAAAGCCAAAGTGTGAAAATGAGAATAGTTTTCTATGAGACAGTTCCAGTCTCGATAAAGAAACATCATTTGAAGAGTGAAACAGCACTCAGGGACTCCTTTTAAAATTCCTGCAGCTTCTATCCAGAGTCTTGTTTTCAGCTGTTCCCTCTGCCTCTCCATGGTTATTTTTAAGCATCCCATAAACACACATGGTGGGAATGAAGGGCAGGACTGAGGGGAAAAAAAAAAATGGGACCAACTTCATTCTCATTCCAGACAAATGGGGAACACACCAAACAATCCAAATATCAAAGCAATTTACTGTGAAGCTTAGTGGCAGACTGACAGAGACTGACAGTTACTTAAACATACTGTAAGCAGATTAATAATAATTATTTAATAGGAAGCTGAGTACATTGTACGTAGCTTGGTTACAAGCTGTACAGATTGCTACAAGCTGTACAGATTTCTTAGCCTTTTCAGAGTGGATAAAATAAAAAATTACTATGTGCTAGAAGCTTCTTTCTTTGCTGACAGGAACCAACTACACTTTTGCCCCCTCTTAAACAAACCAGTGTACTTTTCACTCCATAAATCTCATATTACTTCCTTCCTTTTCATTTATTTTGAACCAGAAGGAGGAGTTTTTAACAGAAGCGCTCTATGGCAGTAGAAGGAAAACAGCAAATCAGGATGGAAGCTGCATAAGGAAAGTAAATCAAAAGTAATAAAATCATGGAGATCTAGCAAGGTTTGTGGGGGGAAATGAAGTCGAAGTTGACTGAATCCAGAGCTGGAGAAACATTACACATGAGAAAACACCATTAAAATAGGCTGCACTCTTAACAGATGATATGGGAAATGAAGTAATAATTTATAGCAAGATAGGAAAAAACCTGCCAGGTTTGCAAATTTCAAATGAGATGCAAGTTTGAATAAAAAGTGATAATGAAATGCAAGCACACAATCTTAAGGGTAGAACACCATGGAACAATTGAATTAAAAGGAAAACAATATGCTCTGCAACACAGGATCAGAAATAACATACTGCTTGATGTTTCTGTTCAGCTAACTAGATAGCTATCTATCCGACAGGGCAAGAAATACATTCCAGTGCTTGAAAGATTTTGCATAAAGGCTTGAACTTGACCTGAAAAAATATCAGTAATGACGTAACACTTTCAAATTAGGTATTTTCTAAAAATTCTTTCATCTGATTTTAAGTGACATGAGTATGAAACAAATGGAAATGTCTGTGGGCATAAGACCTTCTGCTATGCATGTATACCTTTTAAAAGTAGCTTTATTTTCAAAAGCAGAATATGTCAAGCATTTCCTGTGGTAAATATGGCCATTTTCCCCCCAGACTAGGAATGGTCTTAAAAAATTCACACAGTTTGGCAAGCTTTCTAAAAAGGAAAAAACCTCACATCCTAGAAATCTCATATGTGATATTAAGCAATGCAATAAAAGAGTATTATTTTATATTGAAGGATATTAACTACAATATGGGATATTGCAGAAGAATAAGGTCTGCAGATTTGCAAATGAATGCCATGCATGATTTATAAATGCAAATGTGAATAGTAGGTGATAATGAAATACAAGCAAGCAAATACATGATAGATCAGATACCCTAGGGAGGTGGGGGAAGTGTGCTGCAGGAAATGTACTTTTTCAAATGTCAGAGTTGGACCCAAATACCATGAGAAAGCAGCATCTTGTTAGAGTGGAATTATAGGAAAATAGCATGTGGATAATACCAAATGAAGGTAAAGGTGTGAGAAAATACACTACTAAGGTGTATTTAAAATAAAGGCATTAATCTTAGTCTCAAGAAGAAAATAATGCTTATACATTACATTGCCCACTAAATTTAGCCAAGATTACCTCAGGACCTCAGAAAGTCCACAAAAGAAGACAATGTATGTGGATGAATATTAGCTTAAGTTAATGGATATTCTTGATTAGTAGATTAGTAATGTACAAATACAATACCCAAGAGACAGACAAGGAATGCAGATTCAGAGGAGACGAACAGCTCCTGCGAAGTCAGGGCAAAGCAAACATCAAGAGGAACTTTTTCACACAAAAATACCTTTGGACACATAACCCAGGTGCCAGCAAATTTCCTTCCATGTCACAATGACAGATGGAAGGAACTAATCCAAGCTTTCCTATATTCTGACTGGTTTTGTAGTTAACAATTCAGCTGTTGTTTAACCTGAAGGACTGTGCATCAAGAAACCTTACAAGTGTGTTTTGAAGAATTATGTGGAATTCTTTCTAGGGAGGAACTGGGGTCAGGGTTAAAAATGCACTCACCATATACAACTTTGCCTGAGAAGAGAGAAGTGGCATACTATGATAAGGCTGTTAAAAACCCAAAGAGGGTAAAGTCAGACACAGCTCCATTAAAAAGAAGAAAAAAAAATAAAAAGGAAAAGAAAGAAAAGTATGAACTGTGTTACATGTGTCTGCGTATTTCATCTTGTCTTGGCATCACTGCAGTTGCTGTCTGCTGTTTTCCTACTGTTTTTTAAAGCTGCAATGATTTTTGTGTTGTTATGCAGAGGCAGAGTTTGATGGCCTTCCAAATCTGTATTTACAATTTAACAATTAGTCACACAGGGCTCTGTCAATATGCAAATTATTGAAACAGAACACTAATAATGCAATAAAAGATAAAGAGGCTAAGTAACTAAAATTATCTGCAACCTGTAACTTGATGCCTCATATAAAGTCTATAACTATATAAAAAGAAAGCTTGGAATTTTGGAGCAACTTCGACAGCTGACTTTTTAGAACAAATTTTCCATCAATTAAAACCATAGCTTTGCCTGAAATTGAGCCATGGATATCTGGCTTAATTTCTTTTCATATATTCCATAATCTCTACCTGAAGCAGTTATACCAGCTCAAAGAATTTAGTATAATGTTTTAGGTGGCACATGTAAAGATATATTCTAAACATGAAATGTAAGAACAAGGAAAAACCCTCCTTAGAATGGATATGTGAAACATTTAAGTATTTATATATTATATAAGAGGCTGCCAGTAGCACCTAGGCACCCAAGATATCTACAGGATGTTCTGAGGGAGGCATTCAGAAAAGAGCTTTCAAAAGAGCTGCACCATGGCTGAACCTTCAAAGGGTTAATTACACAGCTGAGTGTCTACTCCATTTTACTGATAAGCAGAAAATGTTGTAATTTTTTGGATTTATGAACTGCTGGGGTCAGTCTGTATCTTGCACACAACAGTGTCTGTCTAGCTCTATCCCTTACATGCTAGGCAGAGACAATCCCTCTCCCGCCTGGAACCCCAGAGCCCTCTAAGCCGCTTGCTCTGTAACCTTGGCAGCTGGGGCTCACACAATTCTTCATTTTTGTTTTTGCAACTGGGCCTCTCTAAATAAAAACTACAGAGCCTTGTTAGCCAACAACTGAGCGTGAAATCGTGACATTGCAATCCCCTACTCTAAGGCTCAATCAATATTTTTCGCTACAGATTTGTACAGTTAGGTCAACAAGAAGAAAAACGCACATGGAGCAAAGCAGACAAAACAGCAGAGAATTA
The DNA here is from genome assembly GCA_013397315.1 of Donacobius atricapilla. Classification (NCBI taxonomy): domain Eukaryota; kingdom Metazoa; phylum Chordata; class Aves; order Passeriformes; family Mimidae; genus Donacobius; species Donacobius atricapilla. The sequence goes on along the minus strand of WBMY01004999.1, from coordinate 237,882 downwards.
CAAAATCTCTTCCAAGTCATGAGATTATTTTCATTAAAATGGCATAAAAAAACCTGCTCTGATGTAGTTTTTAAATAAAAATGAAGGAAATCTACATTAGATTGGACACAACAAAGTGATCTGTATGGCCTGTACTGAGGCATCTTCATAGTGTACAATCTGACATTCTTTAAAAAAAATTACATCATTGTTCAGTAAGCAAGTGTAAACATAAGAGACACGTTTAAACTGCTGAAATTTCTGGATGATATTTTCATTGCATTCATTAGTAGGAAGGAGGATTAGATAGAGGCATAGGGCTAAGATGGTACATTTCAGCTTGAGAATCAGGGGCAATCTGCTCCACAAGTAGTTGCTGCTCTGACCCATTTCTAACAAGTTTTACCTCAGTAGTATACACACTGGACCACTCATTTTCCTGAATCATGCTGAAAAGCATGAAGACAGGACCAAACATACCTCAATTTTTTGATAATGCAAAGGTGGTCACTACAGACTTTTACTAGGCAAACTAGGTTTTATTTTACATTCTACAGTTTTGAAGGCAGGGTAACAATCCCTAACATGAAGCCTTATGATCAATCAGGATAATTTGGTAACAGAAATAAAGACCATGCCTGCATTTTAGAAACCTTATTTTTACATAATCAAACGTTTGTTGAAATAATATTTTTCTCCTGTATTTGAAGAGAAACACCACTTTGCACCATCAAATACTCTTACTCCCAGGAATTACGGTTACAATAGGCCAAATATGTGTTATGTATTAGATGTGAATCTATTTCAGAGCAGCTACATTACAATGTGAATTGAACCTCATATGTATGTACACTCTTGGTGAAAAGTCACTATCACTTAATAATACTAATATGAAACCATGGCCTTGATCTGAAGGACAGACATCACAGAGGGATTTAGAGAGATTTTATAATCCTAGTAACTATTTTACCCTAATCAAGTTGCTTGCTGAAAGGCCCAAGATCAATTTTTCTTCTGATAGGAACACCCTCGGAAAGGGTGGCTTTATTATAGGTATATATTGTTAAACTATTTCTTCTACTGGAAGAGCATCCACTCACTTGTCCCAAGACAGTCGCACTGCTGCGTAGGAATTTGCTTCTTCATGTGTAACTTCAATTTTCAACCTATCTTTCCTAAATCCCAAACAAACCCTCTGTCCTCCACCAGTGTCTCACAGTGTGGGTTCAATCCTGCTACAGGACATTGAGAGAGTTGGGCTTGATGGTCCTTGAGGGTCTCTTCCAACTCAGAATATTCTGTGAAGTATTTATACATTTAAAATGGCTTTTGCAAAGTCAAGTATTCTTCATGTCTGCAGCAAACAGAAGCAACTATGGATTCAAACCACAGCAGGAACTGCCAAGTCTTTCTTGACGTCTAACAGTAAGGATAGAAAGACTCTGGAACAGGCTACCCAGAGGAGGTGGTGGTACCACTATTATTGGATGTTTTTAAAAACAAGTAAGTCAAACATCTGTCGGAATGACACAGATAGAGCTGATTCTGCCTTGGGGAAGGCAAGATAGACTAGATGACCTCTCGAGGCTCTTCCTGCCCTATTTTTCATGATTCAGTGATTCAGCACATAGCTTTGAAACACCCTGGGGCTTGATTCTTTGCTCATCTCATGTTATTTTTAAACTGGTCGAACTTCACTGACTTCAGTAGAGCTTTTCCTCCCTATCCTGCAGTAAGTCTGAGAAGAATCAGAACTCACATTTCTTACACAAAGGGAGATTGGGTCTACCCTCCCACTGTGCTGCACAGCTGATTTCCTGAGATAACATTTTTACCTCTTTAAAACCGGCAATATAAGTGATTTAAGTCAACTTTTGTATTATTTTAGTAAAAATCTGAGTCCCATTATATGAAGCAAAGGCAAAAAAAAAATCAGTAGAAACATTCTTTGCAATTTTCAGTGAATGTCAACTTTTTCTCCCAAGCTCCATCTCTATGCAAAGAGAAATACATTGGGAGAAAAAGTTGACACCCACTGAAAATTGCAGAAAATGTTTCTACTGAAAATTTTTTTCCATACCTCCTCACCTACTGAAGGAAGCCACAGTAGAGAGCAAAGAGGAGAAAAGGAATCAGGATGGCCAATATTAAGTATTTAGCAGTACCTCAGAAACAAGGACACAATACACTACAGTTGGCTGCAACATCTTGTAGACAGGGTATTCTAAAAATGTTACAGACTGGGGGCGGGTTTAGCATGTGAGCTAATAAGTGTGGAAGCTAATCACATTCCCATCCATCAATCTCTAAGGACAAAGAAATAGATAAAATATGTCAGAAGCCCCTGAAGCTACACAGCATCTAGAATACTACATATTTGAAAATGTCAGAGCTATCCACATTCCACATGCAGTCAGCAGGTTTACGCAGAGCTTCAAATACCCAGAAAATCTGTAGTCTGTGCCACAGTCAGTGAAATACTATTACACTGCACCACCTTCAAAAAGAGGAACCACAGAAAACACAGTCCATATTGACTAATTTGCTCTTTAGCAATCATCATCCATAGATGTTAGCTATCTAGGCACATCACCATCTCTCCTGTGACATTCATAGCTATCTATCTATCTATCTATATCTATAATATCTCAAATGTATTTTTTGCTCATCTGATTTTGCTTTCAATGGATAATAAATTGTCTGCTTATTTCTTTAGTGTGAATGACATTCAATACCAAGTAGAAAACTATGCTTTTCATATATGTAATCTAATTCAAACAAATAATAAAAAATAGAGAAATGGTTCTTGCAAATTCACTGTCTTTAAAAAAGATTAAATATAAATATAAATATACTTGCAGGTGTATTTTCACTTTCAGAAAATTCATAGAAATGAAGATTTTAAAAACTGAGAGACTTCATCAGAAACATGCTGCTCAGGGCTCCAGCACTTTTTGAGACCTTTGGGAGATCTTATCTTCTGATTAGTTCTACAGTGGTCACTCCTTTTCTATACTCTCATATCCCAGCAACAGCTTATGCAAAACTTCATGAAAAAAATGGTGAAGATACTAATTGAAAAATTCTCATAGGCTGCTAATTCCAGTGGTAATTGAACCTGGCATATTTCCTCTATTCTGGTCTAACTGGGATTTGAATATTTGTTTCCCTCAAGTAAAGGTTGTGAAATCCCCTGAAACACAAAACTATGATGAAAAGGTCCCTAGTGTGCAAAAAAGATTTCATTTACTTGTGCAGTGCTTTGAGATTTGATTCTTCACTTGAGTACCAGATTTCCTTGGGATGATGAAACATTTTATAAACCCCAAGGAACGTGGAAAGGCTTAACTCCCACTTCTGGATTCCTTTCATTAAGGAAATGGTATCTGCAGATTTGGTGGGAGGTGGCGGGGGGTGTAAGTTTTTGGCCTGAGGAACAGTTAAAAATTAGTGATAAGGTTTCAAGTTGTGTTCAAAAACATAGTTTATCTATACTCAGAGAAACAATCTTTTGAAGCCCTTTAATGCCATATCACTCAGACAAACCTGTACCAAGTTTCATATGACAGTAAAATATACAGCCTTGTCTTTTAAGAAGTCCTCTGTCAAGCACCCTCTGCAGTGCATCAGAACATGTCTTCTCTGCTTCTGAATTTGAAAGCCTCTTTTGCTCCGTTCCTTTAAAAAGGTCTATTCTTCATCCAAGTTTATCATAAGGCCATCTTTTTTTCTACGTTTTTTTTTCCTGCCATTATATTTGCCTGTCTCAATTAGATTCTGAGCCTTTGAGATGGGTGATGGCAATCAGAGATGCTGTCATGTTAGCTACCACATGCCAGCTCATTTCCAGCTACCCAGCTCTTCCAGAAATGAATGTTATTTATTTGAACAGGACCTTTCTTTAACTTGCTTGTTTGGTTGGTTTAGTTTGTTGGGTTTGTTTGTTTGTTGTTTTTTTTTTTGTTTTGTCTTCTTTTCCAGCAATGCACTTTGCATAATGGGCAAGACTATTCCTCAGCCTGAGTACTAACCCTTCTGGGTATTTTCTTTGAGAAAAAAACCCCAAAGTTACATGAAGCATCTTGAGTTTGAAATCTTTTTAGTATTACCTTGCTGGTCAACTGCCCAGACCTCTTCATAGGTAGAAACTGAAATATCTGCAATAATAAAGATTATACAGAAAAATAAAGAGGCAATGAAGTGGGTATCTTTCTAACTGTGAACCTGCATGACTTAATCAGGGGCATGCTTGTGTATTCTTTTTAGTCAAGCTTTGTGCACCTCCCCCCCTTAGTACTGGCATATGGTTCTTTAACCTGACTACAATCTTCTCAACTGCAACCTCTCCTGCTCATCATAAGCAGTTCTTCTTTGCTTCCGTGTAGAGGCTTGGACCTTGACTCACTTCATTGAAGGAGATGAGCAAGTGTGCAGTCTTTACACGGCTCACTAGAAGTGATTAGAAGCAGTATTTTCTAGTCCCAAAAATTTGGTTATATTTTTGTAAGACTTCTCAAACAATTAGAGTTAAGAAAGTTCAATAAAGACAATTTACTTCTGTCTCAGTTTTTAGTTCTTAATAATATTATGAATTTCATTAATAATATGCATTCATGGGGTTGTCTGAAATTGTGCATTAACATTTCTCCTAAAGCAATATACTTTTTATCTGCATGCTATTTTCCTATCTGTCTGCATAAAGCCCCTAAAATTTCTTTCAAGATACTGCAATTCAATAATTACTCAAGACTCCCATCTACAAATTAATATGACTGGAGCATTTCAGTATCACTGAACAGGCAGGAAAGAATCCCAAATGGAAAGGCTAGCCAGTTACCTCAATAAAAAACCAGACTGTATGCAGAGGGGGTAACAGTCTGCAAAGCTGAACACGTGGCCTGAGATCTCTGCCTGAAGAAGTATTATTTAATATACTATTGCACTATGCTTAGCGTGACTGAACCTAGCCTTGCCCTGAACCACGGCAGCCACATCCTAAGAAAAATGTAAAATGATGACATTTCTCTTCTATAGCACACAGAACACATTCCTAAACAAAGACCAAAATTTTTAGAGTGAAAGACAAAGCAAATTTTTAAACACTGTAATGTCAAGGCCTTATTGGGCATTTCAGGCTAGTGATCAGCCACATCCTGCAGATAAGGAAGAACTTCCAAAGAGGACAGAATAACAGAGTTGACAGCAAATACATGGACTGATCATCATGACATAGCAACTATAATGAAAAGGAAACAGGAAATTGGATTGGCTCAAGTCCTAGTTGATAGCAAAGATGACGACATATTGCCATGTAAATGCTGTAGCTGGAGGCAAGTTAATAATGGTCTTGATGGGTGTAAGTCATTAGGATTTCTTTGTGGTAGCCCTATAAATTATACATGGGCCTGCTTTTAGGGAAATCACTTTTTTTGACTCCTGGAGCTTTTATGCCAAATAAAAAAAATTAAGGAAGCAAGCAGAATTCTTACTTATGTAGGAATTTTGATAAACCGGAAGGAGTCTCATCATTAGATAAAAAAAAAAAATCACATTATGTTAAAATGAATCAATGTAGTCAAAATTCGTGGTAGTCCACTCTGTCCTCTTGCTCCTCAGAAGGCATGCTGTACCTAATAACTACTGGGTGATGGCTAGGAAGCTACTTAATAAACACATTAACATAAATTTTGGTGTATGCCTGGTATTATCCGAGTTCTTAAGAATCTCACTAAGTTAAGACATCTGCAGGGATGATATGTAAAACTGTCAAAGTGAAGTGCAGCCCATATTCAAAAATGCTAATGGGAATTAGCCCACATATATAAATAAATAATTAACATGCAACAATTCTCTCTTCACATTTAAAGAAGATACTTTCAAATCTTTCAATCCACTCAGATTAGATTATGATCTCTTAAGCAAGCAGTTTTTTCAGCAACCCCAGCTAGAAACCCTTTCTAATTTCCAGGACATCAGGTTTTTCCTATGTGATTCAAGATTATTATCACAATTTAAAAATAAATTATCCAGCAAAATTATCTTAATGTAACCAAGTATTAGAAGATGATTTTTTTTCAGTTAAGAGTTCAGGAAAATCTGATGGACACACGTATGTGTGACAAGGCTACAAATCCAGCTTTAAATCTCCTGTGATTGAGTGAAAATCATGCTGATCCAGTACAATCTAACTCTTGTTTCAAATCTGATAAAACCCCCTAAACTGACTGGTTAACCTTGAACCAGCTGGCTTTATGGTGGTTCCCAGTAACCAGCAGGGAGTCACAGTACTCTGCTCAATGAGATCAGGTATCCATTCTCAATCCAGATCAAATTTGTGCTGCTGGGTAAGCAGGACTGCACAGACCTCATCTCAATGACTGTGGAGCCATGGCATAATTGTAGTAAATGCTGGAAAATATCTTTCTGCAGTAAACACACCTCTAATAGAGTGTTATTCATACAAAATACATTAAAGCCCTTATAAAAATTAAAAAAAAAAATTCCTGGAATAACAGATATCCAGTGCTTTAAAAGACAAAATGTAGCACAAAGGAACTCAAATAAATTAACAGTTCTTCCATATCCATTTTCTTCATGCCAAATAAATATAAATTTCACAAAATAGGCAAGGTCTATTTGGGAAAAAACCCCAAACAACTAAAGGGGATGTCTGGTGATGCAGTTCGTCACACACACACACAAACACACACTCACACTTTGATCAGAAGGCATGAACTAAAAACTAAGTTTATTTAAAAGAATCTGACTCCATTATATAGCATTTCTACAAAGGCCAGAGATTGTGGGAGAAGGTTGACACCTCTCCCCATCCCAATGGTCAAGACAGCTGTCCATCAGCTGTCCATATCTCTAAGAACAAGAAAAAAACTTCCCTTGAAACTACAACAACATTGGTTCGTGTTTACAGACCAGAGCATGAGAAAGAACCCAAAACATGAAACTGTGAAACAGAAGAGAAGGCTGAAAAAATCAGGGCAATAGTCTGGTCTCAGAGATGACCTAATTTAACATATTTAGGAGGGAATTTCTGTCAGCAGGGAAGTAGAATACAACCTTCAACATTAGAGCAGGACTGACCATATGCACACACTCACGGCACGGCTAACATGGAGTGTTGCCCCTCCTCCAGATCAGGTATATATCCCTGGTATATGCTTCAAGAAATAGAACAGACCAGATCTTGACTTCAGTAAAGTCTAAGTAAATAGCTGCATCTACAGAATCTTAGCAGCATCAGCTGGGACTCAAGTGCTAGTCCTTCATAACAAAGAACATGAGCAAAACATTTCTAACTACAGCTTCCCAGCAGATGGCCCTTTGTCCAGTGACTCCACATAGCTCTGGATTCACATGACATGCACCCAGCACACTACTGACTATCACTCAAAGAGGAGAAAGAACTACCAGTTAAGTGCAACTCCATGGTTCAAGAGACTCTCTCCTCAGCTTATTTTCTCCTTTGGTGCACTCACAGTCTTAAATTTTTTATTACCCCGTGAAATTCACTGTAAAAGAAACAACTCTTAGAATAACAAAATAAAAAGGAAGCACTTTTTTGTCCCTTAAATCAAAACCACTGTGCCAGCCTGGAATCCCCTAATGACAACATGAGCCCAAGACAGAACAATGGCACAGTTGCTTGATAAATCACAGAAAGTGAAATTAATATTTTATAAATGGAAGTAGAAAAGTCTGTCAGGAAACCAAAGGTCTGCCAGGATTTAATTCCAAACCACATCAGAATGAGATACCAGAATACAAATAAAACTGCAACTTTTCCTATGACCCTTTTGGTGGTCCATCTAAGTCACCTGCAACTGTATGAAAAGAGAGTGGGACACTTTCTTTTAAATGAACACAGAATTTGCAACATGAGAGTTGAAGCTCAGATCTACAGCTTTCCAAGCCCGTGGCAACACAAGTGATACCAGTCTGCATGCATGCAGACCTACCCACAAATGCTTCTCTTTTTCCTTCAGTTGTATCCCATTGGTCTTGCTCAAAATTTTACGTCTCAAGGATTTGTTTTTTCCATCTTATCACCAGTGCTGCAGATTGCACATCATACACAAGTAAGCAGCTCAAGTAACTTTACAGTTTTGTGTATTCTAACATTATGAGCCATCATAATTTCTTTCAACAATTTTTGCTCAGTGATCAATTGGCCACTATATAAGCATGGGGAGTCACCATACCCACCCTCTTGTTACTGTCATAAAAAGAAATGAGCATCCCTTTAGCAAAATTCAGTACTTGATAAAGACAGCTTTTGCTATGTGCTTAAACTTTACTTTGTGTAGTACTCTAAAAGACTGGAATATAAATTTCTCTGGAAACTACCTTTTGTCTTCCAATTATTAAAAACAATATTTTAAATTTTATTTTCATCAGCTCACTCCCTGTTGACAAAAATGTCCTGCTTAAAGCACATTAAAATAGTGACTTAAGAAAATGGATGCTCTAATTTACTAAATAAAGTAAAAAAAAAAGACAATGTAATAAAAGATAAAGCCTTCATAGAGAATTGCAGCAATTATATCTCCACAGCTACAATATAACCCAAAACTTTGCAAACCCTTTGATTATTGAACCATGGCTGAAGTGAATAATTTGGCTTTCACTAAGAAAACAAGCACATTCATTGTCACCACAATGGAGAGAGGCAGTTTTAATTAAACCTTATCAAAAGATGAATAAAGAATAAATTCAATACCCATTCCACAGGATTCTATTTTCATCTGTTTAGTTTAAGCTTGCCATGTTCATGCAATAATTAACCACTGTCCAAGGAATGCTGGAGTTGTGCTAATGTTGGTAAAGATTTAATTAGTTCAATTATCTAGAGAGTATTGAAGGCTCAGCATAATACCAATTTCTTCAGGCTTTATACATACCTCAGATCAAAAATATATTAAACTGAAATATAAGTGAACAAAGAAAATTTACTATTTCACTTCAGCTACTGAATGAATGTGTGTTTAATAATTTTATTGCCCTCATTTTAAAATGAGGCTTCAGAAATAGAATATGTAAACTGTGACTTACCCAGTCTTCCAGATTAGCTGGTGGGGTTTTTTTTTTTCCCTAAGTCATCTTATGTTTTAAACAAAATTAGGTTTACTTTAGAAAAGGGAATCCAATGCTTCTTTAAGCAGGAAAAAGTATAGCTCCTTTTACACTTTTTCCCCCACTGCCTACATATTTTACATCTTTCAAGGAAAGTGAGGCATTTAAAAAGCATTGAAAGCAGTGACACAGACAACTGTTTCAATCTGTCAGACAGCATGGACAGACAGTAGGGATCATTTTAGAAAATAGAACGGCCCCCCAGCGGCCTGACCTTCCTGGTGGGAAAGAGAACACAGCGCGGTGCTTGACAAGCTCACCAACAAAGGAGTATATTTAGTCCCCCCAAATTCTGACACGCTTCTCACAGGAAAAACGCGAACCGGGATGAGGCGTTGCTGACTACTGCTAACAAAGGGCGAGTTCTAATTGGAGATTGCACCGTTACTGTGAAACAAAGGGGAAGAGATGAAAAGTGAAAACACCACTTCACTACAGCAGACTGTAAGCGCTGGAGTGAGCCCAGTTTCCATTTTTTTTAAACTGTTCAACTCCATATTAGATGCTATTCAAGTTGCAAGCCCTCTGGATCTGTATGTGCAGCTCCTGCTGCCTTCAGTGGGAGCAGAGCCCAGGAATGGGAGTGTTAGAAGATTTCCCTCTTTGTGTTACTAAAATTTTATCATTAGCTATTCTTTAGAAGGGATGTTTGAATAAACCACATTCATTTTCCTGTAAGGTTTAAATGACATGTTTATTACTACCACAGCCCGTCCTTGTTTGCCCAACAGTGTGTTTTGGAGTATGAGTTCTTTATAACCAGTGAAAGCTGCACAAAGATGGTCAGCACGTGAGAAAGTCACAGGAGTTTATCTCCTTGAGGAGCTAAGCACTGTAGGATGATGTTATCATTTTCTTATGAAGTAATAAAAACTTATGAGTTAATATAAAAGTAACTGTTTTGAAACTGTATGCTACATTATACCCAGGCTGGATTCAAGCTGCTTGTCTCTTAGGCAGTCAAAAACTACTTTACAGATTGCACTGCTACGCTTCCAGGCAGTAAATACCATTTGGTAAGTAACCCTTGTGAAATATTCTACCTTATTTTCTACTACTCATTTCAGCTGGAAAAAGGCAAATGCTTTAAGGAATCAAACTAATAAGAAAAGGTGTGAACTGCACAGAGTGCCAACTGATGCCTCGATTCAGCTCCCATTTTTACCAAAATTTGATCTCCCCTCCCAGTTTTCTCTAGGGTGGAAGAAAAAGGGAGATGCTGAAATTCATTCAGGCTTTTCTTGAGTCCAGATGGCAGATAATGCTCAGCAAGCAACAGGATATAGCACATTTTCCATCAACCACCTCCCCTTTCTGACAACTAGATTTTCAAGTTGCACCAACAATCTGAGGACTGGAACTGCCCTGTGGCCTATTGATTGCACACTTGCTTCTGCCTGTGTTTCTGTGAGAATTTATGACAACCATGTGGGAGAAAATAAGGCTAATAGATGATTAACTATTTAATGATTCACATTTATCACTAGCTGAAAAAAACCTCAGCTAAAACATCAATGTCTGTGTCTGAGTGGGCATAAAGAAGCATTTCAGGTTAAAAATACCACCCCAAACAAGTCAGAGCACATATAACTGAGAGCCAAATTTCATCATATGTGGACTCATTTATTAATATTAACAGGATTGTAATTTTTTCCCTTAATTATAACTCTTAAGCAACTGTAGAGTAAACACAAATGTATCCATACAGGTACACCCAACATCATTCTTTAGTATCTCAGAAATTGCTTCATCTTCTTTCCCAGAACTTCACCAAGCCTTAAAGACAGTACTCGTTTTACTAGAGAAAATTCAAGCTCTATTCAGGCCAGGATGTTGCTTACCCTAACACTCACAAAGCATTACTGAGGAGCACATGTTGCTTAACAATGATTATTAGTTACATAGCTGGTGATAAAATGAGCTAAGTATGTACAGACACATTTCTAGGAAAAATTATACACACACATATATATAAAATCATATGTGTGTGTATGTATATGTGTATATATATATATATATATATATATACACACACACACATACACACATACACTATTTCATGAGTATTAAATCCAGATAAATAATTCAGTTCTAGCTGAAATCATTAGGACTTGCAGCAACAAAAAGCAAAAGCCATCTGTTTCAGGTGCTATGCTGTTAGACAACCTATTTGGTCCCCAAATATTAATCACATCCCTGAGATGATGCTCTTTGTCCCATGTGAAGACCTTGGTAGCTGACAGCACACACTGTAAGTGAATAGTCATTCTAAGGAGGAGTAATTTGCCTGCCACCACCTTTAAAGAGTTTTGGGTTTTTTCGAACACAAATCAGTTATTTTATCTGGAAAAGCTCTAAGGCATGGAACTGGTCTGCTGCAGATTAAATTCGAAAGAGGTTTGAGGCTTCTGACCCATCTGTCAGGTGAGAAAAAAATAAACTAGAAAGAACACAAGAGATTTTAGTAGAGATACAACACTTTTTCCCAACTAAATTTCAGAACACTGTTTTTTAGTTGGTATGAAACTGTCTACTTGTTTAAAAAAGAACTGTGTTGGAGAAGGCAGCAAGATTTTGTCTGCCTCATACCTGAAGAGTATCTGATTTTTGTTCTCTCTGCATTTTGAGAACATAATTCTCCCTTTTTTCTCCTAGTCTGAAAACATTTTGTGGTATATGAGTTCAGCCAAGAAGTACTGGGGAACTTTGTCTACCCCAAAAAAAGGAACATTAGGGTATTTTGTGAAGATAATGAAAAGAACTTGTTCAGGTCTGCAGTGTAAGTAATTCCTCACTTTTGTGTTAGCAAAGAGGAATACTTTGCGTCTTTCAGTTTAGAAGATCTTCAAACAGACAACAGTGTGTAAACAATCCCAAAGTACATAACTTTACTAGAACAACCTCCAGTCTGTGTGCAAAGGCTTCAGAAAGGCCCCTTCATCAGATTTCCTTCTGCTCTTCACACTGAACAAAGCCTTGGCTGACAATACCAAAATCTCCTCCTTTATTTGGATTAAACCCCCTTTGCAGGAGAAGTATGCAAATGCTCTACGTGTTTCTCTTGCTGAGGCTACTCCAACCCAGCTATCTTTTCACTGTCTATTTTCCCCCAGCAGACCATCCTATCGGCTGACAGGGGGACCAGCCTTTTAATTCAATCTTTCACAACACTGACAGTTGGATGCTGGGGCCTGCCATGAACTCTAAAAGGAGCTCATTTAGTCATAATTAACTATTCCCTGCATATTTCCTAAGGTATGGTAATTGTGCTAAAAGCCAACAAGTGAAGCATTCATTCTGGTTTTCTTTTAAACTTTTATTTTTCCACAGCAGTCTCTTTCTCCCCTCCTTCCCCCCTCCAGCCCCCTGCCTTTTTTTTTTTTTTAATTTAATCTTTTCTTTCTTTCTTTCTTTCTTTTCTTCGTCCTTGGAAACATTTAGAGTAAAGAAAAGGAATGACGGTGGATATAGGGAGCTGCAGAAAACTGTGATGTGGGCAGTTCAAAAGGCAAAGTCTGCCATACGATACAGGACCCCATGGCAGCACTGAGCTATTCAGCTGGGTAAAACATAAAGAAAAATGAAATGAGTAGAATAGAGCTATGTCATTAATGCAGAATGATGGACATCCTATTTGGGTAACAGGGAGTCATGAATATACATTTCTAACTGCTTAGATATGGTGATAAGTGATCTCTGTTTCCATTAGCACCAGAGTACATGTATTTGAAAAAGCTGAAATCTTCAAGTTATGCAGATGTAAAGCACTTCACACACTACTCCTCCCTTCTCCCCACAACACCAACATATTGCACATCCCACTGCATGCACTGGGCTTCTCACTGGGATAAGGTAGGATGGTTCCAGCTCACATTTATCACTTTTGAGGTGGGAAGCTTTGGGAATCTGACATGAATTATTTACCTGTAAAGGCAAAATATGATCTCAAGTCTGCCCTTATCTGTTTTCTGGTTTATTTAAATGAAGGAAGGGTTGAGAGCACTCTCTGTTTACTTATAGGCTTTGCATCTGTTGAAATTCTCGTGCCTTCAGAAAGTTTGGGACCTACTGGACACCTTTCCATCACAAATGTGCATAGTGCATATACAAAAGCAAGAGACAACAAAGCTAAGTGTCACCACATTCCAATCTCCTTTCCATCTGGATGTGAACCAGCAGCAAAGAAACCACTGGATTTTGTAAAGAATGCATGCCAGGGCCGTGTGTGTGTGTGTGTGTGTGTGCTGGGGGGAGAGTGTATTAACACTGCAAACTCAGCAGCTGTGCCAAAATGGCCAAACACAGCACTGAGGTTCCTTACTCTTATGCATCATTTTTCCAGAGCCACAAAATGTGAACAGGGTGAGTAGGATCTGTGACTTACAGAATTTATATTCCATGTTTCAGCCCTAATGTAACAAATAAAGCCAATAAACAAAGAAAGAGATAAGAAAGAGAGACGGCAAAACTTCAGACAACAAGGTCATGTAACAACTCATTTTACTTATGTTCACATATTAAGGATCCCGTTTTCACTTTTTAGTAGCATTCATCTTTAAATATACCACATTTGCTTTAAACTTGTAAAATAATTAAGAATTTAAAAACTGCATTTTTTTTTAGTTGAAACACTAGAGTACAAACACTGTTCTGAAAAAGGAATCTTAATGTTGAAAGGTGGATAAAATGTTTCTAAAATCCTTTTCCCCCTCCCTTTATTTCTAGACTATATCAAATTTGTGGATTGATATGGTTTTTAATGGCAGGCAAAAATATACTAAGAGGCAAGTTGACAGGCTGTTGCTGAAACTCTTAATGATCTGTTTTATCATCATGGTCTGGGATTTTGTTTTCTTAGGGGAGGAGGTTTGGGGGCGGGGGATGTTTGTTTAACTTCTGTGCATTACTGTGATCACAACACACAGTGGATTAACAACAGAAATTTAAAACAGGGCGTCTCTCAATAGACACGAGCTGAAAATGTTGATGTTTGTTAGCAAGAAACTGTGCTTGTTTCCATTAAAATAAAATGGGTGAGAAAGACCACATAGATAAGAAGCTTTGCAGATCTCACCTGGCAGAGCTCCTGCTTTTTTGCCCCCAGTGTTCTAGCTACTCTTGAGCAGTGTTGTTTTCTCCAGTCCAGACCCTGAAGACATTTTTTCTACCTCTGATGATTCTATAAGGGCCCATATGTTTAGACTGCATTGTGTTAATTCTTTTCCCTCCCCAGGAACTCATGGAAAGAGTTAGGTTTCTCAATCAGTCTGCTGTATTGAAGCACATTTCAAACATCTTTCTAAATCCCGGGTGTGCTACAGTTCCTCTGCCCTGCATTTAGGAGTCTGGATGAAGGAGAGATGCCTGTCCTGCTGTCTGGTGACATAAGCAGTGCTGTGACTCATTAGCAATTCTCCTACTTTCTATACCACACAAGCTGGCACAGTGGTCTCCCAGAAACTTGTGAGGTTTGGAGATGATTTTGGGGATAGGAGGACAGCCTACATAAGAAAGCAAGTCCAGGACTTGAAAATTCAGAAAACCTCAGCTCTTATGTCATCTGAGGAAAAAAAGGCACGAGTTAATGATCCAAAAGCAATGTTCCAGCTACTAAGAAAATCAAAATCAAGACTTACGTGCAAAGTTCCTGGTCGAGGATTTTGACAGGATCAGGTCAAGAAATCTTCAATATGCTCAATCTATCTAAATGTACCTCCTTAAAGATTTAGTAATAGATGTAAATAATTTGTTGGATATTTAATGTAGGGGGGAAGACTTAGTAAAAAAACCCAAATGCTGGTGAGGTAAAATCTTAGAAAAGAATGTTGAGAGATAAATCCTTTTAGTGTAGCCCCAGTTAACAACACACATGAAAAAGATTAAAAAGTGAACGATATCAAAGTCAAGAACTACAGACATACATTCAAAAAGTGATATGACCCAATCCTAGGTTCAATTTATAGATTGTTTTATACTGCTCTATTTAATTTGAAATATAATACATAAAGCAAAAGTTGAAATGTTACTGATTGAACCAGATTTCATCAACAGCTGCTCACATTACATATTTAGATGACCTCAGGGCTCACTGGATTTTTCCAACACCCTCTACATATCCACCTTGTAAAAAGACAAAGGCAATTCATACAGAAAGTGTTTTTACATTCAAGTAATGATAAAAGAAGTCACTGATGGAACACGGACCACGTGTTAAGAGCTTCTCATCTGAAAAGTGATTCACAAAGATTGGTAATGTCACAGAATACACACTAGCAAGTTTCAGCGGTTCCTCAAAAATCTGGGAGAGAAAACATATAAAAAATCAAATGATCGATATGTGATTTTCCCACTCATTGCTTCTGCTTGATTTTCCCTAGAGAGTCAAGGAACAAACCAGTATTTATTTAGACTAGAGAAGTCAGGATTTGAGGGAATGACAAACAGCTGCAGAAATAGTAAGTTTTGAGGGGCAGTAAGGAATTTACTACTAATTCCTTCCTGGCTACTATTCTTCATTTGAATTATCAAGTTCCTAGAAGCTAAGAAAATACTTGATTTTGAAAAATCAGAAGTTGATTAAAAAATGAAAGAGTAATGGTTAAATTCTTTCTTCTGTTTCAGACTACAATTCTTTTTCTTGCTGGAAAATGTAGATATGTGGGAAAAATTTGTTGTTTAACTACTTTTTCTGAGTTATACCTTCTTTTGTCTTGAACTTAGGACATTCACAGGTGACTAGCCTGTGTCACACATAGTCCTAGAAAAGAGCTTATTTGCACCTGCCAGATTTCCTAGCCAAAACATCCTTCTGCTCATGTCCAAGCAGCTCTTTCCAGATGCAGGCAGACACTGCAGCTACCACAGATCCCTAAAATCTACCTCAGGGTTAAAATCTATCAGGTCTGTCCAGTGCTTACTGATCCTTGCCTTTACTCCATGGAGCTAACAGACTTGGTGATTTCCCAGTTTATTCTCTTTTCCCAACAGAAGCCTAATTTTCAAACTCCATACAAATAATTTAAATGCATATCACTTCCCCAAATGAAGTACCAGAGCAGACTTTAAGTAATGAATACTTTCTGAACTTTTCAAATTAGTTTCCAGTTTTTTACTTAAATACTTATATACTAGTTGGGCATCTGCAGAGCTACCCAAGATAGGAAAAATTCTACCACAGAATCTGCACAGAGGATTTTATTCTGATATTTTGCTCTATTTATTCAGCTTTGCAAAGGACTGAGCCTGTGTGTTCATTAGTGCAGACTACAGCAGCCAGTGTTCACACTGCCTATCTGAAAGAACTTTACACTTAAAAAGGTATTTGGAAGGTAAAGAATGGCCTTTTTATGGTGCTTTAGTAACTTCTTTTTGCAAACTATCAGGCTGTTAATGCTGAACTTTTTCCATGAAATGCAAAACAGGAAACACTCAACTGTAAGACTCTGTACAAATATTTTGATTAAGAAACTCCTTTTAAAATTTTGATTCTGATTCACATTTGGTGGAGAAAGGGAAATCCAACAGCCTGTGGTTACTCACTAAAGCAAATGCTAGCTACTCCATTACCAACTTACAAACTTTGATGGATGGAAGAAAATGAAAGCTGAAAAAAATCAAGGATTTAAACAATAAGCAAACATTCCTCAGCATCCAAACAAGAGACTGCCTAAGCATGACATCCAAACTTCTGAGAAAAGTATGAGTTTAATAAAAAAAAGACAAAATTCTTTAACAAGAAGAGATACAGTTTGCAAAATAGTTCTCAGGATCCCTTTCAGCTTTTAAGTCCCATTTTCTCAGCCTGAGATGGTTTAGTTGTGTCTATGTTAGTTTTGATAAGGGAGCCAGCTCTACTTCCATTGAAGTCTATGGAATTCTCCCATTGTCTTCAGGAGGAGCAGAGCTATACACAAAGCTGCACAAAGATATCTTGATAAAACAGTCTGGCGAGTACCACGATCCCATCTTATTTTCTTAACATTTCTGAAAAAACTGTGTGTGGGGGGAGGGGGAAATCTCTGCAGCCATTTCTACTGATATGCAATATGCCTTCTATATTAAAATACAGACCAGTGAAGCAAATGAATGGTAAGCAATATTAGTAGCCAGGGGCTTGTTAAACTGCCTGGACCTGAAGAGTTGGCCTGCAATTTTACCACTACAGGATACCTGGGAGAAGACTAAGCATTTTGTAATGCTGATATTTCATATATGCATTCTTTAAGTCCCTGACAGGAAGCAGACCCCCTAGTCTTCATTTCAGATTAAATTTTATACAGTAAGCCTGAATGCTTTATTTATTTTTAAATCCATACCTTCTAAGGGTATGTAGTTTTTCTTGGAAATTAAACTATATTATGCAACTGAAATTGCATTCTGATTTTATGAAGTCCAACTAAGCATTAAAAATGAGCCCTTTTATAATTCAACTTGCAAGAGGAACATGTCTTTTTTACGGCAGCAGCTTGCAGTAAACCCCCAACCCTACTTCATCCAGAAGACTACACTGCCCCATGTTAATAATGAATGCAGCTCATATCTACTGTGTTCTGTTAAATTGCTAAAATTGCCCAGATAAACCATTTGAGAGTATGTCAGGTTAAATTAATACAACATGACCTGATCACTTCCACAGTTGGGAAGAAAGAAGTTGGCGTTCTTTAAATCCAGAGCTCAACCTGGAGATTATGCTAAATTGCTTCATTCATAGTCCACACTCCTCCACACGTCAGGAGGACAGCATTTGTCCCCTCTAGTGATAAACAAATTATACATGAAATCAATTCCACTTCACAATAATTTTCCCTATTGGGTATTATCTTTCCTCCTCTGCTCCCTCCAGTTAAGCTTGCATCCTGTAACTTGCTAATGAGCAGGGGGCTTTCTGTTCCAGGTGGCACCCCCTGCCTCGAAGTCATGACATTTCCCATTTCGAATGCTGCTGGCATTTTTCGACAGCTCCTGCTAACCAGCCTTTTTGACCTGCACTAAGAGGAACTCATCTGATCGAATGCTCTAACCTGCCAATCACACCAGCAAATGATCTTTGCAGTCACTCCCAAGGCAGGAGGGGAAAAAAAAGGGAGAGCGAGAGAGGGGGAGTGAGAGAGAGCTCGAGAGAGTGGTGGAGCAGGCAAGCAGGCAGCCTCTGCAGCTACCTAATGAGAGAGTACTTTAAGTCTCTGAGACAGCTGAAACATTGAAAAACTGGTGGGAAAATTAGGACAGAACTGAATGCCTGGTGCTGTTATTATTGCTTTCTTCACACCCTGAGATTATTTTGAAAGCAATACCTCTGAGATGTGCCATTTTCAAAAGAACAGAAGGTAATTTTACCATATAAATAGAAAACAGATATATTTTTCCCTGCCACTATCAATATGCAAACCTCATAATTCTGCTCTGCCAAATGGCGTTCCTTACAGAATTAATTAGGAGCTGTAAGCTCGTTAAATGAGTATCTTCACCTAGGGATGATTATGAATATTTTTTGTTGTTGATGTAAGCCACAAATAGCACTTTGAACCTAATTTAAATGCTGGCAACATTTACACCTCTGTATTTACAAATCTTTGCACAGAGATACATAAAACAACAAATACAGTATCTGCAGAGTCTAGATGTCACTTCATGGGCTGAAACCAAGCAGAGTCATGATAATGACTCAGTTGTTTTGATTTTGTTCCTTTTATGATGTGACAGATTACTCACAGATTATTCAGAGTGCTGAATCTTTCAAGCACACAAGGACAGATTTAATTGTGCAGATTTTCTTTCCCTTCAGACTATAAGCTAACTGGATTTTAATACACATGCAATGCACAGACTGAACAAGAGTGATATTAAAAGCAATTGTAAAATAAAAATTTCAGGGAGAAAAATAAAAAGTGTGTGATTTTACCGTAACAATAAAAAAAGCCAGAAAATATAATGCACAATTAGACTTTATATTAACATCAAAAGAGGGTTGCAGAAGTGGCTGTACAGAATTAAAATCTAGGTTACTAATGGCAGAGAACCATCACCCATAATTACTAATTCAAAATACATATATGGCCCAAAACAACATTAATAATTTATAACAGACCAAAAAATTACGGAAATACTCCATTTTGATTCCACTTCTGAAAACATCCAAAGATGCTGTTCCAGGGCTATTCTTCTATGTTAGATATCTTTATTTGAGAATTTAGTATTTTTTTGAGTTTTCCTCCTGAGACTTAACAATTAACACTACGATGATGTGAGAAACCCATCCATCCTCATCCCACTTATGGGACAGAATAAATTAATGTCATTTATTAACTGAGTTGTAAACTATTGCTACATTTTTAGGCAAGAATCTTCCCACAGCTAGGGGTATTCAGTGCACTTTAATGGGTGTTGTCTTAAGACCCAATTTTGCAATGGTTGGTTTAGTTTGTTTATCTCATGCAGAATCAGGCAATGTAAGCTACAGATGAAAAGTGGCACCACAAAGCTTGTCCTCCACAGAAAAGATTCTGGTATATGGAAATACTTAATTTCATTTTTTGTTCACAGTTTGGCTGAAAGTACAATGTTAACTCTGAATGCTGCAAATGGTGCCTGAGAGGCAATGCCTCTCATTAGCTTTGCTGTCCCTCTGGGTTTATGGGCTGTGTGTCAGCACTGGAAGCCTCTGCTTTGTCTGGAAACCTCAGTTTCTTCCCTCCAGTGGTTCCACATTCCTCTTAGACAAAGCCTAACTGAGGAGTCACGTGAGGAAGTAATCCTAAAGGAGAGGTGACTGTCCATGGGAGAATAGGGAGAGTGGAGATGCACTTTTGCCTCCCTCCCGGTCATTGTCATCTAGACATTGTCCTCGCCGCATTCAAATGTCATCCCAGACTATCAGCCCACTAGAACTCAAATGGCCTTTCATGCCTAGACACTTCTTAAGCATGAACACACCACAAAGACTGTCTAGTGGGAATTGCTTGCTATCCTAATATTAATAATTCAATATAGTACACTTATGGCTCAGAGGATTCCACCTTTCGTCTCCTAAATTTATGAGCAAACGAACTGGAAAGACAGATAAACAGCATTGCAACTGAGCACATGCATTCATGCAAATATCACTAATATCTTTCCTACAGCATAAATGACTGTAAAATTACAAACCTCTACATTAAATATTATTTGGAAATGAATCTTCACAGTGCTGAAGGCAAGTTATCATGCATTAGAAATGAACTGAAAATAGGCTCCACAGTATGCCATAGTACAAGGAAATACAGAATTGTCCTTTAAAAAAGTTATCCATAATAGTGGTAGTGCTTTGTTTTCCTTCTGCCAGCTCTGCAGCTGATTTGGCCATGACATATTACACTTAAAAAAAAATAATGTCAATAAATATGTAGCCACTAGTTTCACACCAAATGACATAGAGTATAGAACTGCAGGGAAGAAATCAGTATCTCCTAGCAATGGAGGTCTGAAATACTTGTCCTACCAAGTGGAGTATGTAATAATAAAATGTGAAGACTTCCTCTCTCTGTTCTCCTTCCTTCCTTTCTTTCCTTCTTCTTTCCTTAAGAGACTCCCATTGTTTTAGAAATCCTGATCACGTCTACTTGTTTTAGTGTACTTATTTCCAGGCATTGATGCTGTCCTGGGCTTTCAGTCTCCAGGCTGGACAGGCTTTGATCAGAACAGGTATTCAGCTTCCTTAGCAGGACCATCCTTCCCAATTCACTTTCCATACCTCTGTGCATTACATCACCAACTCTTTTTATAAAGAAAATCAAGAGACTGAGCATTCTGCTACTTACAAGGAGTCCAGTTAAATGACTGCATTTCACATGACAACAGACAAGGTGAGCTGTTGCAGTACTGACACAAAAACACCATTAAACATACTGTCTAAGCCTTACGAGCTCCTCTGTGCCCATTTCCTTTACTGGGGCATACCTGGGGACCTGAGGGACAGTTCCTCTATCAGTCCCCACACGTCACTTAGGTCAGATGGGCAGTTTATATAAAAACAGCCTTGCACTGGACAGCTATTTGCTCAGTCCATTTCACTCACTGTGCAGAGTCCAGAGAATATGGGGGGATTTTCGTTATGGTTGAACAGAGGGCAAAAATTCAGTCTGTAACTTTCATTTTAGAATAATAGAAATAAGATAATAGAATCACAAGGAGAATGTAGACCAATGCCTGGAGTTTTTCCCTGTTTGTTATATTTAGGGTATATTCTAACAGTGTGGTGATCTTATTCTTCAATATTAAGTAAAGCACAGCTGGAACAGTCTCATAAAACCATTATGTTGTTAACATAAGAAAATAATGGCACTAAAAGTACTAGAGAGCCAAAAAAATATCTTGGATTCTGCAGTTATCTTTCACAGCTTAATACTCATTTAACATTTCATAAAATCGATGTTACAGTTTCAGCTCTGCCTAGTACTATCATTACTGGACTCAAACCCAAATTGCTTTCAGCTGCCCACCACAACTGCATCTTATTAGCCTTTTCAGGAAAGCCAATTTATGCAAATCCAGTATTAGTTAAATAATTAAACTGACCCTCAACATTCACGTATAGACACTGTCTGGCACTAAAAGATGCAAGAGAAATTTAAGCCGCCCATCTTCGGTGCTTAGGCTTCCATCTTTTCAACTGCAGCAGCACAATGACCATTTATACACATCTATCTGAATCAATCTATTAAAAAAATGCATTAAAAAATTAAACTGGTTACTGCTGTGCTTTTATAGCTCTGCTTTTCTCTCCCAATCTGGTTTTACACTGAATTTTGAGATTTCACACATATAAAGCACTACTGGCTACTTTGAGCTTTTGATTAAATCAACAGTGACAAAATCTGGCTGATTTGCAGTCTCTCAGTCTAGAATTTCTCTTTTATGCAGACCTTTCTCCACTGTAATTACTACAGTTTTATCCCCTGAAGCTGCAGAGATGAAGACTTAGATGCACCGTATATGGTTTTCCAGTGTTTTAGCAATACTGGGGTACCCAGAACAGAAGAAATGCAGGACAGTAGTGAATGAAAATGACTTTTCAATACTGACTACTGGACACACACACTGCTGGACTACAGCTTCCCTGTGGCTTGACTAGGGCAAGGCAGGCAAAAATTATGTTCTCACACAGCAGTGCTGAAGAGACACTCTTAAACAATTTATAAATGTAAAACTGAGGATGACAAACAAAAATGAAACTATTTGTATGGGGATGCAACAACAGTCACCTCTCTAGCCAGCAAAGAGAAAAAGGTAATTTTACATAATGATTCTGTGCTGCTGAACACAGCCAGTCAGAAGCAACCAAATTACCAGCGCTTTTTGCCATTGTAGTGGTAACTGTCACCTCTTCAGCTTTATTCTGTTTTACACAGCTGAGCTGGCCCGAATGATGCCATCGTCCCTTCGATTGTCTGGGCTGGTGTCAGCTGCTGGCTTAAATGGATACAGAAGAAAGAATTCAGCACCCTGCGATTGAGATTCAGGATTGCTCGGATACATGTGCATGTGGTGAAGCAATACAAATAAAGACCACTTTTTGTTTTGCTTCAGTGAATTGTCAAAGAGATTTAGAAAGCCAGGGGATCTCATTATGGTAATACAGGTTAAATACTTTAAAAGCATATGGTGTTACCATCCTGAATGAAGCTGTCCCTGCTGGCTCCAAGAAGCAGACAATAGGCCAGGAACACATCTCATGTCTCTGGTCCACCAATGGGAACTGGGGATTATAAATCACCACAAGAAAACATCACGTGCTATCTGGTATCAGGTAACGCCTTGTCTTTTCAATTACTATTTGACTCATCCTTTCCAGAGAGGAACAAGCTTTAGCCATGAATTCCACTAGCCAAATGAAAACAGAGCTCTAGAATTTCTTACAGTCTGTTCCTGTCTCAATAAAACAGATCTGTGAAGCTGGATGACTATAGTATATGCAGTGTAACTCAACAAGACACATAGAGATGAGGAGTGCTTCCACAGAGATGCTTCCTCCCCACAGAGAAAAAAAATACCTATGAAAACCATCAGGTACAAAATAAAAACATTTTTCTTTATCGCAAAACTTTAAAGATTCATAGATATGGTCAAAAGGCCCCATCTAATTCAGTGTTGGCACATTCTTTTGTGTGTGGTGATGCTCATTACCACGTATTTGCTAATTTTCTCCAGTGGAGCACAGCCTCAGCATTGGCCTTGCTAACTCTAAATGTCAGGTTTTTCCCCATGGGCACTGGAATAAATGTGTTGTCTCTTCTTAGAGCCCAAGACAATGATACAGTGTGGTGTACAAAGACCCTATTAGTAGTCCAAGTCTGACAGATATTATCTAAGTTTTCAGAAACATGTCCTAGACTACTGCTTTTTTAAGTGGTAAATTGATTTGTGAATTGCAGACAGGCAGCTGAAACACCACAGTATTGTAAAGACAGCAGAAATTCTCAGAGATGCACCAATTTCTGAGGGTTTAAGACAAGGTCTAATAAGTGATGGAGCCAATTACAAATTTACTGCTGTTAGTCCCTCTCATTCACCAATCTGCCAGAGACTGCTGGTTCCAAAGTTAGCAGATGATGTCTCAGCCATTCCCCCCCTAATCTTTTCACTTTCCAGACCCTAAAGAAAAGTGGATTTAATAGTGGGTGCACTATCAGGGCAGTAACATCTGGCAAGTGTGTGAGAGAACAGCAGGAGGTGATAACTTCTTGTCATAGAATGATTTGGCACAGCATCTTTATTGGGTCTCACAATTTTATTTCCTATTTTACCCCCAAAACAGGAAAATGAGGGAGGGAAGGAGGGAGGGAGGGAGGAAGGGGGGGAGCAAAGAAGGAAGGAAGGAAGGAAGGAAGGACATAAGACTAGAATTTTCTTCAGCATCAGGTTCCAGAGGTGGTTGAAGATGGCTCCTTGTTCGTGTTTCTGTGTGGGTTTCTCTAATAAATTCCTTTAAAATGTATAAATGCATTATATCAAAAATAAAACCTTTCCTTTACACACATGTTAGAGGATTTAGTGAACAACTATCTACAGATTTTTCTCTTTCACAGCTCCCTGAAGGATACTGTAATACCTCAAAATTCCAGCCCTTCCTAACTTCCCTGCCACCTCTATATATGCATAAAGTCAACCCACAAAGTTGAGTGAAACACATATGTACCTACCTTGTCTAGGAGACAAGCTAGAAACATTTGTTTGGTATGGCTGTTGTTTTTTTTGTTTGTTTTTTTTTTAATAATATTTGACCCTTCTAATTTTCCTTTATCCCACTAGTTGGGATATTATCTGATTGTGCCTTTTGACGTTTTAAGATCTTGTACTGTTTGCCTCCATCTCTAACTCTGCTTGCCTTGTTTACCTGATAACTTCATGGCCCTGGAGAGCTACTGCTACCTTTCCTTTTGCTCTTCATGCTTCTTTTTGCTTCACTAAGCCTTGTGAATGGAGACTTTGACAGAATATATTGTAATAAATACCCCTTCCCTAATGCTTCTCTCCTGCTGACTGCAACTCTAGTCTTCTGCCAGAGTAACTGGCTCATAACTCATCCATTTTACTGACTGAACATCCTACTTGCCAGTCACTACTGCTTAAAATCACAGCCACCTGCCATTCACCGGATCTTCTTTTAACATTACCAAAACTGCAGTCTCTTTTCCCCACTCCTCTCATTTTCCACACTGACTCACACCTCTACTTGCTTGGAATTCTCGTCCCTTTAAAGGTTTCCACCCATTCTAATAGTACCTCACCCAAATCCATTTTCCATGTCCACAGTTCTGCTTCCCTATGAATTTTAGTTTCATCTTATTAATCTCCAGCTCTCCATATGCAACAAGGGCATTTGTTTGTCTAATACTTTTCCAGAATTACCTGCTGGTCCCCATCTCATGCACAAGTCAAATTCTACGGCAGGGAGCTGATATGTTATTGCACTGTAAGCACCTAACAGAACAAAGTCCCAAGCCACAGTGGAAAAATGTAATCAATAATGTACACATCACAACATTTGCTAAGTGGTTCCAGAGCTTTCACAATGAAACATGCTATTCTGTATTAAAACTGTGGTTGAGCAGCCATAACAGTACAGTGACGTATGTAAAAGGTACATTTGGTTTTCTCTTTCTGTTAATAAATTAAATTTTAAAACAGTAATTTGTACCTGCTCAAATAGATATTCAGTAAGAATGATCCAATGGCTCTTTTGTACTATTTTACATGCTCATTTGCAAAAACCTTCTATTGCATATTTTACAAATGAGAAATTGCCTTTATTTGGAAGCAACAGAAAGGAGATTCTGTACATGAGAACTGAGATTCTGTACATAAGCTTCCACACAAAAGGTCTTTAACACAGATGGGCACATTCTAAATATACTTTAGATGGATGATATGTCACGTCAGAACAGACAAGGTTGAAGAGATGTCTGCAGGGACACAGCCCCAGGAAAAAGTAGGGATTAGCTTGTCAATAAAGATGTAAACAGACTGCTCTGAGGCAGCCTCATTTCTGACATTAGAGAATCTTAAATGGTTTGTTGGTGAAGAGCTTGTGCAAAAACTGGGGCAGGCTGTCAGCACCGAAATCTATTCATTCCAGTTTTTCAGTAGTTACTGCCTGTCAGGCAAAGACTCTACAACATTACAGGGTTAAAAAACCCAATTGCACATAAGCATGCAACAGTAAACCCAAATGTAAATTTTTAGAGAAAGTTATATCTGATATTGCAAAAAGCAAACTTAGCTAAATATAGACATCATGTGAATATCAACTACATTTACAGGAAACCATATCTTCAAATAGGTGTATGAGCAGCATGTGCCTTTATCTCAGTTCCTAGAACCTCTGTAACAAACTATTATAATGGACCCAACATGCAAAAGCAATGGTGTCTTTAAAAACAAACAAGAAAAAAAAGGCAGATCTTGCTTTTCTTGAATGAAAAGAATCTGCTCTTTAGGTATTTTATGAAACACTGTGGCATGTAACCATTTAGAGAAGCATAATAAGCAAAGCAGCTTTATAAGGAGATACTGCTAATCTGAAGAGTCTGCCAAGTGTTAAATCCCACTGAACAAACACTGGGGTGGTGCATATGGGCAGAAGACAATTAGTGCCATGATATAACTCCACCGTTCCCTTGCTGTAATTTGGTAAGTAGCTTCTCTATTCACCTGGCCTTCCCAAGTTCTGCTCTGCTCTTAAAATACCAGAAGTCATATCGCACACTATTTCACTGCCAAATAGCAATGGTTAAACAAAACTAGTATTAGTTGATCCAGCGATATAGATCATAATCACTAACATGACAGCACCTCTTTCTTCATCAAGAATATCCTTCTGTTACCAAGACTACCAACCTACTAAATAACAGAATCATAGAATGGTTAGGGTTGTGAGGGACCTTATCATAGTCACAGAATTTCTCCTCCTTGCCCCAAAGTTTAACAACAGAACTGGCAAGAGGTATGTTCTCTCTTCCTACTTTACCAGGGTGGGAAAAAAGTATCAGTCCAAATTAAAGGCAAACTATTATTTAATATACTAGCACCAACTTCTGCAATGTTTTAAATCTGTCAGTGACACTTGTTCCCGAGAACTTAGACTCTTCATATTGACTGTAAAACTGCAAAAACAGAGTCTCAGCCTGTTCATGGATGCGCAGTTGAGTTTTGTATTTTGTTTCTCTAAAGATAACTAAAGAGCATTTTTAAAGAAATCTTTTCCAATAATCATATCTTACCTGCATCATCAGTTGTGAACATCATTATTCTTCAATGTTTGCTGTTTGATACACCTTTGCCATAACTATTGTTTTTTCCAAAGGCTCTCATGCTTTCTCCAGTCTCTGGCTGTAATCTTACATTCGGTACAGTAAAAATAGAAGACACTGTAAAAAAGAGTGTCAGTTCAGAAACTTTGATTTCTTTTTGCAGTAAAAGCAGTAATTTAAAAATAATTCATATATATGGCAAATACAACACATCAAATACATATACCACCTATTTCTGCAAATAAGCACTGTACAAATTCTTAATGGAAAGAAGCTGAATGCTGAAGCTGAAACTGTATGATGCAAACATTCTTAGCTGCATGTATCTTCAGAAAAACCTGTTTGCAGATTGTGTGGGTTTATTTGTCCTCTAAACCCCCATACAATTAATAGCTTCCACTTTCAAATTTCTGCTGAGAGAACTTAGAAATAAGAAGGTAAAACGTGCAGCAAGGTTTTTCAATACTTTAGTATCACATATTACAATCTTAGTATCAGTAGAATTGAACTATCTTGTTTGACTTTCTTTTTTGAATTACAAAACACAGTAGTTAAAGGCTTGTTAGAAATGTCCCAACAACTCAAAAATCTTTTACATGAAGCGATCCCCTTTTGTATGAACTAGACAAACCTTGGCAACTTCAGTGTTACACCAGGTAAGTTAGTAGGAGACCTAGTGATTAGGAGACATTGTGATAATAATCACAGGAATCAAAATGCAAATGGTTAAGAACTAACATATTGATAATATGAAAACTTGTTTTTACTTAGGATGCCTCAATCTGATGGGGTACATCAATGACTTTTAATACCTCCTGAAAAAAACCCTCCATATAACAATATTCTCATGAGAGCTGCCACTGCATGATTCCATAAGGAAATGCTAAAAAACTAATCAGGGCCATAAGAGTTTTCTTTTTGGCATTAACAACTGGCACATCCATAAGTTTTTGGAACTACTTTTTCATCTATATGTCTTTAAAAGACCTGGCTATTGCTTTATGCACAGACCTTCCCACTGTAGTTTAACATCTTAACTTGCACTTCTTATTCTGCTATCTTCAGTAACACACATCATTAATGGCAGATATTTTATGCAAATAAATGAATATGAGCTCTCAAATATAAAAGTAGAAAAGTGGGAGGACTGATTTTTTTTAAATAGAAAATAACAAATACACATATTTAGTCAAACACTTAGTTTTTACTTTTTCAGTGTAGGCAGAGTCACCATACTTTTGTGAAATACTGTGATTCCAACGAAACAATTTTCTGATGGAAAATAATTTAACTGATTCATCCTGTTTGCTTTTCTACCCACATATAAGTAATTTCCCTTGTTTTAAGTGCTAAATCCCCAAATTTAAAATTCAGCATTAGGATCAAATTGGACAAAATATATTCCATAATGAATACTATTCACTACAGAGATTTGCAAAGTCATAGTGGTGTCTGAATTAGAAAGCAGTAATTTTGTTTGTACATAAAGACCCAGTATGTTTCTATCTTTAATTAACTATCAATAGTGTTTCTTGATGTAAAATATTAGCAAGAGAACTAGAATCGGAAAAACTAGTAATTTCACTACACAATAAACATTTTCCCAACTTACCAAAGTATATGACTTCTTTGTTTTGTAAATATATTTACAAGTATATCCAAGTCATAATAAATAGAAATGATTGTAGTATTTGATACTGGGATTGTCCTTTCTTGCATCTGGATTTATGCTTCATAATGATTATCTACTAGACACAGAAATAGTCTTTCTGTAACTCAAAATTTTACTGGAGGCATTTAGAAGAACCTTGCTTTAAAATATAATGATTTTTCATCTTTATTCTCCCCCCTTCAAAAGGTTTCACTGCTCCTGATGTTTAACGTTATGCAAAGACGTGTTTCTGCCAATGAATATCGCCTTATGGTTATGCTTCTGCAAATAACCTGCTGTGAGCTGATAAAAGGATTAATGCAGCCAAAATTCTTAATCTGTGAAATTACAAATTAAATTCTCATATTAAAAATACCACCCTGAGGTATTTTTTGTGGTTTTAATTCCCCTCTGGTGTTCTGCATACATTGTGCTTGTTAATGACTAGGACAAGACTGTCTCTGTTGGCAGCCTGCTGCAGAGTGATAATGTGTAGGCATTTACTTCACTGATAGAACTGGATTTAACCACTGACTGATAAACTAAGTGGCAAGTGGGTAATAAGTCCATATTAACAGAAAAGTACTACTGCAGAATTCAGAATTCAAAATCCTGGCTAGACTAAATCACACAGTCATAAGGATTGAGATGTCACCACTGCAGAGTGATTTTTGTTTTCCATTCAGTGGAAATATGATAAATGAACTGGCATTCTTGATGTTCCATTAGTCCTGAAGAAAAGAACCTCTTTCCATCAGTTTCTGCAAAGGCAGACTTTCAACAGCAGCTGCCTTAATTTACCCTGAACATTTACATTTTCTGAGTGGTGGGTCACCATGGCAGAGGAGGAAACTGGGAATCTTTTTGCAGAGCCAGAACACAGTCCATGATGGTGAAGGACAGAAATTATTGGTGCTATTTTGGTTTTAATGTTCATATTCTACAAACTGGAGAGTGCTCTTCAGAGCATAGCTGTGAGTAGGGTACTTGGACAGCCAAGCCACAGAACTAGCTCAAAATATGACTACTACAACTGTTGAGGACGGAGAAGATGAACATTAGGAAGACAAAAGTATTTGTACCGACACTCCTGTAAACAGATTGTATTGTCGATGAATATTCAAAAAGAGAGCTTGGTTTTTAGACGCAAACTTTTAAATTAGCCATAGTTACATACACGTTCCATTGCTGCATCTCTGAACTTTCTGTCTTGAGGTACTGGATTTAGATCTTTTGCTAATGGATGCATGTTTGAAAACAGAAAAGAACATACAATGCTGTAATGCAAGCATGTCTCTCTTCACCATATTGAGTCGAAGCAAAATGCTGACTGTTATTCCCTTGTGAAACCTTTTTTTTTAATAACAGAACCTTCTCTGAATAAAAAAATATCATTCATGATACTATTTTTTTCCCTAGAATAAATAGTTGCGTGCGTTTAACACTGAAAAATAACATGCAGACATACGATATAAATGATTTCAAATTACTAAAAAGATAATTGACAGCATACATAATGACAGGAACATTTCTGCCAAGTCAACTGGAATGCATTGTATTTAATAAAAGAAGCAAAAGGATGTATGTAAATAGTGAAAGCATTCTTAGTTAAGAATATCACCTGCCATCCTCTTCGTACGCAGTCTAATTCAGCAAATTAACTGATTGTTTACTTTGTGTTTCCCAGACTTCTGAATGCTGAGTCCTTTCTTAAAGGTTACTGTTATAACACATAGAGATTCTGTGAATCAAATGCAGCTGGATTTTTATCCTGTGTGCTGCAGCTAGTTAAGACGTACTGTATGTTATAAAGTGAAAAGCACTAAATATGTAAATTGCATTTTTCCTTTTGCTTTATGACAATTCAGATAATTCTATTGGCTCCACACATAATCAAATACAAAGATAGCAGGCTGCAGACTGTAGAGCAGAGATAGCAACAACAACAACAAAAAAAAGAATCCATTTTGTCCTGTGTCAAGCTAACTATGTAATTTCAATCTACACCATTGCAGTCACGTATTTTGTGTGTGGCTGTGTGTGTCCATGAAGCTGTCTGTATGTGAGGGTTAGCATACACCCATGCATCTGTCTGAACTAGAATCCTTGTTTCTGGTCGATGTGGAGGAGGTTATACTCACTATCAGTTAACTCCCATAGCCGTGGGGGCAGATCACTGAAGTACTCATGGCTCAGGGCTGCCTGTGCTGACAATCTGTTCTTTGGGAAACACTGGAGTAGTTTGGAGGCTAGATCTTCTGCATGGTTCACACAGCTCAGCCTGAAACATAAAGAAGGTTTTTCTGAAAAACAGTATCATTATTCTGTTTACTAATTCCATCTCCAGTCAACACAGTTGAAACACCAAGTCGTAATAGCCAGGAGCACTACCAGAAATATTACTCCTCAGGTCAGGGAGTTGATTAATTATTTCTGTATTGATAGCTCAAAATTAATACAAATTTTACAACTATAGAGCATATAATATACCATATCACATATGTCCTGCCTAGTATGCTACAGCATCATGAGCAACAGCATCTTGAAAGCAGCTGTTTTGATCCTTCCATTTACATTTTATTGAGCATACTGACAAACTGAAAATTTACAGTGGTGGAAACAACCACTAATTACCATCTAAACACATGAAATCCAAGCCTACAATAACAGCAACACTCATACGCCTTTGAGAAATATCAAATTTTAAAATCCAGTGATGCTTAACATGCAACACATTCATCATGTCTCAGAAAAACATTTGTCGTTCAGGAAGTACCGACTTCTTGCTTGTTCATATATTCACATGGCAGGGAATTGACTCCTCATTAAGTGTTAATGCAATGCAAACATTAAGTGAGTCATCTTTTCTAAGCTTCCTACAGAAACTGAGAAAACTTACTGTTTCACTAGGAGCTAAATCCTTGGGAGTATTGCAGGAAAATATAATATAAAAGTAGTAGACTTGAAGTGGAGACAGTAAAATGGTAATCAACAAGATGTAGCCTGGGTCTAGTAACCTATAGCTGCCTCTTAAATTTCCAAAGCCACCAAGAGTTTTGTAATATACAGTCAAAAAAAACAAAACAAAACAAAACAACCCCCCCCCCATAAAAAAAACAAACAAAAAACAACAAGAAAACACGCTGAATCTTGTTGACATGATGTTGCTGTTATTACTAGGAAACTTCACAAATTCAATCATGCCTTTGCTCAGTANAAAAAAAATTAAAAGTCAAAAGTATCTATCCTAAATTATGTACTGGCATACGCATGATATGCTGATATCTACAATCATTCAAAAAATATGTCACTGGCTGTCTTTTTGATTTCTAACAACTGTATGCTAGATGCAAATTTGAATACTGTGCCTATCTGATCTCTTCTTGAGAACTGGCAGGATATATGTCCAGAAAGTACCCAGGGATGAATTGCTTAGAAGTGCTGACCACTTTAAGACATTGTATCTCATCACTCATAATCTTATTGAATTCCCAGGATTAGATTTCAGAACTGCTATTTCAGTTAAACAGATGCTGAACTCCAGTGTTTCTGATGGGCACATTTTTTCTGTTTTCGTTTTCAGTTTGCCACAAAAGAAAAACATCTTAAAAGACTCATTGCTTAATATAAATTACATTGTAAATTAGAATAATTCAAGACTATTTAAACTACCAGATTGTTGAAAAAGTTCAGTAAACTTTTGTGACAGTTACAGATAATTTCATTGCAGCACACAGCAAAATACCAAGACAAAAGGTTATTGTTAACAAAAAAAGGAAAAGGGTGGGCAAAAAAATATTCAAGGAGAATTGGTATTAATTCTTCTACAGATCCAAAATTTCCATGGTATGGTGATTATACTGAGTCTGTGAGGCCTGAGTCCTAATTCCCCCTGCACCAATTAATTGTTCAGAGGTTCTGTCAAATGGTTTCACCAACGTAATTTTTCCCCACAGAGGTAGCTGCAAGGTTTTCAGGAACTATAGTAAACCTGCTCTGTCTTGAATGAGAGCTACTCTTAATTCAGAGAAATGTAGTCACTTAAGTAGTGAAATATTACCTTCCAATATAAGAATTACACCATTCCTTAGCTGATCCAGCCATATAGTGGAGATGCTAATTAAGTAAGGCAAAGCAAAGAAACGAAAAGAACATTCAAACCTCAACAAATTCTGACTTGCGCATGAAATGATAGATGACATCTGTAGTACCTCAAACAGAGTGATGCAAACATTTTGACTGCATCAATGGTCAGCAGTCTACCTGGCATACTCCTAAGATCTTTTTGCAAGAAATTCAGAAAAACTAATATAAATTGAAAGTGTTTTGAATAGGAACAGTTTAGAAGGCCAGTCACCTTGCCAGTTTAGACACAAGAAAGATACATTTACTGAAATCAGTTGAGAAACCAAAGACAAACATCAAATAATCAGCAGATTAATAGATTAATAGATTAATAGAATATAAATCCTACAAAAATATCTAGGGCTGCAAAATTATCACATCAACTAATTAAATAATTATGAATAAATCAGTCATAATTAGAACCAGTTTTATAATTAATAAATAGAAAGAAGACTAAATTCATTGCACAGTCTGCAATAGTTCAATCTGCTGTAGTTGTTAGATCTACCTGCCCTGATCAAGTTCCAAGTAGTCCTGGGGGTGTGGGGTTGGTGTTAGTTGTTTGTGAGTGCTTTGAAGATTCCAGTTGCTACATTATTAGTATTATGTTTCCAAGCATTTATAGATTTCAAACTCAGAAGGGACCATAATGATCAAGTGTCGCCTC
>WBMY01004999.1:185324-203548 GCA_013397315.1 Donacobius atricapilla | reverse complement strand
CTTTTGTGACAGTTACAGATAATTTCATTGCAGCACACAGCAAAATACCAAGACAAAAGGTTATTGTTAACAAAAAAAGGAAAAGGGTGGGCAAAAAAATATTCAAGGAGAATTGGTATTAATTCTTCTACAGATCCAAAATTTCCATGGTATGGTGATTATACTGAGTCTGTGAGGCCTGAGTCCTAATTCCCCCTGCACCAATTAATTGTTCAGAGGTTCTGTCAAATGGTTTCACCAACGTAATTTTTCCCCACAGAGGTAGCTGCAAGGTTTTCAGGAACTATAGTAAACCTGCTCTGTCTTGAATGAGAGCTACTCTTAATTCAGAGAAATGTAGTCACTTAAGTAGTGAAATATTACCTTCCAATATAAGAATTACACCATTCCTTAGCTGATCCAGCCATATAGTGGAGATGCTAATTAAGTAAGGCAAAGCAAAGAAACGAAAAGAACATTCAAACCTCAACAAATTCTGACTTGCGCATGAAATGATAGATGACATCTGTAGTACCTCAAACAGAGTGATGCAAACATTTTGACTGCATCAATGGTCAGCAGTCTACCTGGCATACTCCTAAGATCTTTTTGCAAGAAATTCAGAAAAACTAATATAAATTGAAAGTGTTTTGAATAGGAACAGTTTAGAAGGCCAGTCACCTTGCCAGTTTAGACACAAGAAAGATACATTTACTGAAATCAGTTGAGAAACCAAAGACAAACATCAAATAATCAGCAGATTAATAGATTAATAGATTAATAGAATATAAATCCTACAAAAATATCTAGGGCTGCAAAATTATCACATCAACTAATTAAATAATTATGAATAAATCAGTCATAATTAGAACCAGTTTTATAATTAATAAATAGAAAGAAGACTAAATTCATTGCACAGTCTGCAATAGTTCAATCTGCTGTAGTTGTTAGATCTACCTGCCCTGATCAAGTTCCAAGTAGTCCTGGGGGTGTGGGGTTGGTGTTAGTTGTTTGTGAGTGCTTTGAAGATTCCAGTTGCTACATTATTAGTATTATGTTTCCAAGCATTTATAGATTTCAAACTCAGAAGGGACCATAATGATCAAGTGTCGCCTCTTGTGTAATACAGGCCAAAGATCATCTGAGTAACTCATGGATCAAATCACCACTTTCCCCTTGCTCAGCTGTGTCTTTAAAATTCTACATTAAAATTCTAATTTTGTTTATGGAGCTTTTTGCACAGCAATGAAAAAAATTCTTCTCCCAAACTTATGTCTTCTGCAAAGGTCACTTCTGGAAATCAGTGGGCACTGCAAAAAGCACATGCATGGGGGCTCCTAAGGTTGTCAGTATTAAAAACTGATGCCTTAGTGGAATGCATGACTAATTTTGCTGCTTTGTTTAAAGACAAGCTATTCTTTACTTATGAAAAATGTACTGTTTTAATCATGTATTAAAATTTTATCTGCTACATTAGAATTGTTTGGAAAACCCCATTTAGTGCATAACCTCCATGGTCAGAGCATTGGAATGATCGCTTTGTTTCCCTCCTTTTTTTTGGTTGGTTTTTTTTTTTTTTTTTTTTTTTGCCAGTATTCTTTTTAAAATATCCTCCCTAAAACGTTAACAATTTGTCTGATTTAAGTTTGAAACCTGATTCCTCAATAGAGACAAAGGCGAAATTTTCTGATGGGGTTCAGTAGTTAAATACCTAATACAGAAGTTAACAAAAAGAACTGAAGAAAAAAAGGTTTCATTTTTAAATATACCTCTTTCAGTACGAGACAGGATGGAATTTCATACAATATGTCTTTGTGTCTAAAACATAATAGAATGTTTTGTCTCACAGCAGTTGGGCCATATAGGAACTTGGCATGCATGATATGGCAAGTCTCAATATTCACGCTTCACTTACTGTCACACTAATCACTGAGGAATAGTTACCAGTCATGACAGCATACATACTTCCAGAAAATGCAGTGTACAGCAGAATACAGAGAAACCTTTGGCAATGAGCATTAAATAATATGTAGATATTGTCTTGAGAACTACTGGGAATATTTTTACACACGTACTCTGATGACATTTGTGAAACTCATTGATTTTCAATTTAATCCCAAACACTATGTACAGCCTTAGCTCAAGAAAAACAAACACCATATGAACCTGTCTCACTTGAAATATATATGAACCTGACTAGACTTGAGCACTTGTAAATCTCACTGGATTACAAGAATTTGATTTAATTTCAGAAAACAGGCTTAAATGTCTTTCTACTACAGAGGAAGGTCAGTATTTGGTCAAGCAGAACATGACTAAGATCACTGAAGTTTGGTTTAAGCTCTTAAGAAAAAAAAGTTTGGGGCATGTGCAGTGAACTTCTGAACTTGGGGTGATTTGCTTTTAAATGCAATGAAGAAGGCAGTTCAAATTCACATTAATAATTAAGACAAATGGGCATTAAAACAAATGGAGATCATATGCTGTCTATATGTTCCTAGCAGCATGAGGTAAATACTTCCCAAAGCAAAACTCATTTACTGTGCACATTTTCCATGTGATGATATGATTCTTGCAGTGTATCATTAATTTATTTCTCAACTGGCATTTATAGCATGACCTAGCGGAGTGAGGCACCTAAAACCCTTTGGAAATTTTAGCTGTTTCTTCATTCTTGGCAAGCTCCTGCAACCTGAAGTGCTGAACAGCAAAGCCACAGTTGACCTGAACAATCATACCATTTAGCAGAGCTTAAAGTTTAATGGTATGAAGAAAACTAACAAATTGGTGTGAATCAGGCAGGCCACGTGGCAACCCTCACAGCTGATTTCACAGAGGATGCTCTGGTTCTCTCAACAACAGGTTCTCTCAACTACAGGGCTTCTGTACAGTTCCTGTGCTACCTCACCTCCCAATCCCCTGCCACAATGGTTGTATTCCCCATTTTCACCGAAGTTTCCTTGAGGACAGCAGCATTTTCCCCTCATCCCAGGCTTTAGCCTCTCTTCAGTTCTGTATAAAACTGTACAACACCATGCATAGTAGTTAATACTTTCTTTGAAAATGCATGGTCTTCTAACCAGCTGGTACAGAAATGCCCACACGTGCCTTGATAGTTTATACCTCTGAATATATACGCGATGCTAGTAGCTGCAGCTATGTGAAACACGGATCAGAGCAGGGCCTACCTGAGTAGCATTTCCTTTTTACAAACTCCAGCAGCCTTTTCTGTTGTTACCACCATGCAGAGAACACCTACCGTCTTCAAAGAGCCGACGTGCCAGCTTCAGCATGCAGGAGCCGCTTCCCTAACGCGCCTGGTATGCCTCCACGGAGCTCTTGTAGAGTTTATTTAGCCATCAAGAAACCCCCACAACAAGTGAATGCAAGTTTTGAAGCGAGGCTTTTAGCTTTTGATACACATAAACACATAAAGGAGTACCTCAAGATGAGAATCCAACAGAGCAAAGATGTTAACATTTTTTCAGTGTTCTACACAAAGGGCATTGAGGACTAAATCTGATGAACAAAGAGAGACAAAACCATTTGAAGGCTCACTGAAGCAGTGTTTTACTTGTTGCAGATCATTTACAAAATACAGAATTTGCTCTACAGCACAATATAGAGATACTTCAAGCCAAACTATAGAGTAAATTATACAAACAGAGCCAATGTGACATGTCACTGTTGGGACTGTACCCCACACCTGCATGGGGCTGCCAACAGCAGTCCTGGGTTGTGCACATTCCTTAGAAAAGACATGTCTCCAAACACCTGATGCCCTTCTTGCTCTTCCCAAACTGAGATGATGGCAACAGTTTAGATTCACAAACACTGAGCTCTCTACACATGCAGGGTGAGAAAATCCAGTCTCCAGGCTCTCTAGGCCATCACTTTAATTATACTCTTCTAGCTCAGCACCTGAATAGAAGCAAGATTGCCACATTAGCACAACATCCGGCTCTTGGATGAGCTAGGCTGGGACAAAGCCTGCACTGGCTCTAACATGTATAACATGGCTACACTGCTCCCAGTGTCTGTCCTTGCTCTGTGCTCCTGCACAACACTGCATGCCACAGTCTTCAGCTCATCATGATTTCCATGGTGGTGTATCAAACGATCTCCTTGTAAATTTAAAAATTGGTTTGATCTCCTTTAATTATATTACCATATTACAGCATCAGAAGTCTTATCCACTGAAATACTGAAAAGGTGGTAAAAATATTTATTATTACAATAAAAGCCATGATGACCAATGATAAGTATTCACTAATATGGAACAGAGATAAAAATAAGTGTCAGATTCCTTGGCATTGCTGTTAACGTCGATGTAGCAGAGGTCAGAGCCCCATTTGGAAAGCTGTGGAGGTTCATTCAGTGCATTCCAGGAAGGTAATGATAGCCCTGGCCCATCTGAACTAATTCTCACTTGACAGTTGCACAGATGCCATGAGTTGGAAAGCACCCAACATGAATAGCATTTCATGAAAAAAGGTGAACGTAACAAATAAAGGTTCTAACAATATAGACAACTAGGTTTTCTATTTTAATTAATATAGGTTTAGCCCTAGGTATATAATGGCATATACTTGGTAGATTTTTAAAAGAATCTACTGACCCAGTAGATAAACCAAAATTATAGTCGAAGCTCCTGAACTCAGAATTGAGAATTAAGATGTTTAACCTGCCCATGAATCGCATTTGGCTTCAGAGACTCAGTTTGGTCACACCTAAGCTAGACAATGAAGTGATCACACTTCTCAAGGCAATTCACTTTTCACAATAGCCATTATGCTCAATTACAACTTGATCATTTGTATGTGTCATCACCAAATGCAACTCAAGACAAAAGCTTAGATATGAGTGTATTTCTTCCTGACTCTTTTGCACTAGATTTGATGTGTTTTAGTGTCTGTTTCAGATGTATTACTGCGTTTCTTCAACACAATGATGCTTGTGATTTCCAGCTTGGAAGGTCTGCTTCACAGAGGAAGCAGAACATTACCACCATGACAGAACACGCCACTTTTAAAAACTGAATTGAGTTGATTTGATGTTTAAAGCCCAAGCTAAGGAGAAGCAGTCAATATACAAAAGACCTGAAAGTAACCTGAATTTTGTGAGGGCTACCCAGGCTAGTTCTCGCTCTGATGCCTCAGTAAATATGCTGAGCTTTGAAACTTTCCAAAGAAACCCAGCACCAACTGTTGAGAGCTTTGGGCAGGAAGATTGCTTATACTGTTCATTGACAATATTGCAGATATTTTTCCTACTTGTTTCTTCCAATTCTGATGCAGAGTAAGGTTTATATTTGATGCTCAGCATCTTTTTGCCAGAATAACTGGCAAATATGCTGGAGCATCAAATGAAGCAAGAAGTATGGAGTCTACATTGTAGACACTAAAGCGAAGAAAAGTTTATTTAAACAGCAAACACACAATGTATGTGCGGTAATAACATACCCTAAGCTATTGAGAATGTGGTGTTCTGTGACATGATCATATAGCTTCCTTAATTCCTAGGAATTCTGAG
The DNA here is from genome assembly GCA_013397315.1 of Donacobius atricapilla. Taxonomy (NCBI): domain Eukaryota; kingdom Metazoa; phylum Chordata; class Aves; order Passeriformes; family Mimidae; genus Donacobius; species Donacobius atricapilla. Next base: position 198,037 of record WBMY01004999.1, on the reverse strand, counting down.
ATTGTGAGAGTCTAGGCAGCATGACTGCTGGGTACAGTGTTTTGCTACTGTTTAAAATCAGAACTAAGTCATGAAACTAAAAGACTACCTTAAGTAATTCACATTATTTCACTCAGTTTTCAACAGTTTCTCTTAGATAGAGGTTATTTCCCAGAAAAAGTATTTCCTAAGAAATTTTAACTAGAATATGCCTTACTATTTTGTCCCAGAAAGAATTTAGCAATTAATTCTTATTGATTTTACATGCCACCGCCAATCAACTATTTTAATTCTTTCAGCATCCCAATTAGCCCATTATTAAAGATACTAATTATGGAAGACATAGTATGTTACTTATACCACGACAGACCACTCGTGAATATGCCAGTTTTATAGTTTACTGGAAGATCTTTGTTTGCTGTAAGTGCAATTAATGAAGAAAAACAACACAGCGGTGACATCTAGTCAGAAGTTTTGATTATTCTGAAATTCTTTAAAGGGCATGAATCTTCTGATCAAGGTGAATGTTTTTTAAATGCTGCCTTTGTGCACCTCAGCAAGTTGAACAGAATAACCTTGGAAAATAAACAGAGCTAAAAATAATTACTAACACCTCAATCATTTTATGAGTTATTATTTCACCAGAAAATGGAGAAAATGTAACTTTAATCCTGATCAGAACTCTTCAAGGTTTGTGTTCTCTATAAACCTTTCACTGAGAACTGAAAATATAAGTTAGTAATGCAATAAATGCCCTAACAAATATATCAGATTTTTCACTTAATGCTTTTTACAGGCTTAAACCAAACTGAGTGAAAGAAAATCACCTTTTACAGTCTGACTCTTAAAGGAAGAATGCCTTTCTGTTATGCTTTTTAAAATAAGGCATGGTGAATTTATATCAACTTCAGTGAATCTTGGGGCATGATAAAAGGAAGAAAATATAGCAGTGGAGTTAACATTCCATAGTATTCTTTCTTCACATATTTATTTTCTCACTGGCTGGACATAAGGAAAAAAAAAAAACAACCCTAAAAAAACCCAAACCAAAAAAAACCCCACCCCCCCAACATAGAAACAGCTGAAATAAACCTTTGTCACACAATGCAGTCAAAGCTCTGTGTTTTTCCTCATCCCACCCTCGACAACCTGAATTGCTTCTCTCCAAATAAATCCATGCAAAAGATGTTCTGAAGAAGAAGAAAAAAACAAACTCTGAATTTCAAATTTGTCAAGTGGGTGCATCCATTAGGGAAGTAAACAAAGTCTTCCTTATTTTCCCTTATCCAGCTGTCTTTCTGGGCCTATTACCTTTAGAAAACAAACAAAACAAAGACAGAACTAAGTACTAGTAAATAAACATTAATACTGCTCTATGAATCTCTACCCTCTTGCCTGGTATTTCAGCATCTTGGGTTTAAGACGTTTTAATTTCATTCTAATGTAAATAAGAACTGGTTTGTTTGCTCAGTACTTCAACAAGAATTTGCTACAAGGTTGCAGCATGCAGGCAGTGCCCTGAGAAGGGTGACCTTGCTTTAGTCAGTGAAGCCAAAGATCATTTATCAGAGTTAACCTACAAATCTGTCTGGCTGGGGCCTCAGATCCGTCAACCACTCGGAAGCAGCTACTTGCCCTGTCCTCCCACTGCTGCCTAAAACATCACATGTGTCTGATCTTTTCTATTACTGTATACCTCTCAGCTAATAAAATATATTTTTGTGGCTATCGAACGAACAGGAGTACTTTGTATTTATTTATACAGCTCATTAAAGAGGGATAGAGATTTGGAGGCAGAAAGAATGCCTCAAGTCTGGAAAGCTGAGGAAGACAGACCCCAGGCATATGCATCTATTTAACTTTATGCAGATGAGTTGCCTGGCTGAACCCAATGAGACTGAGCAATTATGTAAAAGCATGCATCCTGGTCTTATTGCAACTGTACTCCTAAGATACGAGAGAGAAATGATGCAGGACTAGTAAATACTGAGAGAAAGAGATTGAAATGGTTGTAATGAGAGCATATGGGCAATATATTCAAGCTATGCAGTCAAGAACACCTAATTATGTATTATTATGTCCGTATTTAGACAGACTTTCATCACATAGAACTAGCTGCAGCTCTCTGACCCTCAGGCATTTGGTTCAGGTGACATCACAAGAGAACACAGAGTAGGATACCACATTCACGCCAGCGCTGTGGTGTAGAAAGTGCCATTCCTTCTCCAGATCCACTCCCGATTTAGCACACCACTTTCTCTTTACATTAATGGAGATAAAAACTTTCTGAAGTGAGCTTTAGGTCCCCTTCAAGTAGGGAGAACCAGTCAGACTGAAAATCCAGTGGCAGTAATTCTTGTTATGAGACAAATATGCTTGTGTTAATGTAGGAACTTGACTTTGAACTTGAACAGGGGAAAAAAAAATCTAGGTTTCTTATGTACAGTGATCTCTCTAGTATGCAATTTGGAGAAAATGTAACATTATTTTACACTTTTTTTTTTTTAAAGGGGAACATTACGTATCCACACGCATGTATTAAAATGTCTTTCTAAAAAGTTGCTTGAATTTAACATATGAGTTTATTCTTTTTATCTATAAACAACTTGGAGGTGAATCAAATCACAAACTCCATCTATTTTAGCTACCAATTACTGAAATACATGGATCTTAACTGTCTGTACTTATATATGTGTGAGGATGTAGTGCTGACACTCAGAAATTGGCTTGCAGTAGGAAAGAACTCAACCCTGAACTACTTTTTTGCAAATCCTATCCTGTCAAAGTATCATGAAAGAGAGACAGCTAAGCAGGGAGTTACTGCTATTTAGGCATAAATCAGCATAGGTGATTTAAGAACTAAAATCAAAATTTTTATCTATAATAGTGACCACTAAAGGTCATATTTCCCAAAGAGCCAGCTATCACTAAAAATTGCCTGCCAGCAGAGCTCAGGTCACTTCTAACAACCCAAAACAGCAAGTGGATTCTCAAAAGAGACTGTACACATGGAACTGTGGAATTCATGGAGCTCTGCTCATGTATGCTGTCATTGAATTGGATGGGCAGGTAAATAAACATCTGGGTTTCATTTTAGGGTGTTAAATGAATCTTAAGCTTTTGCAAAAGCAGATATTTGAGGCTGACAAGTCCTAGCAGATTCCAAACCGAGAACAAGAGGCCTGGATTCAAGGACCACAAACAACTGATAAATTCACTATCTGGGCATAAGCTCATCTGATTCCCAGAAAGGAAAGCAGCAGTTATGAGTCTGCCTGAACTACCTAGGGGACACGAGAAGGCTTAATTATGAGAAAGGGATCACTGACATAAAAACACGGAATAGGAGCTTTGTGAAGAAAGAGAGGAAGAGGCAAAATTATGGAGGATTTTGAAAAGGATAATAAGGGGCTCAAAAATGATGGAGTAAAACATCCAGCGCTGGGATAAGAATTAAACAATACATGAAAAAATAAATTGAATTTACTGGTTGCTTGTTGTATGATCTGAAGAAGGATGTTGATCAGGAGGGGACATGAGAAGTCTATTATGATAATCAAGATCAGAGTGACAAAGTTGGTTGAAAAGACAAGAAAGTATCTTGTAAAAGCTGGAAAGAAAAAAAGGTAAAATGTATCATGTATCATCATTCTTGATACACAGGATAGGGATATTTCTTATTTTTCTTTTCCTAAAACTTTAGGCCTAAGTGACAAGGAATCCTAGCAGAACAGTGTGAGTAGGGAGCTTCACTAGGAATATGCTCAGGTGTGCACAGGGAATAGTAAGAATCTCTCAGTTGAAGCCTTATTGCTGAATTGAGCAGGCCTAGGGAAAGAGCCTGCTCAGCTACTGAGTGTCCACATTGCCCCTGGATTATCTGGCCCATGTCAGCAGCGTGCTCCAAACTCACTCCTGGACACAGTCCAGGGAACAACACGTATCAGGGACCATTCCCATAACGCAGCAGGTTCTACGCTCCTACAAGCAAGGTATGCCATATATTACACTAGAAAACACAATTCCTATGGTCTGCAACATGTGTCTTAATTTATTCTGGAAATTTTCATTTAAAAACCTAAGGCTGAACAACCCCAAAATACTAACTGCACCTGCAGCTGCATGGGGACCACATAAAGCCCACAGGAGATGCATGCCCAAGTGTTACTTAGCTCAGTTGTAGCCAAGGTCTACCACATGGCCTCAGGGCCAGCAGATAGTCCCTGGCTCTGCTTTAGTTTGCAGTACAGACGTGGGCTGTAGCTGACAGAAAAATGATATTCACCAAACACTACCTGTCAACATCTCAGGAAAATTCATGCCCTCATGGTTGCCGAATAAAGCTTGACTCAAGGGCACTGTAAGGATCAAATATGAAAGAAATAAAAGAAATGTAACAGTATTCTTCAAAAGTCATAATGCTGAAGGAAGGCCAATAATGATGCAGAGTGTGATTTTTTTATGTTAGGGTGGTGAAATTAGTTTGAGGCACACTTACAGTATATAGTAATACACAGAACTTTAAAACAGCCATAAAATCTAACCAAAGAAGGCAACGCAGAAGTGATGGTCCATTCTTAACATGCAATGATGTCAGAGTGAAAAGCGTAAATTTAACCTACTTTTACAAGATTTCCTTACCAGAGACCACAGATATCCCAGTATCTGTACCACCGATATCCAAATCATATCAATCTTTTAAAACTATTCTGTATTCCCAAAAAATAGGGACAAAAAAAGCAAACAATACATTTATAAGAATGTGAGAGAAGTAAAAATTTTACTTTTTCAATTCAAATTCTTTGCAGTAGGATTCTGAGTTTATAAATCCAATATGAAAAATTAGATCCTTTATTCATTTGTATTTTCAGCCTCCTATTGCAGCAGTGATCATAAAACAAACACAGCTGGCATCTTTATTACTTTATTCACTGAAGGATTTAGCTGGACAAACATCACAAAGATGGTGGCTGTTTTCATTGAATTTATGATCAAATATGCTCCAGCATAAGATCAACTCTGTTACATCAATTATTATGAGATGTGAATAATTTAACAGAAAGTTGTCTATTTGTAAATCAGATCTTAGGGATAGAAATTCAGCTGAGGTAGCAGCCAGTAGATTCTGTATTACAGAATTTAAAAGGATGTAGGCTTTTTGTGAATCACATTTAATAATAAACATTGTCATTTATATTTTGCTATCTAGTGAGCTGCTAATTCAGGCAAACTACTTCAACATTTTATTTTAAACTTTAATTAAATTCATCTTTATCAGAGGACAATTTAACTTCACTGATGTTTTTCAAAATTACAGAATGTATTTCCTATAAAGGCTTAATTAAAAGCAATAAACAACGATCAACACCATATTTTGGGTTTTTTTTTTCATAGATTTTCACCAGAGTCTGTTGCTCAGCCTACAGCCAGGAGAGTTATAATAATTTTAACGCAGAATGTGTGCCTTAGGATATAGGATTGACTCAGTGCCTGAAAGAAAAAGGTCGGTTCCCTTTGGAACCACTTGCCTCTTTGCCCTCCAGCAATGACAGGTGCACCAGCCCTGTGCTGAGGCTCGTTATTCACAGTGTGTTGCTGCAGATACATAATCTAACCTCTCTGATTTAATGCATCAGCAGGGTGAGAGTCTCCCATCTTCCCATTTTGGCACAGGTCAAGCAGGCACTGAACACATATACATGATGACCTGCTTGCATCTTTCACAAATTCTCAAACAATAGCTTAAAACATTCTTAGCTACTTAATTTAAAGGAATCACTAAATTTAAGTATTAATCTATTTGGCTAGCAAATAACTTAAAGTTAGAAAAAAAATCACTGTTTTCACCAGTCTCCTACAATGATACATGTTTCTGTGTCATTAATTAAACAAAAAGAAAACCTGCATGAAAAAGCAAAAATTCTCATTTCTCTGTACTGTATGGCAGGCAAGGCATCAGAAATCTTTAGGCAGATACATGAGGCAACACAACCAAAAATACAGGAAAGGAAGTGATTAAGATTTTCATGAATGAATTTTGAGAGACAATCACAGGAGATGTTCACAAATGGCAATACCTGAATACCTGTGATCCTGCCACAGAAAATGTGGTGGTCAAAATTACACTAAAACCCCCACATGAAATCCTCATAAAAGTCAGTATTTGCCTAAGGCAAAGATAGTTTACAATGTTTATACCACTGCAGAAGTCTTAACTAATGTCATAAGTCTCTGGCTGGCAACAGAGATGAAAAGTGTGAGTTTTGAGATTGGCTTAAACCATCTGCAGTGGTGACAAAACCCAGGAATATTATTCATATTTTTTATACTTATTGCCTGCCTGCACCATCTCTCAAAATTATCTACCTTTCTGAGACCCTAAGATGAGAATCAAAGGAACTGTTTGGTTTAAGAAAAATTATCTGTAATACAGAACAAACAGCAGAGGATAATATCAAGCCACATAAGCCACGAGCAGTTGCTGAGCACTAAGAACTTTTGAATGCCAACCCAGTTCTCAAGTTGCCTATCATTTTCCCTCTCCTTTTGGAAAAATCTTGCCTTTAATGACTACATGCAAATAATGAGAGAGCCAGCAGTAAGGTCTACTTCATTTATATTACTACCTTCACAGTATGTCTTTAATTCCATAGACAAATATTTTTAAAACATCTTCAAGACTCAATTTTTTCAGCAATGTCATTATCTGGAGAAGAGAGATTTCAGCAGATGAGCCAACAGCACAGAACTCAAGCAAGAGGGTGGAATTCGGAATGCTAGGATATAATGATGCCCGGTGCCTCTGAAAGCATTAGACTTCAAACCAAGAAATGAACACAGACACCATGGCAACATATGAGTAACAGATTACCAAAAACATAATTCTGAGAAATTAATAAAATACTGGCATGTAAAAATGCTAGGAGAAAGAACAACTGGAAACATCTGAAGAGCTGATCAGAAAGTACTTAAAAACATTAATGAAGAACATACATTGAAAAAAAGCCATACCTGGAAACACCAAATAAACATGTCTATCTGATATATGTCTCAATATTCTAAGGAATTCTTAAGGAACTAGTGAGGATAGCGAACAAATATAAGGCATCTTTTAAAAGTCTTTCCAGGAATTCTACACAAGAATAGCCAGCTCTCTTTCCTCATTTCTCTTCATAGGACTATTCTTGTAGATATGTTACTATAACATTATCAAATTTTGCTCTGCATTCTACAGTCTGGTGCTAGACTTAACAAAATATAAATATATGCCCATACTTCCTTTCTGGTTTTCAAATAAGAGAAGCTTGGCAAATATTTGTTCAACACTGACACACAATAGAGAAGGAAAGTATAGACAACAGAAACAAAAGCCAATATGGAAGCAAAATTAGATTTCAGAAGAAATAAATGGCAATCAAAAGAGGTGACTAATGAATAAAACCTCATATGAATTATTTTTTTAAAGTGGACTTAATAATTGGTGGAACAAACCAACAAAAGATAATGTTTGATGTAATTTCTATTCAAAAATCTTGCTCTGTGGCCAAACTCCGAAGAGGTGGGATGTGATACAATATCTCAAAGTCAGAAAACTGGCTGACAGACCATAAGCAAAGGGTAATGATGAGTGGCAATGTACTGAGTTGGAAGGGAAGTGTCCAGCTGTGTGCCAGAGGGATTAGTGTTAGTCACAGTTTTATTTAACATCTTTATTAATGACTTGGACTAAGGGATACCCTGCATACTGAACCAACTCTTAGATGACCCTAAATGCTGAAATCACCACAAAAGACAAACACATTAGTACAAAGAAACTAACAGTAGTGAGACATGTGGGCAGAAAATCTAAAAACAAGATAGAGCATAGAGCACTACAATTAATTATTTCCACAGAAAAATAACCCCAAATATGGATAGGTCCAGAGTTAACAATGCCAACAAACTCTAGTCCAATGCCAGATACTGAATTAAATGTTGCAGAAAACAACAAAGAACATCCATGTACATTGGAGCTGTATTTTCACTGCTGTCGTGGTTGGGAAAAGGTACAGGGCAGCAACAATGTAATTTTAGTAATGAAGCAGCATAGAATTATTAGTACTCTGAAACAAAAATGACAAAAGCTTTTGTGGGCCAGTTTAAGAGGCTTATTAGTATTTTTAACTGGGACAAGAGGATGTAACACAATACGTAAAGCTTAGCAACACAAAAGAGGGGAAATTTAGAATAAAACAAAAATAAATTGACTACCAGGATAAACATGGTATCAATGAGGTCTGTTAGGAATAGGCTTTCCCCTACGTTTTCAAAGGTGTAACATTATAGCACTTTGCGGTTGCTCCAATTTGAAAGAAAGACCGGAATATAAATCAGAAAGGATTTTTCAGCTCGGTGAAAGAACAAATGGAGAAGGTGCAGAGATGTTTCTCAGCGCCGGGCTTCAATCAGCATCCCCTAATTCCGCACCGCGAGTTGACAATGCCCGCAGCGCGCTGGGCTCATCCCCGAGCGGGGCTGCGCGCACAGAAAACAGCGCTAAGTGGGCGCAGGAAAAGGCGCTTCAGTGCAAGGCAGCAGCTCCCAGCAGCCCGGGATTAATCTGTAGTTAATTAAAATCAGTGTTACCGTTTCAATCACGAGGAACGCCCGCGCACCCCGCACTGAGCGGGGACACAAGCGCGCCCCGGCGCCGCTGGGCCGCGGGCGCCCCCTGGCGCGGGCGGCGCGCACTGCAGGGCCGCGGGCCCGCCGCCCACCGCGGCGTGTCGCCACATGACTGCCCGGGCCCTCGTCCATGGGGCAGAGGAGAAAGACACGGAAAATACAAAATGTATTTGCTTCCAGCGCAGCAGTATCACTGCAGACCTTCCGGAGGCAGAGGCAGGATTACACGCCTGTTTACAAATACATCCAGGGAATATTTTATCTCGTGTCCGGTTTCCACGCCTGCTCCCCCCGCAAGATCCGCGGCCCCTCCTGGCCCCGGCCCCAGCGATGCGCGCACGGTGCTCACGGTGCACCCAGCCAGCCCACCTCGGCTCGCTGCCGCCTGAAATCCTCACTGCTTCTTGGGTTTAGCCATCAGAAAGGTTTCTGCAACGACAGCACTAAAGCTTTTTGTTTCTATTGTGCTGGAGAGCTTGAGTATCCCTTCGGTGGTACTACAGACCATGCTACAATAAGCAGTGCTGGTGAGGGGACAGGAGGTGAAGGGATATAAGTGACAATTAGAAGAGCGCTTTTTCTTTAATCAAAACCCAACTAAGGCAAAGATTTTCTTAAAAACTTAAAACAACAGAATCCCAAACCAAAAATGCTTCCCAAGTCTCAGCTCTGAGCAATTCCATAGTCTGTGCCATGCTTGAAACAAAATACAGACTCAAGCTACATGGACTTGTCTCTATTCACTCACTTTGCTTTCTTCAGGAAGTTTTCACTGAATAACAGTCCCAAAATAGGCTAGTCCATCCTGGAATGCAGCTTTTAAACACCCTGGCCTCAGAAAGGGAGGTCTCAAGTACAGAGGCCATCTTGTTAAAGGAAGAAATCCTCGGCAGTGGGACTGGTTGTGAGAATAAAGTGTTACTTATATAATAAATATAGCCATGTTGAGGAATTACAAAGTAGTAGTCCTATTTATGCAGAGCAGAATTTGTTTTCAGCTGCACCTTTTCTTTCCAACCTAATTTCTCACAATACAACCCATTATGGCAGAAGGATCTGAAAAAGCTTTTTATATCCTACCAAATATACACAAGGATAATTAGTTCTCTTTTGTTATTCTTCTGTAAGGGTTTATTATTGTGGAGAAGGTTTTGCAAATTGAAAGAGGTTGCATTGCATTCTGGAGGCAGAGCTGTTCTTGGTTTTTATTGTGTAGAGATAATTGAACAGAAAAGTCCAGGAAAAAAAAGTGAAAATATAATTCATTAAGAACTCTACAGGAAGATCAGATTACCACATCTTTATTTCTTTTTAGACCAGTATTTTATAATTACATTCCATAGTATATTATATCATGCTATGCAGGTGAAGCTTCATACTAGATAGAAGCAAACAAGTTTTGTTTCTTAACTTTATAAGCATTACTACAAAATTTATAGATTCTATCTTATCTAGTAAATACTCTCTCTATAATCTTTAAGTAGTTTGACAACCAGTGAAGAAATTCAGTGTTAAAGTCTCCAAAGAACTTAATTCACTGTAAGTGAAAGTTATATTATTTACCTCAAACACTTCCCAAAAGTAGCCTCTAATATTAACCAGTTCTATTTTAAGAATTTAAGGGATCTAACTTATATAATGACCCTGCTGGCTTTCACTTTGTCATTGCTGTTAAATTCCACGCTTTTAAATAATTTCCAGTTAGACCAGGAATCAAAGAGCAATTGACTTGTGTCCAATACCCTTCCATCATCTTTCTCTGCCTTTAAAATCATCTTGTGGAAGCTGATGTTGGTCAGGGGCAATTATTTTACCCTCAGACTACTGTCTGTGATTTTTTGGAAGGTTTGGAGTTGGAGTTTTTTGCCTCTCTTCCTTTGGCCTTACAGACATGATGCTGGCTCTGTAGATACTGGAAGAGTATAATTCTTCCTCCTACTAACCTCCTCTTACATAAATTGAATTAAAATTTTGAGGTAAAAGCCTCTTTGAAGGTTTACAAACCCATATTCTTGCCCTTACATGCCATGACCTATATATAAACAAGATAAAGGATCAGCCTGTGCCTGAAAGATGAAACAAGAGATAGTGAAACTTCATTGTGTTTAGAAAATTAAAGCTGTTCTCTTCCAATCTGGGAGCATGAAGTTCAGTGTCACTGCTGTACAGTTTCTATGGAAGTTTGTATATGAAAATTCTTTAATTTTTTGCATTGCAATTCCTTCCCTATAAAATGCAATAATGGGACTTCTCATCAATAGAAGTTTAAGCATACATGTTAATCCTTACAAGACCATAAACATTGCTCTTTGAGGTATATATTTCAAAGCTACTAAGATGTTGAGAGGAAGCAAATCTGTACCAAAAACAATGCATATTTAAAAACAAAACACTGTATGTTTTCCTCCCCATTTCAGGTCTCCTGTTTATTGCTCTTAAAATAATTATGTATGTGACATATTTTGTGTCACCAAAAATCTTCCACAAATTAAATCAGGAGCTTAAAAAGGATTTGTAATTTAAGCCTGAAGATTGCTGCTTCTTGAAACATGATAAGAAAGAAAGAGAATTCCTAGAATGATTCAGTGTTAAGTTTTGCAGCTGGATTATAAACCCTTGGGAATATGATGTCTATAACGGAAATGTTTATACATCCGTAACTACAGCTGTGCAAGCAAACAGTCCTCTAATACAGCACACACACACACCAAGATTTACACTGGAAAAAGAGAAAGCCTTTTACATTTCAAATGTAAATGATACATAATTTTGAGGCACTGAATATTTCCTATTATAGTAGGAATACCCAAATGAAGCACTGAACTGTATGTATTGTCATTGCTTCTGGTCTTTCAATCCCTTCATTTATGCTCAAAAATTGCAAATCCTTTATGCACAGAGCATTGAAAATGGATAAATATTTTTGAAGAGGTTTCATAGAATTTAAAAAGCTCCAGTCTTATTTGAGTCAGCCTGTGATGTGATGTGATGTGATGTGATGTGATGTGATGTGATCAGAATTTGTGTCAATTATGAAATCTCAGAGACTGAAGCTGTTTTAAGCAAACTTGGTTTTGTTCTTTTTTGTGGTATTTTATAAAAAGAGAAATTTCATGCAATAGGCTCAAAGGAAATAAAAACCAGCAACTTTTCAAATTCAAACCAATTATTGTACTTATTAATACATAACTGCTGTATTTTAATAGTCTAACTGCTGTTAGAATACAGAAAAAAAACTTGGGTCCAGACCTGCAGGATGGATGGAATAGCATGCCAGTATTACTATTCACATTACTTAGGCAAATATATGCCTCAAGCAAACACATTCAAATCAATATTAGCTTCCTTGTCCTTCTTTCCCAATCCAGATCTAATTGCCTATGTTGTAATATAACTACTCCTTCCAAGGTTTTGGATTTCATTAGCTACTTTTAAAGAAAAAAATCAACTTGCAATTTTTTTGATTGTAAAAGGACAGGATACAGACCATTATAATGACAATTTTTAAAAGGAAAGCTGTGACTTTCAGGAAATTGACCTGTATTCCAAGCAGTAAGATTGAGGTACAGTCAAATATTTCATGATGCCTGCAAGGATCACAACTGGCAAAATGGTCTGAGATATTTACAAAAACCAAATATAAGTGGAGTTAATCTTCCTGTTGTTCTCTCTGCAGTAAACGGGAGATGGACTCATCCATGAAAGCCACCAAATTAGGCTCCTAGATTGAATTGGACAAGCCAGGAACTTTTCTATAGACTATTGAAAGTCAATTAACACAAGCTGGTGACACTTAACCTTTGTGGAGGCCTGAACTGGTTTCAGTGCCACCTTTATTTCTCATTCCAGGACCTGGGAAGCTACTGCTATCCAAGGAGGATTCAGTAGTACTGCAAAGTGAGCTACAGAGTCATGGAAGATGACTGGCACTACAGAACTACCGGTTTTGGCTCAAAGGACAAACATTGATGGCATTAAATTCAACAACTAATACCAATTTTTTTTAACAGCAATCCTGCTATATTGAGGCATTCTTCCTCCTTCAGTCCACCACAATTTCAAATAGTAGT